>CAUYUJ010003014.1:0-110000 GCA_963575745.1 Prorocentrum cordatum | reverse complement strand
GGCGCACGAGATTGTCCCAGCCAGCTTCGCCTGAAACATCCTTGCGAATCCGTGCTCCGAGATGGCGCGCACGGGGTGGTCGGACCACTTTTGCCTGACACCTCATCGCAACTCTGGGTTCGGAGATGCCGTTCACGAGGTTGTCTGGCCAGTTTTGCTTGATGTATCCGTGCAACTCCAGGTTTGGAGATGCTGCCGACGAGGTGGTCGGGCCAGTGCCGCTTCAGACCTCGTCGGAATTATGGCTGCGGAGATGCCGCGCGCGAGGCTGTCCAGTTGACGATGAAGATGATGTTGCTGATGATGACGACGACAATGATGATGGTGATGATGGCGATGGCGATGATGATGACGATGCTGACGATGATGTCGACGATGGTGGCGATGATGACAACGATGTCGATGATGATGGTGGTGCTGATGACGAGAAAGATGATGGTGATGGTGATGGTGATGATGGTGATGGTGATGATGATGGTGTTTGCTGCTGCTGCTGCTGATGATGATGATGATCTTACCCTCAACTCCTCCCCCTCCCCGTCCCCCTCCCCTTCCCCTCTGATTTCCAATGTCCTCGCTTGCCTGTTCCTTGCAGTAGTCTTGGGGAACATTGCGCTGGAGAGGAGAAGGAGGAGGAGGAGGAGGAGGAAAAGTCGGAGGAGGAAAACTAGGAGGAGGAGGAGGATAACGAAGAGGGGGAAGAGGCAAGCTACACCGGACTCACTTCTATAGCGCTCACTTCTATAGTGCTCACTTTGAAATTGTGGTCCGGAACAGGGCGCACATGCAGGCACATGCCGCACAGTCGCATGCACATGCCCATGCAAATATACAAAAGCCTCAACAGCATTGCCGCACATGCGCGCACATGCCACACCGTCCGACGCACAGTCGAATGCACGGTCAAGCAAAACTCTGAAAGCATAGACGCACATGCCCGCACATGCCGCAGAGATGTCGCAGGCGATAGTGGCCTGACCACCTGAGCTCGGGGCATTTCGCAACCCAGAGTTCCGAGGATGTCTCAGGCAAGCGTGGCCGGATCACCATGGGGCAGGGCATCTTGGAAACCAGAGTGGCGAGGATGTCGCTGGTCAAGGTGACCAGACGACCATGGGGCAGGACACCTCCGAGGTCTGAGTTGTGAGGATGTCTCAAGCGAAAGTGGCCTGACCACCATGGGGCAAGAGATCTCTGAGGTCAGAGTTGCGAGGATGTCTCTGGGGAGAGTGGTCTGACCACCTCAGCCCAGGGCATCTCGGAGCCCAGAGTTGCGAGGATGTCTCAGGCAGGACTGGCCTGACCACCTGCTCAGGGCATCTCAGAACCCAGAGTTGCGAGGGTCTCAGGCGAAAAAGGCCGAGACACTATGGAGCAGGGCATCATTGAGGTCAGAGTTGCGAGGATGTCTCAGGCAAAAGTGGCCTGAACAGCTCAACTCAGGGCATCTCGGGCGAGGATGTCTAAAGCCAAAGTGGTCTAACCACCTCAGCTCAGGGCGTCTCGGAACCCAGAGTTCCGAGGATGTCTCAGACGAAAGGGGCCGAGACACTATCGAGCAGGGCATCATTGAGATCAGGGTTGCGAGGATGTCTCAGGCGACAGTGGCTGACCACCTCAGCTCGGGGCCTATCGGAATCGAGACTTGCGAGGATGTCTCAGGCGACCGTGGCCTGACCAGCATGGGGCAGGAGATCTCTGAGGTCAGAGTTGCGAGGATGTCTCAGGCGAAAGTGGTCTAACCACCTCAACTCAGGGCGTCTCGAAACCCAGAGTCCCGAGGATGTCTCAAGCGAAAGTGGCCGGGCCACCATGGGGCAGGGCATCTCCGAGACCAGAGTTGCGAGGATGTCTCAGGCGAAGGTGGCCAGATCACTTCATGTCAAAGCACGTCGGCCTCCAAATTGCCGACGACGTCTCACGCGGAACTGGCCGGACGCGAACGCGCCGGCGTCCGGAGACGAACGCCGGCCCCGGCATTCTTGCACGTCCCGCACATGCACTGCACAGGTACGCACAGTATTCGCACAGGCCGAGCTCGCCGGTGGCCGAGCCAGGCCAGCGATTCCGAGATTCCCTGAGCTCGGGCCGTCAAGCCACTTTCGCCTGAGACATCCTCGCAACTCTCACCTCCTCCTCCTCCTCCTCCTCCTCCCTCCTCCTCCTCCTCCTCCTCCTCCTCCTCCTCCTCCTCCTCCTCCTCCTCCTCCTCCTTCTCCTCTGGCCGAGCCGAACAGGCAGGCGGGCCAGTGGCCGGGGGCGCCCGCCTCCTCCGCCCCCCCCTCCTCCCCCCCCCCTCCACCTCCCCCCCCCCATCCCTGCTTCTCCGGCCGAGCTGAGAAGGCGCGCGGGAGAGTATTTTATTAGGCGGGCGCGCCACCGCCAGCTCACGAACCGGGCGAATAACCGCCCCCGCCAGCAGCGGGCGAGTCTAAACGCACAACAAACTCTTTCAGGAAGCCCTGGCACGCCCCAGGTTAGCTCTGCGAAGGCCAGGAGGCATTGGAGGCACAGGGGTCCCAGACAGCTCCTAGGGCATGAGCGTGCATGTGCATTGGGATGTGCACGCATGTGCGCCCGCGCGCTTCACCGCATGTGCGTGCATGTGCGGGCCCGCGCGGCCTCCCGAAGAGAGGTTGCACAGGCATGTGCGTGCATGTGCCGATGACAGATCTGCGATTCTCGAACACCTCCCGCATGTGCAGGCATGTGCGCGCATGTGCGTCGGACTGTGCGTGCATGTGCGTATGATGGATACATCAAAACACAGCGCACATGCCCCCGCACATGCCCGGGCACGACGTGCACAGTAGGAAGTCCATCCAAGAAGGACCGCACAGGCCTGGTACATGACTGGCACATGCCGCGCACATGCGCGCACATGACAGCGCAAAAACGGCCGCACATACACCCACCCAGGGGTATATATGTGAGTGCGGTGTAGGTGCGCTCGCGTCATATCTGACGTCCTACCCCTCCCTCCCATCCCTTACCATGGCGCTGATTTTCTCTATCCGCGGACGCGTGTCGTAGCGGACCTGTGGCCTCCGCGCGCGCGTGCGTAGTGGGTGGTGGTGCGCGTGCGTGCGTGCGTGCGTGTGTGCGTGGTTGTGGTTGTGGTTGTGGTTGTGGTGGTGGTGGTGGTGGTGGTGGTGGTGGTGGTGTGCTGGTGGTGGTGGTGGTGGTGGTGGGTGGTGGTGGGTGGTGGTGGTGGTGGTGGTGGTGGTGGTGGTGGTGGTGGTGGTGCGGCGCAGTGGTGGCGGGCGGATGGGCGCGCGAGAAGGAGGCCCGCGCTGGGGCGAGAACGCCATCCTGAACGACGGAGGCCAAACACCGATCCGAAAATGAGGCCCACGCTGCAGCGGGAGTACGATTCGGAACGATTCGGGAGCAGAAATGAGGCCGACGCCTCAGCGAGAGCAGCATTTTGGGAACAAAAAAACGCAGGCGAAAACCCGTTTCCCGGGAATCCTGTGTAAAAAAAACAATACGCGGGGGGGGGGGTCGGCGATCACCCAACCGCCACCACGGGAAAAGGGATAGTATTTTCATATTGAGTAATTGTATAACGATGAGGGGGGGGAGGATATGAGATGATGAGGATGATGATGATGATGATGATGGTCGACATTGCTTTACTGGGGATGATGACGATATTGTTGAATATGATGCTTATGACTTGATGATGGTGCTAGTTATGCTGATGATGATCACGCCTGTGGTGATCATGGTCATGATTACGACGATGATGTTCATCGTCATGGTACTCAGGATGTTGTTGGTGAGTATGGTGTTCAATGCGATGATGGCACTCGTCGGCCAAATCTACAAACACACACGAACGAGTCGAGTAGCCCTCTTGAAACACGAGTACGTCATACAACCATGTCATTGGCACAGACACCCACGCACTTGTACGTCAACACCACCACTTCATTGCCACATACACACACGCACTTGTACATCACCACGACCACTGCACAGCCACACTTTATTTCCTCTTCGTTCTGCGAGTCCTCCCCCACTATGCTAAGGGCCAGCGGACCGGCCTCCAGGCCGGGGGGCTGGCGGACCGGCCTCCAGGCCGGGGGGCTGGCGGACCGGCCTCCAGGCCGGGGGGCTGGCGGACCGGCCTCCAGGCCGGGGGGCGGGCGGACCGGCCTCCAGGCCAGACGCGCCCGCTGCTCACATGTGTTTTGCACAGCTGGCAAGCTGCGCAAAACGCACGTGCGCTTTTCTTTCTTTTTTTAAGGAACTTCGCCACAAGATCCGTGGACGACCCTAAGGGCATCCCCGGGGAGCCGTCCGTTCGCACCGGCCCCGGCCTGGAGGCCGGTCCGTTGCCTAGTAGTAGTAGTAGTAGTAGTAGTAGTAGTAGTAGTAGTAGTAGTAGTAGTAGTAGTAGTAGTCGTAGTAGTAGTAGTAGTAGTAGTAGTAGTAGTAGTAGTAGTAGTAGTAGTAGTAGTAGTAGTAGTAGTAGTAGTAGTAGTAGTCGTAGTAGTAGTAGTAGTAGTAGTAGTAGTAGTAGTAGTAGTAGTAGTAGTAGTAGTAGTAGTAGTAGTAGTAGTAGTAAGTAGTAGTAGTAGTAGTAGTAGTAGTAGTAGTAGTAGTAGTAGTAGTAGTAGTAGTAGTAGTAGTAGTAGTAACACAGTCGACACGCGCAGCAAGGATGCGCGGCAAAGATGCAAGGCCCTTGGAAGGCCCAGAGAGGGACCTTGCAAGATGTTGGCCTCGAGCCCCTCGCAGAAGCTCGCGGCAGACTCGGCCGCCTCGTGGGGTGGGGGTGGGGGGGGGGTCTCAGCTTCTCGCGCGAGCTCGGGGCCGCGGGCGGCGTGGTCGCCAGACCCCAGAGGCTCGACGAGCTCGTCTGCTTCGTCGGCGCGCCCATCGGAGTCTCGCCGCAAAGCTGCAGCGGCTCGAAGCACAAATCCTCGAGCCAAAGTGGTTGCGGAAAGTTGTAGGCTTCTGGCCGTTGCTGGCTCGTCCTGTTGCTGGCCTGTCGTTAGAGCTTCTTGTTGCTACCGTCTCGCTGTCAGCCCTCTATTGTTAGATGGTCGTTAGCGCTTCTTGTTGTCCGCTTGTTGCTATTGCTTGTGTTGTTGCTGTTGTGGCTTGCTGTTGCGTTGGTTGCTGGCGTTGCGGTTGTGCTTGCTGTTGCTGCTGCTGTTGCTGGTGGTGATGTTTGCGTGCTGGTTGTGTTTGCTGTTGTTTTCGTTGTTGCCGCTGTTGCGTGCGCGTGTTGTGCTGATGGATTACGTTGCGTGTGCTTTTGTCATTGCTGTCGTCGGATTCTCGCCGTTTTTTTTTCCGGCGTCCTCGAGGCCGGCGGTCGCCGCGCCGAGAGCCCCCAGCACCTCCCCCTCACTTAGCCCGAAAGCACCTCGCCCAGAGCTCCCAGCGGCACGCGAGGCGTCTCATGGCTGAGTCAGGACTCTGGGCCGAGGCTGGAGGCGAGGCAGGGCTCGGCACCGATTGCACGGCATCGCGCTGCCTCGTCATTGCGGGCTCGCAGAGGCGCCTGTGCTTCTTGTCCTCGAGCATGCAGAAGCCATTCTCGTCCTCCAGCTTGACCTTCTCGCCCTCCAGATTGACATCCAGCTTGACCTTCTGGCCCCCCAGCTTGACATCGAGCTTGACCTTGCTGTCCTCGAACTGCTGCCCAGCCGCTTGCTGTCGTCGAGGCTCTCGCCGCCCAGCCGCTCGGCGAAAGGCCGACGATCGTCGCTGTCCGACTCGACCATGGAATTCCGCGCCCTCGGCTGGCTTGGAAGGTTTGACCCTATATGGGCCACGGTTGTTCGTTGCTCTTGTTGTGTCTTGTTGCTGTTGTTGTTTGTAGTGTTGCGTGTGCTCTTCTGGTTTATAGTGTTGCTGGCTGTTGTGTGTGATGTTGTAGTTTGTGCTCTTGCTGTTTGTATTGTTGCTGTTGTGGCCTGCTGTTGCTGTTGCGTTGCTGGTTGCTGTCGCGGCTGCTGGTTTGTGCTTTTGTTGTTGTACGTGTGAGTGTGTCAGTGCATGCGTGAGTGCGTGAGTGTGTGCGAGCGCGCGAATCTGCGAGTGTGTGTGTGCGCGCGCGCGTCAGCGCGCGCGCGCGCCTGCGCGCCTGCGCGCGCGCGCGCCTGCGCGTGCGACCGCGACAGCCAGGCGTCGAGGCTCGACCCTCGATCCTCGGATCGAGGACCTGGGATCCTGGAGCCCGCGCTTGGCGATCCTCGGATCAAGAATCCGAGGTGCTCGCAGATGCCCGAAGCCAAGATCTCGGACACTCGATCCGCGAATGGAGGCTCGAGGCTGCTCGATGGCAGCCTGGGCCCGAAGACGGCGACTAAAAAGATCGACGAGCATCGGGGCTCGATCACGGAGCCTCGGATGTCGAACCCGGAACCTTCGAGTCCAAGCGTTGCGACCCTCGGATCAAAGATCCAAGGCGCCCAGAGATGCGTGGAACAAAGATCTCGGGCCCTCGATCCGAGGATGGAGGATCGGGCCCCCCCGATGGTGGCCCGAGCGCCCGAGGGCGGCGAGGGGGGGGCGATCTACCATCGCCGAGGCTCGACCCTCGAGCCTCGGATGTCGATGCCGAGATCTTGTCCAAGCGTTGCGACCCTCGGATCTAGGATCCGAGGCGCTTAGAGATGCTCGGGGCCAAGATCTCGGACCCTCGACCCTCGATCCGAGGATCGAGCCTGCCTGGCGGCGGTCTGGGCCCGAGGGCGGCGACGAAGACGATCGACGATCGCCGAGGCCCCATCCTCGATCCTCTGATCGCGAACCCGAGATCTTCGAGCCCAAGCGCGGCGATCCTCGGATCTAAGATCCACGGCGCTCAAAACTGCTCGGAATCAAAATCCTGGATCCTCGATCCGAGGATCGGCTCTCCTTGATGGCGGCCTGGGCTTAACGACGGCGACGGCGACGATCGACGATCGCCGAGGTTCGACCATCGACCCCCGGATCGCGAACCCGAGATCTTCGAGTCCAAGCCTGGCGACCCTCGGAACTAAGATCCAAAGTGCTCGAAGATCCTCGGACTCAAGATCTCGGGCCCTCGATCCGAGGATGGAGGATCGGGCCTGCGTGACTGCTCGACGCTTGATCGAGTATCACTCGGCGAGAGGGGGGTAGCACCCCGCAGCTTGGAACGCCACTCGCGCGCGCTCGGAAAGCTCGCTTGGAACGTGAAAAGCAGATGGGGCTCGAGCGCGTGCCTCGAGACGTTCGCGCGGCACCCCCGTAGCGAAAAAACGTGGGGGCGCTTGGCCCGGGGCGCTCGTGCGCCGGGCTCTAAGGCGCCCACGAGCATGAACTCGTCGGCCTCTGGCTCGGCCTTCGCGTCGGCCTGGCCCCTCTCGGGCTCGCGCTAGTAGGTGATATTGCCGTGGTCGGCGCGGGCATGACGCGTCCAGCTTGATGTGCAGGTTCAGTGGCGTTGTCTCGATGCCCTGCTGCTTGACGGTGCTCGCGCATTCAAGCTGGGAGCGCTTGTCCTGGTAGGACCGCCCCTGGAACTTGTGCGCCATGTCGGCTGTCCTCTTGAGGCTCCAGCGCCACTTCGCCGCCGCTTGCGCGGTGGCCACGGCGCGGTCAGGGCTCGGCGCCGCGCCGTTCTGGCGGCGCCAAGCGGCGAACTGCTTGGCCTTGGGAAGGATCAGCTCGAAGAGCTGCTCGGAAGTCATGCTGGAGGACTCCTCGCCTCACTGCTCAACGGGCTCGACCTTCTTGCCGATCGGCAGCACGAGGCCGTGGAGGTGGATGAGCTCGGCGGGGATGTCGGAGAGGGTCTCGCCGACGCGCTCGGTGTAGGAGCCGCGGGCGAGGCGCTGACCGCCATCGGCGCCGAACTCGATGTCCTTCTGCTTGGCAACCTCGTGCTTCTTGGCTCAAAGCTCGGCATGAGCCAGAAACTGTTCTCGGGCGGCTCTCCGTGATTCTCGAAGATGTCGCGTGCGTCCTCGTCATTCTCACAGTTGGTCTTGTAGGGCAACGCCACGGCCAGCTCGGCGCGCCTCTTGTTATTCCCGTTGAAGATGGGCCCGTGCTCGATGCTCTTGAGAGGCCCGCCGTTGCAGCCCATCTCGCGGGCGGCTTGCTGGGCGCTGCTTGACCACGACGCGCTCTCGGCCTTGAAAGCCAGGCCGTCATCCTCGCTGTATTAGTACCTTGCGCGCTCGATTGGCATTTGCGCATCTCGGCGATCGCGATCTCATTCACGATGAACGCGAGCTCGCCGAGAATAGCAGCGTTCTGCTTGGCCGCGCGCTCGAGGATCTCGCTCGAGTTTGGGCTCGCGCTCTGGGTCTTGACGTTTTTGAAGGCCTCGACCTGCTGGCTCGCTGGCGGCGGGCGCGCTCGGCGGCCTGGCTCACGGCCCTGGCTCGCGACGCACTCAGGGGCGACGACGTGGGGGAGATAAGCGTTGGGTGGGACACATCGACCTGGAATCGGCCATGCGCGCGCCCGATCGTGAATCCGCGCGTTCCTGGGCCGGATCGGCACGCCTCTCCCCGCCTATCGCTGCCCCCGGGGCGAAGAAGCTCGGCACCTCGAAGAAGCTCGAAAGCTTGGAGTCTCGGAGAGTCGAGAAAGCTCGGGCCTGGGCAGCTGCGGTGGTAGAGGAGGAGGAGGAGGAAGAGGAGGAAGGGCCACGGACCGTGCGAGGGATGCACTAACAAGAAAAACACCTCAGTGCTCTGCCTGCTTGAAAAAAACGCATGTAACATCAAAACCCAAATCGGCCCCCACGGCACTGCCACACGTTCATGACCCGAAAACGGCTGATGAAGTGAGAACCCCACGGCACTGCCGCACGTTCGTGACTTGGGAAAACTGAACTAGTGAGAGTCCCACAACCCTGCCACACGCTCGTGATTGCGGAAGCTGATATGGTGAGACCACCATGGCCATGCTCAGCGTTTTTGCTGCTGTTGCTAATCAGAATGACATGATGGCCAATTCGACTCGCAACTTCCCGCGTGGATTATCAGGTTCGGCCTCCGCGCCCCTCTCAACAACTAAATTCTGGTGAACGGGGATTAAACAATAAAGAGCCTTAAGGGGGAATATGTTTATTATCGCCCGCACGGAAATAAAGAAACACAAACAACCAAATTCCCAATAGTTCACCATATATTCCGGGTTTCTGTCTCCCCCCCACTTCCCATATTGTCCCATATGTTCAGGGGCATCGACGATTAATTGTGTCTGTGCTTTTTCCCCTCCTGAACTGCTTGTCTATCTTTTCCCGTGCGCAGCAGTGGGTCCCGTGTCCAGCCCGGCGTGGCTCTGCAAGACGTGGTGTGAGCTCCGCTGCGGCTGAAGCGCTGCCCCTCCCAGGGCGACACTGCGTCCCTGAGCTGGTGCCGAAGCCCTGCCGCTCCCGCCCGCTTCTCCTCCGGCCTGCCGCTGCGCCCAGCCTGCCCCCGCCGCGGGGGGCCTTCGGGAATTCTGCGTTCCGCCGGCCGCTGTACCCGTCCGCGTCGCCGGGCGCGGGCATCAGAAGCCTTCGCCGGGACGACGCGGAATGGCGGGCGGCGGACGAGCGCCCAGGGTAGGTCTCAGGATTGAGGCCCATTGTCTTCTTGGACGGTCCTGACGTTTCGTTGAGTTCCGATTATGAAACATGTTGGCCGAGCACAATCGGTGTTCAAGCAAACTACAGGCTCGGAAGTATAGCTTCTAACGCCACACACACACAGGCCCCAACAACACCCGAAAGACAAACGAAGGCTTCTGCGCCCAACCCCGTCTGCATCAGCGGGCGCGCGGTTCACACGCCCCCCATAAAATTCAAAACAGCCCTCCGCCTTCGAGCTTTTCCCAACCATCCTGTGATGTTGGGGCCTCATTTTGAAGGGACAACGCCCCGCGTTTTCCTCCTTTCTCCTCCCGCTGCCCCCTCCCTCATCCCTCCTCCACATCCCTGTTTCTGCCCTCCGCGCCAGTCAACCATGTCGGCACACCCCTCAGGTCTCACCAAAGGCCCCAGCAGCAGCGCCCGCATGCGGTTCCACCGTCCATCTCGGTGCACCGCTCGCACGTTCGTGGCCCCAAAGGAAGCTCCACCTGAAGCCCCAACGGCAGCGCCCGCATGCTGTTCCACCCCCATGTCGGTGCACCCCTCACACGCGCCGTGGCCCAATAGGACGACCCACCCAATGCCCCAGTGGCAGCGCCCGCACGCAGTTCAACCTTCCATTGCAGTGCACACCTTACACGTTCCGTGGCCCCATGAGGAGCTCCACCAAAGGCCCCAGTGGCAGCGCCCGCGTGCGGTTCCAACCCCATGTCGGTGCACCCCTCACACATTTCGTGGCCCCGTAGGGAGCCCTACCGAAGGCCGCAGTGGCAGCGCCCGCATGCAGTTCCACCCTCCATTTCGGCACACCGCTCACACGTTCCCCATAGGGAGCTCCTCCGAAAGACCCAGTGGCAGAGCTCGCAGGTGGTTCCATCCCAATTCCGGTGCACTCCTCACACGCTCCGTGGCCCGAAAGGGAGCCCCACCGAAGGCCCCAGCAGCAGCGCCCGCATGCGGTTCCACCCTCCATCTCGGTGCACCGCTCGCACGTTTCGTGGCCTACATGGAACTCCATTGAAGGCCCCAGGGGCAGCGCCCGCACGCAGTTCCACCCTCCATTTCGGTGCACACCTCACGCGTTGCGTTGCCCCAGAAGGAGCTCCACCGAAGGCCCCAGTGGCAACGCCGGCGCGCGGTTCTACCCTGCATGTCGCTGCACCCCTCACATGCTTCGTGGCCCCAAAGGAAGCTCCACCGAAGGCTAGTGGCAACGCCCGCATGTGGGGTGCGCCACTCACGCGCTGCGTTGCCCCATAGACAGCCGCACCGAAGGCTCAACTGGCAGCGCCGAGATGCAGTTCAATCCCCAATTTCGGTGCACCACCCCTCACACGTTTCGTGGCCCCGTATGGGAGCTCCACCGAAGGCCCCAGTGGCAGCGCCCACATGCATGTGGCTCCACCCCCATTTCGGTGCACCCCTCACACGCTTCATGGCTCCATAGGGAGACCCACCGAAGGCCGTCGTGGCAGCGCCCGCATGCAGTTCCATCCTCCATTTCGGCACACCGCCCACACGCTTCGTAGCCCCATAGGGAGATCCACCAAGGGCCCAACGGCAGCGCTCATATGCGATTCCACCTTCCATGTCTGTGCACCCCCCACACGTTTCGTGGCCCACAAGGAGCTCCACCGGAAGCCCCAGTGGCAACGCCCGCATGCAATTCCTCTTTCAATGACGGCCACCCCCTCAGACGTTCCGTGGCCCCAAAGGGCTATACCATAGGGAGCTCCACCTTAGGCTTCTGTGGCAACGCCCAAATGCGGTCCCACCCTCCATTTCAGTACACACTTCACACGCATTATGGCCCCACCGAAGGCCCCAATGCCCCCTATTGCTGGCGTTCCTCGCGGCGTTCCTCCTCCATTTCATCTTCCTCGCTGTGCTCGACGGCCCCAGTGGCAGCGCCCGCGTGATCGCATCGCCAAATTTCGGCACACCCTTCACGCGCTTCGTGGCCCCATAAGGTAATCGACCGACAAAAACGGTACTCACGACAACGGTACTCACAACTGCATACAGTTGGGTCATTCGCCACGCCGATTTTAAGGAGAGTGGATGGATCCTGGTTTGGGCGATTCTGCCTGAGACGTCCTGGAAGTCTGCCAAGTGGCCCCTGGTTTGGCCTGGTGTGGCCGCGCGCCCCGCCTGAAACATCCTAAGAAAGAGACTGGTTTGGCCCCTGGTCTGGCCTGGTTTGGGCGCGGCTCCGCCGCAGACGTCCTGACAATTTGCCTGGTTTAACCCTTACGCATGGATCCGGCTTGGTCTCGCTTGAGACGTCATCAAGGTGTGTCTGGTGTCGCTCTGGTTTGGTCTTGTTTCGCTTGGGACGTTCTGAGAAATCGCCCGTTCTGGCTATGTTTTGGCATGGTTCCGACACAAGTTCGTTGGAGACGTTGTCAGGGCTTGCCTGATTTCTCCTTCGCTTGGCATGGTCTCGACCCCAAGCGTCCGTCACGAGGCGCGCGGGGGAACATCAACGAATGCCTTACGGTTGGGTAACATCCGATATGGCCGCCATGTGGTCTCGGCACATACTTGCTGGTAAATTGACACACGTCGTAGTGGGCGTGTGCAAACTCAGATAATGGAACGGTGCGATGAACAGCCATTACTGTCCAGATGAATCACGACTGCGCTACGGGATGGTGCGTTGCATGGGCGTGGGCATTCCCAGCACGTTGTGGATCGGCATGGGCGTGCGTGGCGACATTCGGCGTACGTGAGCTTTCCCGAAACTGGTCAGGCTCGGGATCATTTCGCCCAACACCACACCACGGCCCCAACATTACCCGAAAGACGAATGAAGGCTTCTGCGCCCAACCCCGTCCGCATCAGCGCGCGCGCGCTGTTCAAACGCTCCCATCATAAAATTCATAGCAGGTTCCCGCCTGCGGGGGGGCCCTGGGGTGATCCACTCCGTCAAGTCGAACTTGTGTTGAACAGGCAGACCCCGCGTCTCCTTCCTCCTCCTCCTCCTCTTCGATGTTCTGCCTCTGCTCTCCGCACTCATCACCCACTTCAGTACACCCGATCACGAGGATCGTGTCCCCGCAAAAAACTCAGCAAAAGGCTCTGGTGACACGGGATGCATGGGGGCTCCGCACTCATTCGGTACACGCCTCGCACGAGGATCGTGGCCCCGCAAGGAGCTCCACAGAAAGTTCCAATGGTAAAGGTTGCATGGCGGCTCCATAAAAATCCCCGCGCACTTTTCACGAACACCATGGCCGCCCGACAGGAGGATCCGGCGGCAGGGGCTACATGCGGGCACCGCACCCATTCCGGTACACCTCTCACGAGGATCGTGGCCCTATGGGGAGCTAGCTTTACATAAGGCTTCCATAACAAGGGTTGCACGGGGGCTCCGCACCCATTTCGGTACATCCATCACGAGGATCGTGGCCCCGTGCGGAGCTCCACATCAGGCTCCAGGGGCAGGGGTTGCAGTTTGGCTCCGCAACATTTCGGTACACCCCTCACGAGGTCCGTAGCCCCGCAAAGAGCAGGCTCCACTTTGAGGGTTTGCCTGGGGTTCCACAACATGACAACTGCATACATGTGGGTCCTTCGCCTGGATAACTGGCAGGAGCGTGAATGAACCGTGGTTTAGGGGATTCTGCCTGGTGTGGCCCCTGGTGTGGCCTGGTTTGGCCGCGCGCCTCGCCTGAGACATCCTCAAACTCTGACTGGTTTGGCCCCTGGTTTGGGCCCTGTTCCAGTCGAGACGTCTTCAGAATGTGCTTGGTCCTCGCAGACTGTCCTGTTTTCGGATGGTTTCGGCACGGTTTCGCTTGAGACATCCTCCGAATTCGCCCGTTGTCTCCCCGGTTTGGCATTGCTTCGGCCCAACAAGCCTTCACGAGGCTCGCGGGGGGAAGGACGAGTGAATGTTTCTTTTACGGTTGGGTAACATGCTTTCTGGTCGCCAAACCAGGGATGTGTCAATTTCTTCTACGCTAATTCACACACGTCGTATCGGGCGTGTGACACACGAACGAATGGCCCTGTGTAGAGAATACCAACAATGGTCCGCAAACAGCACGGCTGCGGAACAAACGGCGGCTGGCATGGGCGTGGATATTCCCAACACGCCGTGAATCGGCATAGGCGTGTGAAGCGGCGTTAGGAGAAAAACTGGTTCCCAAACATCATGTGGTGTTTGGTCCTCGTTTTGGAAAGGCAGTCCCTGCGTCTCCTAGGCAGTCCCTGACTCTCCTCCTGTTCCTCCTTCCTCCTCCTCCTCCTCCTGCTCCTCGTCCTCCTCCTCCTCCTCCTCCTCCTCCTCCTCCTCCTCCTCTCTCCCCCTCCTCCTCCTCATCCTCCGCCTCCTCCTCCTCCTTTTCGTCTTCCTCTTCCTCTTCCTCCTCAAGCTCCTCCTCATCCTCCTCCTTCCCCTCCTCCTCCTCCTCCTCCTTTCCCCTCCTCATCACTCATTTCGGTACACCCCATCACGAGGATCGTGGCCCCGTAGGGAGCTCCACAAAAGGCTCCACTGCCAGGGGTTGCAGGGCGGCTCCGCACCCAATCCAGCACACCCCTCAGGAGGATCGTAGCCTCGCACGGAGCTTCACAAAAGGCTCCAGTGGCAGGGGCTGCATGGCGGCTCCGCACCCATATCGGTACACGCTCCTGGGGATCGTGGCCCCGTTGTAAGCTCCACGAAAGGCTCCCGTGGCGAGGGTTGCTGCATGGCGGCTCCGCACCCATATCGGTACACCGTGGCACCGTAGGGAGCTCCACAAACTGCTCCAATGGCAAGCTGGGGTTGCGTGGGGGCTCCGCACCAATTCCAGTACACCCCTCACGAGGATCGTTGTCCAGTAGGGAACCCCACGGAAGGCTGTAATGGCAGGGGTTTCCGCGCTCATTCCCGTACATCTCTCACGAGGACCGCAGTCCCGTGTGAGCTCCACGGCACACAGGAGGAGAGAGAGAGAGAGAGAGAGAGAGAGACCCAGCCGAGGCGGGCGCCAGCGTGCCTGCGCGCCCGCTTGCCGAAGAAGGAGTGGCCCCCCAAATGACCAGGGGCATGTCCTGCCACGGATCCCTCACACCCTTGGACCTGGCAGGAACTGGGAGCCACCGCTCAACCAGCACTCTGGGGCGGGCCAGACCAAAGGCCTGGCCCACGACCACGCCGTAGAGCACCTTCAAGAACCCCACGGGGAAGTCGATGCCCACTGGCAGCGCACCCAGGCCGAACCCCGGGCCGTCGCCACCACGCACCGCGACAAAAAACTACGAAGTCGAAGTGGGAGCCGAAGCCGTGCTGGCCTGGTGGCCCCGCGCGCCGTCCAGCTGGCAGCATGGAGCCCGCGGTCATCACGTCGGTGGCACCGCGCCAAGGCATCCCGATCTCCAGCGCAACCCGCGTGTAGGGGCGCAGCCCGCGCCGCAGCTGCCTCACTGCGTCCATCTCCTTCCACCGAGTTCTGGGGTTCTTGGATGGATCGTTGCATCAGTCCCTGAACTTGAACGAGAGCCGATTCGACTCGCTGGACCAAGCATGGCAGACCGCGCGCCAGACTGCGAAACCCGCCTTCTCTGTGACGTGGAATGCGCCCACCGTCGGCGGCTCGCACGGCGAACAGCACAACGTCTGGAGCGAGGCCTCAGTGGCCGCGTAACGGTAGCACACCACGCACTTCAGCACGCCGTTGGTGAACTGCACCAGGTCGTGGGCCACGATGCTCAGCTCAAGCACCTTTTCGCCCGCCCGGCTCGCCTTGGCAACCTGCTGCGGGACCTCAGCCGAACCGCAAACAGAAAGCCGCACTGCTCGCTCCGCCGCCCAGGCCACATAGCGCATGGCCTCCCGAGCGTCCCGCAGCTGGAGTTCGCAGGCCCGCGCGTGCACCTCCGACACCACGATGCTGGCCGCGCACATTTCGGCGAAACCATCGGCCCAGAAGTGGCCCGCGTGGCGAAACGCCGTGCCGTTCGATGGGCTTGTTTTCCACACCCATCAGCATAAGTTGGAGGGGGGAAGGAGGTGGAGGACGAGGACGAGGACGAGGAGGAGGAGGAGGAGGAGGAAGCGGAGGAGGACCCCCTCCCCCTCCAACTTATGGTGGTGGTGGTGGTGGAAAACGTGCCCATCAGCCGTAGGCCAGCAACGCGTCCTCCATCTCGCGGTGGGCCCGCACCCACTCCGCAGTCGGCATGGGTACGCCGCGCGCGCCCTTCCACCCTGCCGCCAGACCGCCGCGTGCAGCGCACGCGGCCCGGCGCGCTTGCCCTGCCAGTCGTAGATCTCCTGCACGACAGCGCCAAAGGGTCCGGCAACCACTGCACAAGGGGGGCGCCCGAGCTGAACGGCTCGCAGGCCAGCGTGCCGCTCCGACCTCGGCGCCGTCGGCACGAACCCCGGGAAGCAGGAGCAGGAGCAGGGGGGGCGGCAAATGGAACCTGAAAAAGGGTGCCTGTCCCGCTTGGCGGCATTGCCGGAGAGACACCCCGAACAGGTTCCCTGTCCGGCGGCGAGAGAAGAAGCATGACGAATTGCTCTGTCCTCTCTATAGATCCTTCTCTAGTTTTCTTCGAGCTCGTCGTTTCCTCCGATCTGATTTTGGACAAGTTGTCGGATTATCGCTGTTTTGGGCGTGGGGCCAGCCTTCGGGCTCTGGAGACCTTCAGAAGCATTTCCAAAACGAAAAACCGCACACCCCTAACACGTTTCGTGAACCCATACAGAGCTCCACCGAAGGTCACAGCGGCCGTCATCGCATGCGCCTCCCCGAGGCCCGCATGCCATGCCCGCCCCATGTTGGCACACCCCTCATGAGGCTCGCCTGTCTCACGCGGTGTGCGGTCCCATCAGGGTTTCCCCCCTCGTTCGTCCCACCTGCCCTGCAACACATGTAACTGCATATGGTAGGGTCCTTCGCCAAGGTATGTTTCCAAATATATGGGTGATGCGACCTACGTGGTATAATGTATGGTGGTGGATGCTCTATGGCGCAAGCTATGTAGTGCAAACTATGTGGTGCAAGCTACGTGGTGCAATCTATGTGGACCAATCTTCGCGGTGCAATCTATGTGGCGCAAGCCTTGTGCTGCAATATCTGTGTTTTGTGGCGGAATCTATGCGCTGCACGTTGTGTGGTGCGATTTACGTGGTGCAAGCTACGCAGTGCAGCCTGTGTGGTGCAGTCTACGTGGTGCCGTCTGTGTGATGCGGTCTACGTGGTGCAAACCACGCGACTGGCGAAGCAATGTATGCAGTGCGAACTATGTGGTGTGCCGGATAGTTCGTTGTGCAATCTATGAAGTGATATTAATTTCTGGTCGCAATGAGTTGTCCACTCCACTGCTCGCGCAAACATCCCACCCACCCACCCGCAACTTGGTTTGCAAAATCTCTTAAGACCGTGACGGTGGGTACCAAATGGCACTTGGCAACGACAGCGACGCCGACGACGACAGCGACAACGACGACGACGACGACGCCGACAACGAGTACGACGACACCGACGACGTCTCCAACGACTTCGACGACGCCGACAACGACGACGACGACACCGACGACGACGCCGACCGACGACGACGACGACGACGATGACAACGACGACGACGCCGACGCCGACGACGACGACAACGACGACGACGACCACGACGACGACGTCCACGACGCCGACGACGACGACGACGACGACGACGGCGGGACGACGACGACGCCGACGTCGACGACGAGGACGACGACGACGCCGACGCCGACGACGACGACGAAGACGACGACGACGTCGCCAACGAAGACGACGACGAGGGAGGAGGGAGGACGACGACGGCGACAACGACGACAACGACGAGGGAGGAGGGAGGACGGCGACGACGCGAAACGAGGGAGGAAGGACTGCGACGCCGACGACGGCAAAGACGAGGGAGGAGAGAAAACGACGACGACGACACGACGACGACGACGACGACGGCGACGAAATAGGAGGGACGACGACGAGACGCCGACGACGGACGACGACGACGAGGGAGGAGGAGGAAGGACGACCACGGCGACAACGACGACGGAAACGACCACGACGCCAAAGAGGACGACGACGACGAACACGAGGAAAGACAGAGGACGACGTAGGCGACGACGACGACGACGACAACGACGCGGGAGGAGGGAGGACGGCGACGACGACGACGACGCAAGAGCGCGCGCGCACGCTTTTGTTGAAAATCCGTGTTGCGAAACATTGTGTTTTTGTAGGTTTTTTGGACGCACGATTTTGAAATCCTTCCAGAACCGATGGGCTTTGAAGGTTTTCGGCATACGCGCGCGACGACGCGCGCGTCTGCACTTCGTCGCATGTTTTGCAGGGGATTCTCGCGACGGCACACGCGCAAGGGCGTTCGACAGATTTCGACATGAGCGCGCGCGAAGCCCGTTTGGTAGCATGTTCTTAAAATATTGGAAAACCTATGGTTTTGTTAAGATTTCGCAAGAGTTGTCGCGGAAGTTGTTTTAGCAACTCTGTGTTGCGAAATCCGGTGTTTTTTAATGTATTTGTTGTATCCTTCCCGCACCCAAAAGTGTTTGAAGGATTTCGGCATGCGCGCGCGACGACGCGCGCGTGCGCACTTCGTCTCATTTTGTGCAAGGGATTCGCGAAAAAGTGCTATGCTAGAACAAAAAATGTCACCGCATAGTGTTTTCTACAAACGAACCTCAGGGGGGGAAACCGGTTTGGCTGGGATGGACTGGTTTCATATTCAGGATGGACGAATGTGCGGAATATATATATATATATATATATATATATATATATATGTGTGTGTGTGTGTGTGAAATCGTAATATCCCAGGGGGAACCGACAAGTCCGGGGGGGGGGTAGAGTCTATTATTCTTTTTTTAGAGAGGAGAATCTACGTGACCTGAACGATATGATGCTACAGTGCAACGTACGCGGTGCAATATCAAGCTCTATTACATGTAAAATATATGGTGTAAACTATGTGGTGGAACCTCCGTGTTGCAATACATTGTTGTCGCGGTGATTTGTCAACTCCACGGCTCGCGCAATCGTCCCACCCACCTACCCGCAACTCGGCTTCACAACCAATGCGGCGGCGATTGTGATGGCTGCTCGGCGCTGGCTGGTGCATCGCAGCGGCCGCGCTAGCGCCTGCATTCTCGGGCGCAGCTAGTCTGGCGCGACCGGCGCGGCCGCGGTGACCGCTGGGAACTCCCCAGCGCGTGTCGCAGGCCGCGTTGACGCGCGGACACTTCAATGGAGTCGGTGTTCGGGCGGGCGCGGTATTTTGGCGACGTCGGCAGCGGCAAAAACGATGACGATAGACGATGCTGGTGACGATGACGGCGGCAAGGCAAATGGCAGCGCCGAGGTTGATCATGCCGATGACGATGATGGTGTCCACGTGTCGGTGATGAGCGTTTTAAGATATTTCGACATGCGCGCGATGCCAACGCGCGCGAGTGGCCCGCATTGTATTATTTGGCAGGGATCGTGCCTAGCAGCACGCGCGCAAGGTCATTCGAATGATTTCAGCATCCGCGCGCGAGGGGCACGTTTGGAAGAAAGTGACGGAAATGCTGGAGAACCGGTGACTTCCTTCATTCTTCGCAAGAGAGCGAACGTTGGCTTTTTCTGATAACTACAAATGCGAAACAATTGGTTTGTATGTGTGCTTGGGACACTCGACTTCGGAGTCCCAACGAAACCTACGGTTTTTGATCGATTGCGACATGCGCGCAACGCGTAGGTGCGCTGTGCGCCCCATGCTTCGCAAGGGTCGGCAGCACGCGCGAAAAGGGGACTCGAATGACTTCGACACGCGCGCGCGAGATGCCCTCTTGGTCACAGTTGATAAAACTGTTGGAACAAACTATCGCTTTTCTTGAGCACTTCGCATAAGCGCGAGCGCAAGTTGTTTTGAAATTCCTGTTGCCTAATCACTTTGGAGTGTATGCTTAGGACACTCGATGTTGGCACTTTAAAAGATTTGGACATGCGCGCGCGACGACGCGCGAGGTGCACTTCGTCACATCTGTTGCAAATGACTCTGGCGACAGCACGCGCGCAGGGGCTTTCGAATGATTTGGACATGCGCGGGCGAGGGTCAAATTTGGCAGAGGTTGATGACAATGTTGAAAGTGGTTCTTTTAAGAATTCGCATGCGCGCGAACGCAGGCTTTTGTTTTGAATTTCTGTTGCGGACCCATTGTCATTCTGGCGTTCGGGACACCCGAGATCGAACTCCATACGAAACCCAAGGTGTGCGAAGGATTTCGGCATGCGCGCGCGACGACGCGCGCGTGCGCACTTCGGCCACTTCGTTACAAATAAAGGATTCATGAAAAACTGCTATGTTAGATCAACGAATGTACCCCGCATGTTATCATCTGGCAAGGAGGAAAGGGGGGCGATAACCAGGCTGCCTGGGGTGGTATGACTTCAAAGCTAAGACGACCCACTGCGCAAAAACCATATGCAACGCCATATACGGAAAAAATGCGAAAGGCGTCGTGCTAATCCTGTAGAGGGGGTCGACTCAGAATACTCTTAGGGCACAGTGAAAACATGCGATGTGAGCTACGTGGTGTAAGGTATGTGGTGCTATATATGTTGTGCACAGAAAGCAATGCAAGCGTGGTGCAATACATGTGGTGCAATACATGTGTTAACGGCTGGTATGCCCAGAGCGATGGGGCAACGACAGCGACCCCATGGGCGCGCCAGACAGACGGGCAGGCCCAAGAAGACAGGCGGCGACCATGCGGCGACGACTACCACATAGCCGCCATAAAGACGGACAGGCCCAAGTCCTCGGAAAAGAAATAAGGCCCCCTAGGTGCAAACACTGTTTAGGAACGTATTACCGCTGATCCACCCAAGTCATAGTTTCCCCTTCGATATTCGCACACATTTGTTGTCTCAGAGAAATACCCCTGCTCAAACTGAAGTGTCAAGCCCCCAATTCACAACAACAACAACAACAACAACAACAACGACAACAACGACAACGGGTCTCATACTTCCGCGCAACTTTGTGAGGCATCGAATTCTGGCTTGAGACTGTCGTGTGTCCATTTCTTCCTCCAGCTTCTCCTCGCTCCACTTACATCCTCCTCTTCCTTTTTCCGATCCACCCTTCTCCTGGTCCCTAATAATACTCTTTTCCCTATGCATGCTCCCCTGTCTCCCTCTCTGTTCCCAAGCCCCTCTCCCTGACCTTTCTCCTTCTCGACGATATATCTACCCCCTCCTCTTGCAAGTCTCTACTCCTCGTTCGCATGTTTGGAGTGGGCGGGGAGTCAACTCCCCATTACCCCCTCCCCCCCGTCGACGACAACGACGACGACCACCTCGACGGTGACGACGACGACGACGACCTCGACGACGACGCGACCACCTCGTCGACGGCGACGACGACGACCTCGGCGACGACGACGACGACGGCGACGACGACGGCGACGACGACGGCGACGACGACGACTACGACCTCTACGACGACGACGACCTCGACGACGACGACGACAACCTCGACGACGAAACGACGACGACGACGACGACGAAACGACGACGACGACGACGACGGCGGCGGCGACCGCGATGGCGACCGCGATGGCGACCGCGATGGCGGCTGGCGGCCAGGCCGCGATGCCTCTGCAGCAGGCCGCCAGCGGAGCTCTCGACGGCGCCCATGGCTCCGCGTAGGGGGGCGGCGCGCGCGCGCGAGCGACCGCGGCGGTGGCCGCCGCTCGCCGTGGTCCCGCGCGCCGACCGGGAGACTCGGGGCGCCCGCGGAGCTCGTCGTCGTCGTCGTCGGTTTGATCGGCTGCCGTTGTCGCCGTCGTCCTTTTTGTTCCTCCTCCTCCTCCTCGTAATTACACTCTCTCTAGTCTTCCGCATTCCCTGCTCCGCCGTTGCGCTTTGCCCCAGGCCCCCTCGCGCTGCAAATGCCATTCAAGGCTCAGGGTTATGATTCGACACCTGGATTGGCAAATAAGAAGATATTGAACACAATGGCAAGGTATGGGAGGGGTGAGTAGGAAGTCTGATGTGGCGCGAGCGCGTATAGCTTAGCCGTCTCCTATTTTTCCTCTTCTGGTTCATGTTCCTATCCTTGCTCCGCCTCCTCCCAAGCCTTTAGGCATCCAGCGAGGCCGCGGGGCTTGGGGGCACGTCCGCAAGGATGGAACTGTTTCAACCTGGTGGGTGCTGGTGAGAGACAGGCAGACTGCGACCAGACACGAGTTCCCTGGACACGTTTTTTTTTCGGCCCGCCAATAGCGCGCCCAAGAGAGACGGGGTCTTCCGAGAGCGGGAGGACGCAGCGACCCCACGCCAGAGTCTCCGCGGGCCGACAACGCGGCGCACCGTGAAGGAGAAGAGAGTGCCCACTCGAGACCCTACTGCAGGCTGGTGTCGTGACGACCTGCGCGTCGGTTTCCACCGCCTGGATCGTTCAACCTTGCGCAATCGGGGGCTTTCTGATCGCCTGACATGGCGGCAGATTCCAGGCCACTGGCGGTATTCAACCTTGAACGCCCGCGCCAGAATTGCTGCCGCGTCGACACGCCCCGAACCCATCGCACAGTGGCAGCTCACGCGCAGACGCCCGCGCGCCCGACCCCGCCCGTCTGCGCCGCCCACCCGCAGGACGAGGGCAGAGCAGGGCGCCGGCGCAGCGGAGCGGTGGCGGCCGCAGCAAAGAACCCCCCCCCCCGCGGAGACATGGGGGGCGGCCACCCCTGGCAAGGCTTCCCGGGTGCGTACAGACAGCCCACCCAAGGAGCCCCCGCTGGCTCAACGGGCCACCTTGGCGCAGCCTCTGGCGGCGCCCATGGGGCGCTCCGGGCGCCAAAGTGGGGCCGCCAGCGCGGCACGCTACATTGGAAACGAGGGCGCTTACGCGCGACTTTGCGCGGGCACCTCACGCGCGAGTGTCGGGGCAGTCGACTCGGTTTTCTGTTCATCTGGGCCTCCCTGTAAGAGCAGGAGCCGACGTTGGCCAGGGCCACCTCTGGCAGCACCCCAGCAGGGGTCGCGTCGGGAGTAGGAATGGGGGAGGAGGGAGGCGGGAGGACGCTAGGAGTCAACTCCAGGGGCACCTTCGTGGCGTGGGCGCGACTCGTTGTTCCAGTCAACAGTGCCCTGCAGACGAAGTGAAAGGGCCCATGCAGACGGCGCAAGCAATGCAATCTGAACGGACACGGCTGACCTCTGACGGTGGCAGACGCAGCAGGGCACCGACCGAGGAGCCAGCAGGGACCCAGGGCCACGCAATGGGGGCGGGACCGAACGCGGGCAGCAGGGTGAAACACGCACTAGGGGAGCGACCTTCAAGGCGGAACCCTGGTGCAGCAGGAGGAGGAGGAATAGGAGGAGGAGGAGGAGGAGGAGGAGGAGGAGGAGGAGGAGGAGGAGGAGGAGGAGGAGGAGGAGGAGGAGGGGGGGGGAGGAGGAGGAGGAGGAGGAGAAGGAGGAGAAGGAGGAGGAGGAGGAGGAAGAGAGCTCCCAGCTCCCAGCTGCACAATGTCCAGGGAGCGACAAGAAACAATGAGGACCTGCCAGCGGCGGCCAGGCGGGCACAAACAGCACTGGGTCTCAGGCTGCCAGCGGCCTGGGCGTGGGCAACAGACCAGCGGGTGACCAACCCAGGAGGCCAAGGAGAGAAGCACAGCCTTCATCGTGCCTTCCTCGCCACAGGCTGAGCTCCGAGGGCTCGCGCGGTCAGTCCAGTCAGCTGGCTGAGCAACACGAGAGGCAAGGAAGAACAACAAAGAAGCGCGAGGCAGGCAGAGGCGAGCAAGGCACGGCAACTGAAAGAATCCTCAGATGCGCCGAGCAGAGTGCTGCGACTGCCAGGCTAAAACATAGCGCGAGACTAACAAATCCGAATCACCACTCGCCCCACTACTTTGAGCACGGTGTGCACCAGCAGCACAGGGCAAGCGGAGCGAGGCAGCGACATGCGAGAGCGTTGCACTCTCATCGGCATCGTCAGATCTGGTCGCCCACTGTGACTAGACATGTGATGCGCATCATCGAATTCGCGACGTGGCAACTCAACACTACTCCCTTTGAGCTTATGATGCCTGCCACGCTGCACAAGTCGCCAACGCTCACAATCACTACGACCTGTGCTATTCGGGTCACATTGGCGTCGTATGTTCAACTTGTGGCCAAGACAGGTGTAGGCGTTACACCTGATGACGACGGATAAGTGTGAAGTATCGCTGCGCTGAAGGGCCAAAATGCGGCGCCAGAAATTCGAAACTTCCTGAACAGCGGGTGGCGGTTCGCCTGGACATCCACCTGCTGCGGGCTTCAGAGAAGTCCTACGACACGGGGAGCAGCTCGCACATTGCCAAACAGCTCTGCGCCACGCTCATTTATGCTCGAATACTGTCGAGGACGGCAGAGGTAGGGCGGGCTGCTCACGAGCAGCTTCGCCGAGGTCGAGTTTAGGCCAACTGGCTCGCAACATAATCTCTGCTCGGCGGCGACATCGGGCGAGTCGACTACATGTGCCTTGACTTTGCGGACTTCCCGCCAATGGGCGGAAGCGGGGGAGACGGCAGAGCCAGAATGTTTCTTGCGGTGCGAGAACGAATGGCCTTCGGCGCATGATGGGACCGAACGACTCCCTCACAATCCGCATAGCCCGTGGTGGGCCCTTCCAGGCAGTTGGCAGTGCCAGCGTAGGCCGTATTTTCTGCAGCCTGAGAAGCCGGAGTAAACTGCGCACACACAGAACATCATGCAGAAACACAGCTTTCTCCCTGGGCATCCACAGAGGCGAACCCCCAGCCCGCCCCCCCGATTACACAGCTCCTTGATGATGCGAGGACGTGCCGAGCCGTCCCCCCAACAAAAATCCCAAGAGGCCTGTAAATGCCGAAATCTCCGAACAAACGCTGGCGGCGCACCTTTTCCGATCCAGCGCACGATTTGCTGGCGCGGAAGATATGGGGCACGATGCGCCCATAGAGCTAATTGGCTGGACTGGAACATGAACAAGCAGGTGAGACGCCGGGCTCAATGTCGACTGCCACTGCAATAGTTACCAGCAGCATGCGGGCGCCGTTGACAGAACAGCCGGGCTAACTCTATCATGAATGCTAAAGCACCCCCTTCTCCCACTCCGACTCCCCTCCTGCGCGTATGCATCATCCTCAATTCGACTCTCTTCGACTCCCGTTCCGCACAAATGCTCTCCTCCTCTCCCCGCCTGTTCCTCCTCCTCACCGGCTGCGCTACGGCTCACAACATAGAAACAACATGTTATCCTCCTCTCCCCGACTCCTCCTCATCCCCCTCCGCCTTCTCCTCCTCGCCGCCGCCTTCCCCCCCTCTCCCGGGAGACGTCCGCGGATCCCGCGCCAGGCGCAGCCCCCAAAAGGTGCACAAGCCCAAACCGCTTGTTGGGCTAACCCGGAGAGCGACGTCGGGCCGATCCCGCGCCACCGGGGGGTGGGGGCGCTGCCGTGGCGCGCACTGCGATCCGCCGCCTCCGCCGCCGCCGGGTGACTCGGAGGGGCGCTGGCTGTGCACCGAAACCGACGCGCGCGCACGCGCGCGCACGCACGCACGCACGCACGCACGCACGCACGCACGCACGCACGCAAGCACGCGCACACGCACACGCACGCGCACACGTGCACACACGCACACACCTACACACACACTCTCTATCTCTCTCTCTCTCTCTCTCTCTCTCTCACACGCACACACACACACACATTCTGCGTCTCCTCAAGAACTACGGCGAGATCGCCCACACGGGTACGTACGACACCGCCGGTGGGACGGGACGCGTGAGCGAGCAGCGACAGGCCTTTCACGCAGTACGCCCAGGACGGCGTACACCAGTCATGCCCTCCCCCCACCACTCAACAAGCAACGTCCTGGACCCAGGGCCGGGCCCAGGGAGTAGCTGGCCGGGATCGGTGTGGGTGCAGAGCGGGCGCCCCCCGTGGGAGATGCAGGCCCGAACGCGGTGCCCATTCCGTCGCCCGCCTCCTCCGAGTCTCCCCCGTTCCACTCGCACCCCTGCCCCCCCCCCTCCGCCCTTTCAGCTCCGGCCTTCGCCCCTCCACCCCCCGCCCCCCTTTAGAAACTCTCCATGGGCGGATCCCGGGACCGCATGGACGCAGTGGGGCACAGGAGGGGTCTCCGGGGCCAGGCGAGGAGGGCGAAGACACAACGGAGGATGAATCCCACCGGCCCTTTAGGACGTGAGTGGTTTGGAGAGTTTCCCCTTCCAACCCTGCACTTCCCTATCGGGGAGGGGTTTCCCCCCCCCCTCTCTCTACCCCCTCCCTCTGGGTCTGGACGGGCCTCTCGCGAGGTGTCAGAGCGTTTTTTTTAGCCTCGGCGAGAACACCCAAGTCATTCGTTTGATTAAAATGTTGCCCACATGTGGGGTGGTGATGGTGGTGGGGGGGTATGGAGGGGTGGGATAAAGGATGGCGTAGGCGGCGTATGTAGGAATGATGTCTGACGTGCGCGCCGCGGAGGAACGGGATGAGGAGGATGAGGAGGATGAGGAGGATGAGAAGGATGAGGAGGAGGATGAGGAGGAGGAAGGAGAGGATGAGGAGGAAGGGAAGGATGAGAAGGATAAGGAGGAGGATGAGGAGGAAGATGAGGAGGAGGATGAGGAGTAGGAGGAGGAGGAGGAGTAGCAGCAAGCCAGAGCAGCACCAGTGACCCGAGAAAGTGCGACGCATCGGGAGATGGCCACAAGGACCAAACACGAGGACAGCACATAGCACGAGCTTCTGCTGGGGCCCTGACATGAGTAGGAGGAAAGATGCGGCATTTTGGCGGCGGGGGAAGGGCACGCTGTCCCCAGGTGGCTCCAGCAATGCCCTGGAGAGCCCAAGGTGGCCTTCAACATCGCTCACGACCCAAGTGCTTCAAGATAGCCTCCAACACGCCTCCAAGAGCCCGTAAGACCGCCCCAGGACCGCCCCAAGTGCCCTCCGAGGCTCCACAGAAGACCCCTGGGTGGCCAAACTCCTTCAGCGCCACTGCGCTCAGTGCTGTTTTGCCTTCTCGCCTTTTCGGTTCCGATGGGCCCGTGAGGCCTCCAGATGGCTCCAAGATGGAGGGCCCCATACGGCCCCGAGAGCGCCAAAGACCGCCCCAAGCAAGAGCGGCCCGGCCCGAGAGGGCACCGAGAGACATTGTTTGGAGCCCCCACGGGGGGACCCTGGCAGGGAATCCCAGTTTTTGATCGACGGCCTCCCAGCTGACTCTGAGACGGCCCCTAAGGCCCCCAAGAGCGCCCCGAGGGGGCCACAGCAGTTGCAACAAGCATCTTGTTTGAGAGTCTTGTACACGTGTTGATATTCGTTTGCAAGGCAGCGAGCTAGAAATCTGCTAGACAAGAAAAGTCACAAGCATGCAAATTGAATAGGTCAATGCACATTCTAGGAACGCGAAACGTGGCATGGGTCCAGACCCCGAGGGGAGGCGCGCAAGCGGCAGCGCGGCGCGACCGTGACTCCCTCGCGTTGGGGAGGCTGGCGGCGCAGGTTCGGGAATGGGAAATTAAAGGGGGGAAGAAGGCAGCCCACGCAAGAGCTCGCGAGCAAGGAGGCCGCCACAGGGTCACAAGGCCCTGTGTCTCGGCGCCCTTCGATTCTCTCCGGATCCCTCTCACTGGCCACCCCTGAACCCTGGGCCCTGGAGCTCCTGCAGCCTCCGAGGCGCCAGGCGCGCACCCTGGGACCACCGGGGGCGCGCAAATGCGAATACGAAAAATACAAAAAATGCAAGTGGTCCCCAGAGGGGCTCGGACGCGCGCATTATGATTTCTGTGCCGCAGATCTTTGCATGTACGTGTAACTGCTTGCATGCGTTTGCATCTCTATCCTTACGGAGTGCGGGATCGTACAAACGAACATTAGAAATGCATGTTCGCGCGATCCAGGGGGAGCTCGGAGGCAAGCCCCCCCCCTCCTCCTCCTCCTCCTCCTCCTCCTCCGGCGGCGGCGGCGGCGGCCGCGGCGTCACCGTCCGTCGTGAAGTCAGCGGGGTTCCAGAAGCACCCAGGCACCTGTACGTCCGACTCGCTCACGAAGGCGCGCAGCGGGGAGTCCGTGTACCGCGCCCAGTCGCCCCGCGCGCCGCCCGCGAGGCCGTCCTGGTAGGACATCCCGGTGGTCGCCATCCTCGCCAGCCATCCGTTCGCGACCTCGGCGTTCAGCATGTGGAGCGCGGTCCCGTCAGCCGGGGCGCCACCAGCGTCGCGGCCAGCGGCCGCCGTCAGCGGCCCGCCAGAGGCGGCCGCGGCGGCGGCGGCGGCAGCGCCGGCCGCGGCGGGGGCAACAGCGGGCGCGGCGGCACCCGCGGCCGCAGCGGCCGGCCCAAGCGCAGCGGCGCGCGCCGCGGCACCGGCGGCCGCGCTGGCCTCGCCGCGGGCCGCCGCCACGGCCGCGGCGGCGGCAGCGGCGGCGGCGGCCGCGGCGGCGGCGCCGCAGGCCACGCCAGGGCCGCCAGGGGCCGAGGAAGGCCGCGGCGGCGGCCGGCCAGCCGGGCTGGCCGCGGCGGCGGCGCGGCCAGCGGCAGCGCGCCGCTGCCGCCGCCGCAGTGCCGAGCGCGACATCAAGGCAGAGCGAGCAGGGGCGCGGAGGGGGGCGACCCCCTCGCACGCCCCCGCGGGCATGGACGCCGAGGCCCGGAGGGCAGGGGCCCGGCCAGCCGCTGAGGCCCGCTTGAGCCAGAGCGGCTTGAGCCAGAGGCTACGGAGGCTGGTGGGGATACGCGAAGCGTCTAGAATTGTCGTCTTAGTGCGTAGGGCACGATTGGTCTTAGTGACTGCGGTGGCCTGTGTGATCGATTCAATGCATACCCTGCGTATCGTCTGTTCACGAGAATGATCTGATGTTTCTGTCGGCTGCTCGCGGTTCAGAACAGGCAGGTCAGGGGGCATTGCTGGTTGCCGTCCAAACAATGCGTTGTAGGGAGGCGCTTCATTATATAAGGCGAATGCGTTAAGGCTTCGTGCAGTAGTCTGGTGAACACAAGAGGTATGTCTAACCTATTGAGCTCAGCCTCCATGGCGTGAAGTAGATGACGTAGGATGCCATTTCTGGCCTCGATCGCCGTAGCGTGCTGCCCGCGCGCATGTATTCTAAGTTCAGCGCCTTTTGCCTTGACGACTGCTTTCGCAGAGCCAATATTCAGGGCACCTTCTCCGTCGGGGTGAAGTAGCTTAGCCGGTCCAAACTGCATCCAGCACTGATGATATGCATCCAGGATAGTGGCCATAGTTATGTCTTGTATTTCCGCCCCAGTAGCGTATCTTATACAACGATCGATAATGTGATATATGTACAGTGTTCTTGCTTGTAGAACATCAAGTCGCATTGCACTTCATCATTGCGTTTGCCAGGTAATGCAGTAGAGGGCATAACTGTGTCCAGGTTTGTCCCAAGCTCTGCATTCCCGGCATGTGTCGAGACGCGAGTCTAACATTGGCCAGACCTGTTTTGCTCAAGATGAGTCTCATCCGAGGCTCCTTCGCATGGAACCAGCGTTAGTGCAACTTTCGCATCTCGCGTGTTACCGCGCTGGGGTCAAGGCTTCGCAAGCTTTGTAAGCTGATTTGTACATCGAACCGTGACCAGTCTGGTAGTCGTGGTCGCGCGGCAGGGCCCCCTGCTGGTGGTGGTGGAGGTGCTTCTCCACCTTGTTGTCGACCACGTCTGCTCTAACCTTTGGTAGTCGGAGATGGTCGTCCGAACTGCCGGCTCCACTCGAGGCAGGTTGCCCTGCAGCAGGCTCAGCAGCATGTCTTCCAACAATAATGTCGTGACTGCTTGCGCCCGCAGTAGATCCAACTCTCGAGCTGGGTCTCGGTGCTCTTAGTCGCGTAGGTGCTGGTGCCGCTGGTGCCTCGGATGGTGGTGCTGCTACTTCACCGGGATCTGGCGGCGCAGGTCCTGCTGCCGGTTCGACGGGAACCGACGGAATCTGTCCATGATTGTCGGGAAGCTTCCAAGGCTTGGCGAACTTACATTTGCCAGGTGCTAGTACATGTCCAGGTTTGTTATTCCCGTAGTTCTTGCTACAGCTCGGACACTACAAGCGATAGTCGCCCTTATCGTGCCATCTGCAATGTCTCGGATCTCTAGCATGAGATGGAGAGCGCACGTTAACGTTATCCGCGCAGGCAGGACAACCAAGCCCTTCCCGACGGTGGTCCCGCAATCGAGCCATCAGGTTGTCGGGGAAGACGCGGGTCGTTCAAATCGCATCCCTGTGCGCTGGTCGCCAACACCGTGGACGAATATGGGTAGCCATAGAAAGGGTCGCGAGTTCTCTGGAAGAGATCGTGTGCGATCTGAACAGACTCACCAAAAAGCGGCTGCATCTTTGGTGTACATTGTGCAACCATGGACAGTTCCTTATTGCATGCCGACGCATGTTGATGATGGCCACTACATCGCTTTCGTTCACAAGGAGTGAAAAATAAGCGATGGCTGGCCATGATCTCAATCGGTTTTCGTATCAGTACCCCGTGAAAATCACGTAGGCCAGTAGAGCATTGATCCATGCTCACCTTGCAAGTGCCCTTGCTGTTGACCAACGTAGTCCATGGTGGTATCTGTTCCACCCAAGTCCCAGATGATTGTTCTCTTGGGTAGAATCGTCGCCTATCATGTTGACGTACGGCTACATTTCCACAGAACTTGATGTGTGGCATTTCCTCTTTGTGATGTGTATGCCAAGTGTCGTAATTAACCTTAGCATTGAAATAGGAAGGTAAGCCAGTCGTTCTGCAGCTGGGCTGTAATACGACAACCTTGACGAAGCAAACGTCTAAATAGTGCATCGCTGCATCTTGGACCTCCTTGTTTCCAAGGTCAACGAAAGTACGTTTGTCGAGGTTTCCCCCTGAAGACAGACCTCGGCTGAATGCTAGCTGGGAGATGCCTCCAATTCCCCCGCGTAGTTCTAACGCATCTACCTTGTTGCGTCGTCCGTGGAGGTTATGGATTATACATCTGCATAGAATTCAGCAGGTTGCCCTGCAGGTAGGGCGATGAATGTCTCCACTTCGTCGCCACTATCCGTGTCGGAGTCCAGAGATACGTCGGTGTAGTATGTGCTACACCCGAGTCCTTTGAGGTCGTCTCCACAGTCGTCGTTGCCTTCTTCGGCTATTTTGGGTATCTTGCGTGGTTTGATGCCAGCTTCTTTGTCTGCTTTCTGTTGTTCTTTTTTGTTGAATTCTGGCATCTGTTGGCAATGCTGTCTGTTTCTCTGTTTCCGGTGAGCTAAGTGTCGGAAATTCTGGAATAGAGGGCAGCGCGTTGCCGCGCCCAATCGAAGGGGAGACGATCGCCATCGATGATCGCCACTCGCCTTGAGCGTGGTCGTGGGCTGCCATCTCCCAGGAGAGTCGGTTCCGGCTGCTCCCAGTACAGTCGACTACGGATGTTGGTAACGCCGTCGGGTAATGATGCTTTATAAATGTACCAAGTCGGCTGGTCCTCGATCTTGATGTCCTGGATGATCGCGTTGTCGCCCAGGTCCATCGTCACCCGGCTCGCAACATGGCCCCATCCAGGGCCATGCTTAGGAGACTGAACGTAAGATTGAACTCCTTTAACAACACGAGTATGGATACTCAGATGTACAGCACTTGTGTGAGTTTCTTGTTTTTTTATGTAAATCCATTTGATCAATCAACCTTGCGGTCAAGATCGCTAGTGTTTTGTTTCGCCATTCAGCCTTCTGAGCACCTTGTCCATACCAGTCTAGAATACGCTCAGTGGGTTCTGCAGGCTCCCCTAATATATTGCATGCGCATCTCCATAAATTGATAGGGGTGCGTGTGCGCGTAGTCGCAACTTGCAGATATGATCCGCTGGGAAACTTGTTCGCGCGGTCGTACTTGAAGGCGAAGTGGCAGAAATGCATGCGCATGACATGTAAATTAAGATATGCAATAACATATCGTATGGGACCCTGTTTCCAGAATATCCGAGTGGCCCCCACATGTACAATAGTCATGCGTAGAGCCCGAGCCTTGGACATCAGATTTTGGATGCGCTTGCAGTGCGGCGCTGCCCTCTTGCCAGGCAGCCTCACATGCCAGTCAGCAGGCGTTGCAACCCACAACGGTTGCTAATTGCCCGAGAGTAGCGCACCCTAATGCTGCGTACCAGTAGAGGTCATCACCTCCGTATGTGTAATACGATCGCACATGTCTCCACGGGCTCGGAGTTCAGCGCAAGCTGTCCGTATATCCTCGATAACGAATGCACGAGTGTGTTAGTGATGCGACAATCATTCTTTTTTCTGCAGCGGCCACGCAGCCGGGCCCACTGCTGTTCGCGGCAGCCGCACAGCCGGGCTCGCCGCGGCCCCTGGCGCGCACAGCCGGCGCCTGGGAAAATAATTCCTCGATGCACTAGGCGGCCGGGGTAGGGGGGCGGAGTGCCCGGAAAGGCCATGCAACACTCAAGGTGACCCGTCAGACTGGCAGCATGTTTTCACCAGACGGGTCGGGCCTACAGGCGCGTACAAGCACGAGAGCATTCACAGAGACATCAAATCGTGAAATAAACCAAAGGGTAAATATCACATAGAATTCTGTCGCAACGCTCGTGAGCCAACAGCTTCCCGATGCGATACAAAGAACTAAAAAAATCGAAGAGGGAGGTGGGTGGGGCCAGGATGACTACGGAGAGCCAAAGAGCCCGGCCCCCCGTTCCCAGAGGAAAACCGTCAAGGACTGAAATCCTCGATAAACTAGGCGGCCAGGGTAGGGAAGCGGAGTGCCCGGAAAGGCTATGCAACACTCAAGGTGACCCGTCAGACTGGCAACATGTTTTCACCAGACGGGCGCGCCTACAGGCACGTACAAGCACGAGAGTATTCACAGATACATCAAATCATGAAATAAACCAAAAAGGGTAAATATCACACAGAATTCGGTCGCATGGCTCGTGAGCCAACAGCTCCCCGCAATCTCCAGGATCCCCTGGGGCCTACGGGTGGGTGGGTGGGTAACCTCATTCACAGTCTCAAGCATTATTCCTTCTTTCTTTGAAAACAGAAAAGAGCAGCTGAGGCAGCCTCGGCACTAGCTATGCCAGCTCATCCGCGGACTCGTGCACGCGGGCCTGGCCGAGGATGGACGGCTGCTTCAAGATGCGGCTCTTCTTCTCGTATTGTTGGCAGGACGCGATGACGTTCCACTGACCACGCTTCTGGAACGTGAAGGTGTCGATCCCATCGAGTGCGTCGAATGGGGCCCCTCCGTGTCAGAGGCTGTGTGGGCATAGCTTGAGGTCGCCGAAATTCAGGGCCTGACAGGCCCGCCTGAAGATCATCTCGTATTTCTGGGCGGTGAGGTCCGGGAAGAGGTTCTCTTTGGGCCTGATGGCCTTCAGGATCTGACCCAGGGTCGTTCGCAAAACTGGCCTGCGCTCGGGTCCCGTCTCGCCAACGAGGACCGTGTCGTCGCAGGCCCCCCCCCCCGTCGGCTTCCCGAGCTCCTTCGGTGCAACGATCAGCGAATTGAAACTCCGAGGATCTGAGCGGGCTTGAGGAGGAACAACCTGGTCCCGACTCATTGGGACCGCCTCCGAGATCCTCGGGTAGGTGTCGAACATGAAGAGGATGAGCCCGGCAGCACGGAACGACTCGCTCGAACCGTGCCGGGCAATGAAGCCGGCCAGAAAGATGGCGCACTCCCAAGGGGCGCCACCCCGCGACTCGCTGCACGAACTCTTGCGGTAGCTTCGCGGGACCGTCTGAGTGAGCGGGAACTCCGATGTCTTCGACCACGTGAGGTTCCGCTCGTACATGAGTCCGTGCACCGTGTTGTTCGGCCGAGAGATCATCTCCCCATCGAAATACAGCTTGTGCAGGTACTGATCCATGGCCACGTCCAGCTTTTGGTACGTGGTGGTGGGCATCATCACGATCCTGCAAAACAGGTAGAAAACCCCACCGCCTCGGTGCACGCTCGCAGGGCCTTGGCGGAGATCGAGCGGCTCTTCGAGTACCCCTCCTGCCGAGGACCTCCTGCTCTGGCGGCCCTCGCTCGTGCTCGGTCGGGGCGCAAGGCGTCCGCCTTCCGCTCGCCCGAGCCTCGGTCGGTCGAGCCTGGCGCTGGGGGGCCCACAGCGGTCAGCAGCTTGGCGGTCGCCTGCGAGGGCGAGAGCAGCGATGGCTAGCCGCCTTCTCTCGCCACTGGACCCGCACATGGCGTGCCCTGTCGCGCGCTCCCATCCAGTAGCCAGCCGCCGTGGACACGTCGGCGCGGCGAACGGCTGCGGGGCGACCCCGACCTCGCCCGCCAGCTCATCGGCCCAAGGCTAACAGCGCGTCGGCTCCCCCGCCCGAAGAAACGCTCCGGGCGGAGCAGCCTGTTTGAGCCCAGCGGCATACACACGGCAAACCCCAGGCGGACATGCTGCGGCCAACGATGTTTTCCAACGCCACGTAGGACGACCGTTCGGGCCCTCCACCCTGACCTTGCCCTCGAGGATCTCGTGGGGGACTCGGCAGCTACACCTCCTGTCCAGGGCCCCGAGAGAGACCGCGCTAGCACAGAATATCGTAGGCTTCTTGAACGGGGCCCCGTACCTGCACGAGTCGTACCTGGCAGGACTGCACGAGCACTTGTGGAGCTCCCTCTTCAGTGGCTCGTAGGCCCATATCCCAGATGAGGCCGGGTTCTCCACCGAGACCGTGACCTCGCACTGACGACATACCCGCAGAACACGACAACTGAAGAGCGCCAACTTCAGGCCCCTGGTGACCTCGTTGGAGTCCTCGGAGCCAGTAGATCTTGCATGGGACCAGCGGGTACATGGCGGAGCCAAGTGAACGTGCCAAACCCTTCCTTCTCGAATCCAACGAATGACCCTACGCTGAACACGTGAGTTGAGTAGGTCGAAGTGTTTTCCGTTCGCAACATCGATCGGGCACAGGATGCGCAGGCCGGCCTGCGCACAGGCCCCCGAGAGGCGTCCGCAGCCGACAAACAACTCGAGGATGCCCAACGGCCTCCTCGTCTGGCGCTCGCTCCGCGCGCAGCTCGGGCCCCTGCCCTCGGCCGTCTGCACCGGCGCAGCCGCTCGACTAGCAGCCGCCGCCCGCAGCCGCCCGGCCAGGCGGCCAGGCCGCAGCGCCTCGCCCGCCTTCAGGACGCCCTTGTCCGCCAGGCGGGAGTCGGCGTCCGTTGGGTTGTGCTCCGACTCGACATACCTCCTCACCCATCGGATCTCCGCACCGAGCTGGAGGGCAGCTGCCCGACGGCAGAGCGCGTTCAACCCGTGGTCGACCGCTCTCCCCTTCTCGGTCGCCATGATCTCCGAGAGGTTGTCGCCCACCGAGGACCTGGCACCCGTGCGCCCTGGGGTCCGCGACCGCGTGCCTCAGCCCTGCCAGCGAGATACGACGCTCCTGCATGTGGATCGCCTCCCGCCGGCCTCAGGCTCCCACCAGCACTCTGGACCAGCGGGCACCGTCCAGCAGCTTGTCGGGCAACGCCGGCACGATGCCAGTGACCATCTCGGGCTTCACCGACCTCGGCCGGGCACCGGCGGCCCCCGCGGCCTCCGGCCTATGTGGGGCACCCCTCGGCACCTCGTCCAGATCGAACGACTCGCCCAGGCAATCGAAGTCGGCGTCGAGGCCTGGCCCGTTAGCTTCAAGGCCGAGACCCAGATCCTCCTCCTCGTCGGCGAAGCGCCAGCGCTCCTTCCAGCGGCCAACGGCCCGCAGCTCGGCCCCGCTGAAGTACCCCTGGTGAAGCGCGTAGCCGAGGGTAGACGAGTTGCTGATGAAGGCCTTCTCGTAGAACGGGTCGCTGAGCCTCGCCACCACCAGCGGCAACACCCCCTGGCACGTGCGAAGCTCGGAGACAACCGCGTCACTGAACCGACGGAAGCGCCCGATGCTCTCCTGAACAAACTGGTAGCACTCCTGCAAGATGCTCAGGCAGCACCGCGAGAGCAGGAAGAAGTTCACCAAGTGCCCAAGCACCACACGCATCACATCTCCCGTGCAGCCCCCGCGGGCCAGTAGCTGGCCCACTCCAAACTAGAGCCGCCAGAAGCGAGACCGCCGATGCTTCCAGCACTTGTCGGAGCCGCTGAGCACGAAGCCCACCATGTCCAAGTCCTCGTCGAACTCAACGAGGTCCCGAAGTGTGAAGCCCCGCGAGACCAGCTCGCTCACCATCTCCTTGTACACCTGCTTCGCGTCGGCCACGTCGTAGCGCACCACGTTCCCGTTGTCTACGTAGGGCGCGATGACGGGCCGGCCCTTGGAGAGGCACGGAGCCGGGAAGCCGTCTCGAGCAAGCTGTCGCTCCGCGACCTCACGGCTGCAAGCCATCATGCGACCGACCGCCACGATCAGCCCGTCGGTCAGCGCCGAGCGGCAGATGTACAAGCCCCACGACCAGCCCATCGCCACTCCACAGAAGCACGGCCAGACGCGCTCGCCCGGCTCAACTCGCCCCCAGGCGTCCTGGCCGCCAACGCTGTCGTAAACGTCACTGATGCCGGCCCCCCCCGCGGTGATCTTGATCGGGATGCCGAACCAGTCGGAGAGGGGGAGGTACCGCAGCTGGTAGAAACCGTCCTGGAAGTCCACTGAGCACCCGCAGAGCTGAAGGCCGTCAGCCAGCACTCCCAACGAGTCGGCCGACACATCCAACCCAGTGAGGGCCCCTGGTGTGGCTAAGTACGAGTGAGGAGGCCGACGATGGAAAAAATTGGCACTCTAGAGTCGATGATCAGCCGTTGCCACCAGCCGTCCTTCTTCAGAACCGCGAAGAGGCCAATGAATGACTTCACCCGCCTGCGGTGCACGACAAGTCCGCACGAGTGAAGACGGCTGACCAGCTCTCGCAGCACCGGTGAGTTGCCCCTCAGCCCTGGGTCCATATATGGACGTGGAGGGACCCCTCGGCTGTCATAATGGTCAGGCGGGCGCTCAGTGAACCGCCCAGGGTCTCGTAGTAGCTCCTGCGCGTCGCCACCCACCAGGCCGAGGGCATCCTTGGGCGTGGTGTCGCCCTTCATGATCTTCAAGCGCTCAAGCGCCATGGGCGCCAGAGAGGTGGCGTCGCCAACTTTGTACATATCCTTGCACTTCATTAGAGCAAACAGAGAATTCTTTGCATCGAAGTCGTCCGGGGCAGGGAACACGTCATCCACCCGTCGAGCGACTCGCCCCAAGATCGACCGTTGAGGATCAGAGGGGCCACCGACTCTATACCCAGGCCGCCGCAGTTGCAATGGCCTTCCAGCACGAGCACCAGCCAGCCCGTTGAGTGCACTCACAGCGTTAGTCACCATGACGCGGCGCTCGTCAGGACTCCCAGCACCCACCTGAGAGCGGCACGCGGCCGCGCGATCACCTCGCTCGTCGGTAGGCCGAGGAAGAGGGAACGACTCCGCATGGAACAAAACTTCGCGGTCATGAGAGCGAGGGCCAGAGCCCGCACACGCGCCGGCGCCAGCATTACCCAGGCCCCGCGATGCCAGCCCAGCGGCTGACGCCGGCGCGTACGTCATCACCCCGACGACGACTTGCCGCCCGGCTTGGCGGCCTGCCTCTTCTTGTCCGCCTCGAGCTCCTCCTGCCACAGTCTGAACTGCTCCAGCACCGTGGCATCGGTCTTCTGGGACTCGGCCATGTACTTGTCGAACTCCGTGGTCCGTAGCCCCCCGCTGTCGTCGAAGGACGCCTGCAGGAAGCCCTCGAACCCCGAGAAGTCTGGGTTCTTCGGGTTCCTCTCGACCGCTTGTTGGCACACGATGACTCGCCGACAGATCGACTCGACGCCCGACAGCGCGGGCAGGTTCAGCTGGTCGTGCGACTGAAAGCACCGAAGGTAATCGAAGCACAGCCGCACCTCCCGAGCCACGCTGCTCTGCGGGTTCACCCCGCTCTTGCTCTCCCACCACGTGGGGTACAAGTGCAGCTCGAGGCCCGCTTTCGCCACCTCCGACAGAACCTCGTCGGCTGCCGACGGCCCATCGAAGGGCCAGTCCTCGAACTTCGCAACCTTGAACATGTTGACCGACTCTTTCAACAATGCGCTGCGGCGCCCGGCGCTGTCCCGCTGGATTGGATGAATCCGCAGGTCTCTGCCGGGCCCGCCCCTCTTCCTTTCCAACCGCATGTCAAGCCGCCGATTGGGAACACGCTCCACACTCACCCAATCCTCCTCTTCTTCGTCGATGAGGTAAAGCCCGCAGCCCCCTCTGCCCACAGCCCGGTTCCCCGGCAGCATGTCGGCGTCCTCAAGCTCACTGTTGAACCTCACGTGCCCAGGGTCGGACACTCTCCACCGTCTCGCAGCTCCCGCCGAGGCACTCGGTGTGACTTTGTGCCCTAAGACTCGTGCGAGCTGCAGCCCCCTCAGAAGGATATCCTCCTTCTGCTCCTCGCTGAGCGGGCCGTGCCCGTACACGTTTCCCCGCGCTCGCTCTGGCCAGCGCGTCGCAAGACTCAGCGGTGCAACTCGGTGGTTCGCGAGATCCACTACCTCAACCCCGAAGTCAGGTGTGCTCGCAACCCACCGCCCTGGCCCCAGCTCAAACAGCAAAACTACGCGGCGCCAGCGAATGTTCGGGTCGTCCGGGAAATCGATACACACCTGGATCAAATATGTGTCCAGAGTCTCAGCCATTGATGCGAGAAGTAGACGGTGTCAGTCGTCGCTGCGCCTGAACTTCAGCACCTGGTCCGACTGGAAGCGTCTGGGGCCTGTCACTGATGCCCCTGTTGCCGCCTCCTGGCCAGTCCAGTCGTCCAACATCGGCCAGCGCAAGGTAGCTTCCGATGAGAGCTTCCGAACACCAGCCCCGTAAGCAGCCAGCACCACGCCGCCGCCCAGCCAGTCTCCGGGCCCGGCCGCGTGGGCACCGGCGCCAGACCAGCCGCTGTGCAGCAGTCCAGCTGCCCCTGGATGACGTCCAGGAGCCCGCGATCTGGCCCAAAATCGCAGTGGCAGATACAGGACTCTTCGTGAGGTTCAGCCTTTTTTTAATAGCGTGTCCGTAGGAACGTGATATCTGCTCATAGTTCTGTGCCGCCTTTAATCCAATGACTTCGATATTACTGCCAAGCATCCAAGATAATAGTCCACATGCCATTGATCATAGTCCCACTGATGGCTGCCAAGGCTAACTCATGGCGCCCGCCATATTCCAGGAGCTGCAGATGCTGTCGCGCCAAGTAGACTCTTGCGGCACCATTGTTCCAGCACCCAATCATTGCTTGACGAAGATGTAAACGCAAGCATATGCCCGCGAGCCTCGTCTTCCGTAATAGGATTCCTTTCAAAGGTCCAGGCTGCATGGGGATTCGTCATGCATATATCTCAGCGATGGCGGAGAGTTCCCCTGCGCTGGAGGAGAGGCAGGTCGCGCCTAGAAGCCGCGGGTCCCGAGGCTCGATGGTAACTTGGCCACGGGCTTCCAGCGGCGGCTCGCCCTGGTCGTTGGGCTCGGCGGCGTGGCATAGCGCGAAGCCCCAGCCCGCGGCCTTGCAGCGGTGGCGGGCAGCTCGATCGCGCCCGCGGCGAGCTGAGCCGTCCGCGAAGATGCCCTCGGCGTTCATCATGCCGCCCTCGGCGTACGTCTGTGGCTCGGGTGGCGCGCCACTGATCTCCAGAGAGGTGCAGACGCGCTCGTTGCGCAGCTCGCGGTCGTCAGTCTGCCAAGCTGCGGGCTTGCGCAGCGGGCGCGCCAGCTGCTCAGTCGGCTCCAGCTCGATCGGGCCGTCGATCGTGGCGACGGGGTCGCCAGCCTGGCAGCGCGGCAGCAAGGGCGCGTGGTCGCTCTCCGTGGCGTCCGAAAAGCGAGCCTGGCAGTGCGCGCGCCGCAGCCAATCCCCGCGCATCAGCATGGAGCCGATATGACGGGGCTCCTTTCGATTGTCGAAGAAGCAGGTAACCTGACCCCATGGGCCCTTCGCTCGCTGCCACGAGGTCGAACTCCGTCATCAGGTCGTGGAGCATCCTGCCTCCCCAGGCCATCTCGGAGGCGGGAAAGGGGCCGACGTTGTCTCCGACAGCTGGTCCGAGGCCGCCCTGGGCATCAATGCTAACAATGACATGGCAATCAACAGGCATCGAGATTAGACAATCTCTTAACTGCTGCATGGCCCCTGCGCACTCACATCTCACGATGCGCGAAAAAAGGTGGCTGGTCATAACTCGAACTCGGCCCCAGAGCTGCAAGTGTAGGTCCAGGGCCACGGTGCGCCCGTGGAGCAGAGGCAGGCCGATGACGGGGGGCATCAACGAAGTGGACACCGCCATCGCGCATCGTGGCCAGGCCCCCGATGGAGGCGACACGTGCACAACATAGCCGTCGCACGTCTGCTCTGCACCACCAGACACGCACCGCTCTGGGAAAAGGATGATCCGCGGACCGAATCCATCTGCAATCACTTCTAATGCGCGGTTCCGCTGACGTGCAAGGACACCTCTCGCATTCCACCCCAGACCTGTGAGGTCCCTGATGTCCTTGGCATAGCGGCGGCCGCGCACCCGAAATCACTGAAGGCGAGGTGGGTCGCTGATTGCGCCCAAGCGGTCGCCGAGCTTCATCTCCAGCAACTCCTGGCTCAGCAAGGCCTGGGCGAGCGGGTCCGCGCCGAGCTCCAGAAGTTCAGTCGCCCTCGCCCTGCTCAGGATGCGGATCGGGCGCTCCGTGCTGTTCTTCCGATAGACACCTGACCGCGGTCCCAGTCGGCGTCGGATGTCTTCTGCTTCGTCTCCTCGGTGCAGAGCCCCTGTCTGAATCCCATGCTCCCGCAAGGTCCGCACCGCGAAGCTGACCCTTCGCGAGTGCCCGACCTCGCGCGGTCCCAGGTCCACTTTGTGCCACAAGCGGTCGTTGCGGGCGCCAGGGCACGGAACCTTCAACACATTCCACCTACGCATGAAGTCCCACATCTTCTGATTATTGATGAAGACGACTTTGGCCTGGTCGCAGAAGCGCCACACTCCGTAGATCTATGCGATGGTCTGCTCGTCTAAAGTCCGTTCGCGTGTCAATTTTGTCAGCAGATGCTTCGCAACCTCCGCCTTTTTCCCACGTGCCTGGGAAACCCGCCACGAAGACCGCGTGCGTCGAGTTCTCACCGCCCCGGGGCGCCCTCGGGCCAGCAGCTGGTGGAGGCATGGCGCCCTCACGCTGCTGCTGGAAGTACTGTCCCCAAGTGTTTGGCTGTCCTCCAGGCGCGTCGACCCCCCCATCGAAGCTGCGGAGCTCACGCCAACGGAGGAAGGGCCCGTCTCCAAGGCGGCCAGGCGGGCCTCCTGCGAGGTGAGGCTGGCCTGCATCGCGGCGATGTCCTTCGCGCTGGATTCCGTCGTGCGGCGCAACGGTGTCACATTGCGCCCCACCGTATCCATGCGGACCCCCATCGTGCCGTTCAGAGCCCCTTATGATGTACTGCGCCACCTGGCCCCTGTCGAGGTCTGGCGGCAACACGGGCGCAGGAGGCGGCAAGCCCTGCCGCTGGGCGCCCAGCGGAGGCTCGCCCAGACCGTCGTCGGTCGCGGCGCCCTCAATCGCCCCTCCGTCCAGCTCCAGATTGGCGAGGTCCACGCGGCTGCGCTGGTTGCGCTCCCAGTCTGGGGCGCCTGACGCCGCCGCGGCGAGCGCCGCCGCCGTCAAGGAGAGACGGACGCGGGTCGAAGCCAGAACAAAGTGTCTCAGACCATGCGGGCAGCCTGGCCAGGACGGACGTTCCTCCAGTGCTCTCTGGGTGCCGTCTTGAGCCAAAATGGCGACGACGACGACGACGAACCCCAGCGCCATAAGAAAGCGGCCGACGCAAAAGCTGTAGACTGGGGGCCTAAGCTCCGAAGTTTCTGTCGCAGGCTCTGGGGGCTCTCCACGGGACTTTCCCAAAGGTTGTGAGGCCGCTCCCTGAGGTCTTGGGCCACTCAGGCGTCGTGATACATAGACGCAAGGCCTGGGCGAAGGGATTGCAAAGGATATGTGCCACCAGGGCAGCAGATGTTGAGCTGGCTCGGAAAGGTGCTGTCAAAACCTCCTCGGGCGGGAAATCAGGGAGAGGAAAGATCGGACCCCCGTGCGCAAGAACACATCACCCATGAGGGGGATATCTCATGGTGAATGCATGCCGCATGTGGGAGCATAGAACATTCGGGTAAAATGCCTGCTGTTGTTGTTGCTATTGTTCTTGATCTGAATGTTTGATGTTTGTTGTCGTCGTCCCACCCGCGACCCCGCACACGACCCTCCCGCGACCCATCCGACGACAAACCCCGCGAACCACCCGCGACCCGCCACCCACCCGCGACCCACCCCGCGACCCACCCCGCGAACCACCCCGCGACCCACCCGCGACCCACCCGCCGCCCCCTCCCATCTTACCCATCCGCCGCGACCCACCCGCTCGCTCCCTCCCTTCGCAGACAACAAGCTTAGATTCCGTCCACAACGATCGCCTGTTGCGACCCCCAAAGGAGCCCCAAGAGGGCCAAAGAGACCTCCAAGATGGACCCCCAAGAGGGCTCCACGATGGCCCCAAGAGGCCTCCAAAACGCTCCCCAAGCGAAAGATCGAAAAGGTCTTGATAGTAGCTCCTGTCGTCGGCGTCGGCGTCGGCGTCGGCGCCGCCGCCGTCGCCGTCGCCGTCGCCGTCGTCTCGTCGCTGTCGCCGTCGCCGTCGTCGTCACGATCCACTGCGGGGCCGCATGCTGCAACATATCCCTGATCAGGGCTACTCGCCTGGTGTCTGTTTTTGGATGGGCTGGTGGGGATGCGCGAAGCATCAATAGTTTGCATGCCAAAGTGGGATTTGCTCAGCCAGGGTGAGCGCATTATAGCGCGGACGAGGGCGGGGGAGGCAGAGGACGTGGAATCTGGGCAACCTCGTGGACCCGGCAATGACGGGGCGCCGGCAGGCGCGGGAGTGAGCAGCGGGTGCCAGGAACTGCTGGGAGGGGGCCGCGGCCTGTGCGCGGGAAGCGGAGGGCACGATCTGGGGCGGGAAGCGGGGGGCGCGAGGAAGAGCCGGAGGCTCGAAGGAGCATCGGATCTCCTCGGCAGGAGGAAGCGTCAAGCTCCGCAGCGCCGTCTGCGGTTCCTCCATTGTTGGAGGGACCGCAAGTGTTTGCGCAGTACTTCTATCCCGCCCTCGGAGAAGGGAGGAGGAAGGTCGGTCGGATTCGGCATCGCAGCAGTCTGCGCGCCGTTCTTGCTGAAGGCTTTCACCCCGAGAGCCCCTGAGCGCCACCATCCCCAGCGAAGGGAGGCCCAGCCCTGAGGCCCAGGCGGCCCAAAGCACACAGGAGGAATGTGAAAGGAGGAGGACGGCGGGGAACGGCGAGAGCCGGCGTATGAAGGAGGATATTCGCTGCTAGCACCTGTGGGTGCGCAACGGGTCCGAATCCGTCTCCGTGCTGCCTCTAGCCGCACTGGCAGTCAAAGCGGAGCCGATAGTGCTGGCCAGAGCCCAAGGCGGAGCCGAGTTGGCCTCCCTCCCTCCCGAACAGAACATTGATATGCCTGGATGTGCCCCCTCCCTGTCGATGTCTCTGTCTGTCCGTCTGCCTGGCTGTCCGTTTTTTTCGTGTTTTTTTGTTTCTCTCTCTCTCTCTCTCTGTGCCCGACAGATCGCCCCGTCTGGCACTACGTTGCCTTGTTGAGGCAAGGGCATGGGGCCTCCGCTTCAAGACATCAACTTCATATTTCTGAATGCTGGCAGTCCCCCTCCAACATCTCTCCCTACTTGTGTGCGCCTTTCGGGGGGGGGGCACTTCCAGCCTCACCGAACCCTCACGCGCCCTGTCACCTCGGCACCGCCCAAAGCCAATCTGCATGCAAGACGTCTGCATTCGCAGACATGCTAAGTGTAAGAAAAACGCGCATCGTTGGCGCGGGGGCAGGCGGGGACACCGCGAGCACATGCAGTCGAATTTCAGCACGCCGCCTGGAGGCGTCCCCGTCCGCAGCTTCTGGACTTTCGCCCCAGGCCCACGCGAACGAGAAAGAGCGAAGAAAACGAGACACCGAGTCGAGCAAGCCCTGACGAGCACGCCCGTGCCCCTTTTGGCACGGCGTCGGGGGGCCTAGCCTACCGCCCCGAGAGCAGTCGTAGCGACACTATACCACACATCCACATCCACTGTTCCCTGTGGCATCGCCCCAAATGGGGGCGGGAAGAATCGGGGCTATCGAGACAGCAGTCGCTGTGCAAAACCGGGAACGGCGCTGCTGGGCAAGCGACATCCGGTCCCGAACGGGCAGCGCCAGTGACGACGCCGCCTCAGCGAGCCATATGCAGAGTAGGCACGAGCTGCTGTCGGTCCCCGTCGCCTATCTTTCCGCCCGCACTTCGGTCCTTGGACTTCAATCCTCGACTCGGCAGGGCATCTTAGTGAGGGCGCGCTCTGGTCAGAAGCTCGAAACGGACCCAGCTGGAGCGACGAGGACGTCCACGGGAGCTTCCTAGAAGGGAACAGACGTTCCAACCCATCGATCTATGACCTGGGGGTCCAGAAGCGGTGCGGTGATCGACCGTGGGGTGACCTCGAGATCCTAAAGACCTCACCGCAGCACCGCACAGTCAGGGGACCCTAGAGGCTGCAGTCGCCCGAGACGCCCTCGGAGAGCGGCCCAGGTCCCAAAACGGATGCAGTCGCCCCGGAGCCCAACTAACTGATTCACCACACGGTCACGGTGTGTCGGGCCGGGCGAAAGGGGGGGATAGCAAAGGGGGTGTCGAGAATCAGCTCGCGTAGCTGATTTTCCCAGCGCCTCCTGGCACAGGGAGGCGCCCATCTATCGAGGAATGGGCCCTGCGGCGGGGCCGAAACCAGCTGCACGCAGCAGAGTTCGTGACCCCCCCTTTCGTTCGGCCCGATTGGAGGCCCCGAGTCAGCTCGAACCTCAATCCCCGCGATCCCGGGGCACAACTCCGAAGCGGCGGATGCGGATGACTCCGGCCGGCGGGACCACGGAGCAGCGCCGGACGGGCGGCGCCCGCGGCTGAGTGCGGCCATCCTCGCTCGATGCGAGCGAGCCTGCCAGAGTCTCGGAGCTCGGGGGAGGAGGGGTGGCCGATAGGGCGAGGACGACGCCATGATGCGATTGGCTCAGGATGCGTTCCACGAGTTCTGGAGCAGCTTGCGGCCCTCGATGTCTGCAGTTTCCGAGGAAGCGCAGTAGAGGAAGAAACAGCAGCATAACAATTACACCTCGCGGCTTGCTTGGATCTGCACTGAACCACCTCCCAGGCGCGCCGAGCGCGCCAGGGGCGGCGCCAGATGCGCCGCCAGGGTCAACCAGCGCCAATACGAGAAATCCGCGCGGAGCTCTGCAAATGTATGGTTGTGCAGTCTCTCTTATTCGAAGTGGGGAACCTGGGACTCCTGGGACATCCTGGCACGTATCATTCTCACGCTTGCTCCTGTGACATCGCGGGCAGGCCTCGGCTGGGCTGCGGTCGCCGCGCACCGCGAGGATGCAGGGTACAGGCCGGCGGCGCGCTACAGCCACTTTGCTGCTATAGAGAACGCACAATACAGAACGACGGAACTTGTTTGGACGTGGGGAGCCTCGGCCGCGAATAGGCTCCACGGCCTAAAGCTAGAGAGCGGCTCGAACACCGTAGCCCTTCCAAGAGGCCCCATGAGAACCATGCGACGAGACCCTCAGATTCATCCAGGAGGCTCCTGACCCACAGCCATCGCACGGTGGAGGCTTGGGCCGAAGGCCAGTCGAGAACTTCCACAATCGTCGCAAACTTTGACTCCTTTCTGGGGGTCGGAGGAATTACGTAAACCACCCGAATCTGAGGAGCGGCTCGAACACTGTAGCCACTCCTGAACCCAGCGGCCCTACCTTCAACGTCCCAACTGTTTTTAGGGGAGGCGTGACAGGGGACCGCCTGCTCAGAGGACGGGGGGTGTCCGAGAAGGCAGGGGGGCCCTCTCAGGAGGGCAAGGGGCTTGGACGCCCGAGATGGGTACGGACAAATTGCTACGATGCCCAACTCCATACGTTGTCTAAAACCGACAACAGCCTCTGTTGAGCAGACGGGTTTGTGTCTCAAGTGGACACCGACCGCGGCGGCACCGACAACGCATCCTGTTCAGAATGAACAACAACTGCTGGACTGTACGCCAATTCTGTCCGTGCCCGTTGCGGTCCCTGCGACGGGGGCTGCTGAGAAATCCTCACGGGGGGCCGGGTGCGCGTCCACGGCGCCCACCGCCTGGCACCCCGTCTGCTCAAAATGCGCCCCCCTCCACGCACGCACGCACGCACGCGCGCACGCACGCAGGCACGCACGCACGCACGCACGCATGCACGCCGCGCGCGCACGCACGCACGCACGAACGCACGCACGCACGCACGCACGCACCCACGCACACACACACACGCACACACAAACACACACACACAAACACACACATACACACACACACAGACACACACACACACACACACACGCAAACACCCACACACATACACACACAAACACGCACACACATGCGCCCCGCCCCCCCCCCCTCCCCCCCCCCCACACATACACACACATACACACACACACACACACACTTTTTGCGTCGGCGGCTGGGCAGAAGGCGACTGATCCTGCGGATAGGCAACAGGGGGCACGCGATAAACAAATTACGGCCGCAATTCAGGGAAGGAGGAGGAAGAGCAGCGCCGGCACAGGCTGTACTGAACTGCGCTGAGCTGAAGCTGGGGGGCAGCCAGGAGCTACACCTGGTGGTGAAGAGAAACACACACATACACACCGTTCCCCCCTCCCTTTTTGCGCGACGCCAGGCGAAGGAGCAAAAATCCATTTGGGCGTTCAGGTCGCGACCACTTTCAACGGTACCCGCGAGATTTTGTCAGCGAAACTGGCCAAGGATGGAAGCAACTCCCGTGAGGTTTCCGTCAGAAAAAATTAAAGGGCGATTAATTAATCCAGAGCAAGACGCCTTTTAGCCGAATTAAACGCGGCGTAAAACAATACAACACGGCTCTATAATGATATAGACAGGATTCGGTCGGTTTCCGACCACGAACATACCACGCTGGTGCTGACTTGACCTCCCAGGAATTGCGTCCTACAAGGTGGTCCGAACAAAAAGTAACCTTGTGCCCCCGATTTTAATCATCCGGGAAAAACAAAAAGTTCGACGTCCTGGGGGGATAGTAAACTTGATGTCCCGGCGAATCGCACGTGGGATGTATGACGAGGACGGAGGAGGTCGTCGTCGCCGTCGTCGCCGCCGTCGTCGTCGCACGACGACGACGGCGGCCTATCCCTGCCACGCGTTCGTGACTAAGGAAAGACGCAACGGTGAGAATCCCACAACCATTCCACACGTTCGTGACTTCGGAATGATGCAATGGTCAGAATCCCAAATACACAAATAACAAGGAGGGGAGGGGAAAGGAGCGGGAAGGGAAAGGGAGGAGGGGGGTGAGAAAAGAAGAAAAAAACAGTCTTCCCCTCTAGAATTCTGGTCCGGGGCATTGAACTTCTCATTTGTATAACCTTTTGTGTGCTGTTGTGTAACCACTTTCTACATTACATGAACAGGAGCTCATGGTGGCCATTCTCTGGTACGAGGAAACGCCCGGGGAAAACAAGTTCGTTGGTGGGGTGGGGGGGCTAAGGAGAAAAAGGAAAGTAGTAGTAGCAGTAGTAGTAGTAGTAGTAGTAGTAGTACTAGTAGTAGAAGTAGTAGTAATAGTCGTAGTAATTGTAATAGGGCCAGTCATAGCAGTAGTCGTAGTGCTAGTAGTAGTAGTCGTAGTAGTAGTCGTAGTAGTAGTAGTAGTCGTCGTAGTCGTAGTCGTAGTCGTAGTAGTAGTAGTAGTAGTAGTAGTAGTAGTAGTAGTAGTAGTAGTAGTAGTAGAGTAGTATGAGTAGTAGTAGTAGTAGTAGTAGTAGTAGTAGTAATAGTAGTAGTAGTCGTAGTAGTAGTAGTAGTAGTAGCAATAGCAGTAGTAGTAGTAATAATAATAATAATAATAGTAGTAATCGTGGTAGTCGTAGTAGTCGTAGTAGTAACAAACAAGAAGTGGTAGTAGTAGTAATAGTAGTAGTAGTAGTCGTGGTAGTAGTAGTAGCAGTAGTAGTAGAAGTAGAAGTAGTAGTAGTAGTAGTAGTAAAAGTAGTAGTAGTAGTAGTAACAAGTCGTGGTGGTCGTAGAAATAGACCTTCGTAGTAATAATCGTGGTAGTAGTAGTAGTAGTAGTAGTAGTAGTAGTCGTAGTAGTAGTAGTAGTAGTAGTAGTAGTAGTGGTAGAAGTACTATTGCTCGTACTAGCAGCAGTTTTGGCAGTAGTAGTACTAGTAGTAATGGTAGTAGCAAAGGTAGTAGTAGGAGGCACTACAAATAGTAGCAGTAAAAAAATAGTATTAGCCAACGTAGTCGGAACAGTCGATGTAAAACTTGAAGTAGTAGGAATCAGAGTAGTGTTAGTGATTGCACTGGCAGTGGTAGTAACACGAGTAAAGAATAGCAATAAGAATTGACTCGTAGTAGTAGTAGTAGTAGTAGTAGTAGTAGTAGTAGTGGTACTAGTAATAGTAGTGGTAGTACTACTACTATTACCTCTACTATAACCACTACCAATAGTAGACGCACTAGTAGGACTAGTACTCGTGGGAAAAGTAATACTGGGAGTAGTACCAGTAGTAGTAATAGTAGTAGTAGTAGTAATCGTAGTAGTAGTAGTAGTAGTAGTAGTAGTAATCGTAGTAGTAGTAGTAGTAGTAGTAGTAGTAGTAGTAGTAATAGTAGTAATCGTAGTCGTCCTCGCCGTGCGATTGATAGTTGTAGCTGTCGCAAGGTGAATGGTAGTAGTAGTGGTGGTAGTAGTAGTAGTAGTAAAACTATTAGTAGCAGTCGTAGACCTAGCCGTAGTTGTAGTAGCCCTTGTAGTAGCAGCGGTGGTAGCAGTGGTGGTAGTCGCCGTAGCAATCGTAGTCGTAGTAATACTAATGGTCGTCGTCGTCGTGGTAGGGTGGCAATGCCAGTAGTAGTAATAATAATACAAGCCGTAGTAATGGTAATAGTACAAATCGTGGCCGTAGTCGTGGTAGGAGTAGTCATGGTGGTCGTAAGGGTATTGGTGGTGGTAACCATGGAAAGTGTAGCCAAAATCGTAATAGCGGAAATAGTGCAAATGGTAATCGCCATGGTACTAGTAATGGGAATACTAGCAGTAGCAGTAGCAGTAGTAGTAGTAGTAGTAGTAGTAGTAGCAGTAGTAGTAGTAGTAGTAGTAGTAGTAGTAGTAGTGGTGGTAAGGGTAGTAGCAATAGAAGTGGTCGTAGTTGTCGAAAGAGTACGAGTAGTAGTCGTAGTCGTAGCCGCAGCAGTAGCAGTAGTAGTAGTAGTAGTAGTAGTAGTAATAGTAGTAGTACTAGTAGTAGTAATAATCATGCTTAGGAGTAGTAGCAGTACTGTACTGGCAGTACTGATACTCGTAGTAGTAGCAGTAGTAATCGCAATAGAAATAGTAGCAGTAGAAGTAGTAGTAGTCGTAGTCACAGTAGGAGTCGTAGTCGTAGTCGTAGCAACAGCAGTAGTAGTAATGGTTGTAGTAGTAGCTGTAGTACTAGTAGTAGTCGTAGTAGTAGCACTGGTCGTCGAAATACTGGCAGTAATGGTATGATCAAGAATTGTAGCAGTGGTACGTTTCGAAATATCACTGAGATTGTCGCTAGTCGTAGTAGTAGCAGCAGAAGTGGTAGGAGTAGTAGTAGTTGTACTGGTAGTAGTGGTGATTGAAATAGTAATACTGGTGGTAACAGTGGTGAAAGCAATACTAGTGACTGTAGTAGTAGTCGTACTACTAGTAGTAGAAGTAGTAGTAGGAACCGTAATAGAACTAGTAATAGCAGTGATCGTAGTAGTAGTAGTAGTAGTCGTACTAATACTAGTAGTAGTAGTGGTTGTAGGAGTTGCAGTACTAGCGAAAGTAGTCGAGGTAGTAGCGGTCACAATAGTACTAGCAGGAGTAGTCGTAGTAGTAGACGTAGTAGAAGTGGGAGTGGTACTATTAGTAGTCGTAGTAGTAGTAGTAGTAGTCGTAGTAGTAGTAGTAGTAGTAGTAGTAGTAGTAGTAGTAGTAGTAGTAGTAGTAGTAGTAGTAGTAGTAGTAGTAGTAGTAGTAGTAGTAGTAGTAGTAGTAGTAGTAGTAGTAGTAGTAGTAGTAGTAGTAGTAGTAGTAGTAGTAGTGGTAATCATAGAAATAGTGCTAGTAGTAGTAGTAGTAGTAGTAGTAGTAGTAGTAGTAGTAATAGTAGTGGTAGTAGTTAGAAGAAGTAGTAGCAGCAGTAGTGGTTGGTAGTCGAAGTAGTAGTAGTAGAAGTAGTAGTAGCAGTAGTAGTAGTAGTAGTAGTAACAGTAGTCGTAGTAAACATAATAGTAGTAGTAGTAGTAGTAGTAGTAGTTGTTGTTTTTGTTGTAGTAATAACAAGGGAGATGGTAGTAGTAATGGCGATCGGAAAAGTGGCAGCAGTAGTAGTAGCAATGGTGAAAGTAGTGGCCGTGGTAAAAAAGGTGATGGTAGTAGTCGTAGTCGTAGTGGTAGTGGTAGTACTAGTAGTAGTAGTAGTAGTAGTAATAGTAGTAGTAGTAGTAGTAGTAGTAGTAGCAGTAGTAGTAGTAGTAATAGTCGTCGTAGTGGTAGTAGTGGTAGTAGCAGTCGCCGTCGCAGTAGTAGTAGTAGTAGTAGTAGTAGTAGTAGTAGCAGTAGTAGTAGTAGTAGTAGTAGTAGCAGTAGTAGTAGTAGTAGTAGTAGTAGTAGTAGTGGTACTTGTAATAGTAGTAGTAGTAGTAGTAGTAGTAGTAGTAGTAGAAGTACTAATAATAGTACTGGTAGGAGTAGTAGTAGTAGTAGTAGTAGTAGTAGTAGTAGTAGTAGTAGTAGTAGTAGTAGTAGTAGTAGTAGTAGTAGTAGTAGTAGTCGTAGTAGTAGTAGTAGTAGTAGTAGTAGTAGTAGTTGTAGTAGTAGTAGTAGTAGCAGTGGTAGTCTGTGTAATCACGGTCGTGGCAGTAGTAGTAGTCGTAGTAGTATCATTAAGAGTCGTAGTAGTAGTAGCCGCAATAGAAGCAGTAGTAGCAGTAGTAGTAGTAGTAGTAGTAGTAGTAATAGTACTAGTAGTAGTAGTAGTAGTTGTAGTAGTAGTCGTAGTAGTAGTAGTAGTAGTAGTAGTAGTAGTAGTAGTAGTAGTAGTAGTAGTAGTAGTAGTAGTAGTAGTAGTAGTAGTAGTAGTAGTAGTAGTAGTAGTAGTAGTAGTAGTAGTAGTAGTAGTAGTAGTAGTAGTAGTAGTAGTAGTAGTAGTAGTAGTAGTAGTAGTAGTAGTAGTAGTCGTAGTCGTAGTCGTAGTCGTAGTCGTCGTAGTAGTAGAAGTAGTAGTAGTAGCAGCAGTAGTAGTAGTAGTAGTAGCAGTAGTAGTAGCAGTAGTAGTCGTCGTAGTAGTGGTAGTAGCCGTCGCAGTAGTAGTCGTAGTAGTAGTAGTAGTAGTAGTAGTAGTAGTAGTACTAGTAGTAGTAGTAGTAGTAGTAGTAGTAGTAGTAGTAGTAGTAGTAGCAATAGTAGTAGCAGTAGTAGTAGTAGTAGTAGTAGCAGTAGTAGCAGTAGTACTAGTAGTAGTAGTAGTAGTATTAACAAAAGTAGTACCAGTAGTACTAGTAGTAATAGTGGGAGTGGTAGTTAATAATAATACATATTGCATCGGCTAGCACTAGTACTCATAGTAATAGTAGTGGTAATCGTAGCAGTGGCGGTTGTAACCCAACAAACCAATTACACTGGCGACGTACCCGACCCATGCACAGTGCGAATCATGACTCGTTTGGGGAACGTTGTACCGAAATGATGACGTGGCATGGGCGCATCTACTTCTGCGAGCGGCATTCGTGAGGCTCGCAGCCCCCCAGGGACGGCGAGCTACCGATCTGCGTGGTGCCTCACTCCGCTGGACCCACCAGCAGCCCTCGAACTTTGAGATCAATTCGCAAATCGCAGCCCCCAGGGACGGCGAGCTACCGCTCAGATCTGCGTGGTGCATCGCGACCCACCAGGAACCCTCGAAGGTGGAGACAAATTCGCAAATCGCACCCCCCCAAGGACGGCGAGTTACCGCTCAGATCTGCGCGGTGCCTCACTCCGCTGGACCCGCCAGCAGCCCTCGAAAGTGGCGACAAATTCGTAGACCGTAGCCTCCCAGGGACGGCGACCTACCGTTCAGATCTGCGCGGTGCCTCACTCCGCTGAACCCACCAGCAGCCGTCGAGAGTGGCGACAGTTTGGCAGCTCGCAGCCACCCCCCCGCGGGACGGCGAGGTGTCGCGGGAGACAAGAGGCGGGAGGCAGGAGGATGGGCCGCGACCGGAGTGCTCTGTTCAAAACGAATGCCCAACCAAGGTGGTTGGGAAACATTGCACCAAAGCAGGGCCACACGTTCGTGACATGGGAAAATTGAAACGGTGCCAACCGCACGTCCGTGGCGTACGTTCGTGACCAGGGATAACTGACATGGAGAGAGCCCCGTCGCCCTGCTACACGTTCGTGATGATACTGTTGCTCAACATCAGTCCGACGGTCGGACCCCGCATAAAAATGCATGTGGATTGCCCTTCGTTGTTTCCTCTTCGCCCTGGCCGAAAGCCCCCGTATCGCCCTCTGTTGCGCCTCTTCCTCATCCCTGTCTTCCTCGCCCTCCGTCTACTCCTCCTGCTCGCTCTCCTGGTTACATGTCTCCTCTTCCTCTACGTCCTTGCCCTCCTCCTCCTCCTCCTTTTTTTAACCCCCCCTCATTTCCACCCCGCCTGTTCTCCTCATGCACCTCTCCTTCCTCGTCGCAGGGGGCGCATGCCGATTTTCCTCGGCGCCCTCGCCGCCGCGCCCGGCAGGGGCACGTTGTCCGATGAGAATCAAGAAACCGGCGGGACATGAGACAACCCCGCGAGCCGCTGGGGCACGAGAACAAGCCGTCGGGACAACTCCGCAGGCACCGAGTTAATCGTGGCCGCGCTCAGGCGGAAGGCGGCACGAAGTTCAGCTCTGCCACGAACTGTTCCGCCTCATCCCTGGAATCCATCTTCAATTTAGAAAAACACCCAAATCACGACAATTACAATACGGAGGGGCTCCCGCCTGAAACTTCCTTTCAATTCACTCACAGACGAAGCTCCCGCTCGAGACTTCCTCCCATGTTCAAGCCAGAAAAACTCAAAAGTGACGACAGTGACAAGGTTCCGATGATCCGCTCGGATTGTCAATATGAAGGGCGGACCCCATAAAGGGAGGCGGCTCCCGCCTGAGACTTCCACGCAAATCACTCCCAGACGAAACTCCCGCTCGAGAATTCTTCCATACCCAAACAAGAAAAGCCAACACGTGACGACAGTTATAAGGTTCCGATGATCCGCTCAGATTGCAAACGTGTCTTTCAGACCCCTTCGGGAGGGGGCTCCTGCCTGAGTTCCATACAATTAACTCACCGGTGAAGCTCCCACTCAAACTTCCTCTATACTCAGGCCAGAACAGTCCGAAAATGACGGCAACTACGGGGTTCCGATGACCCGCTCACAGACGAGGCCCCTTTTGGTCGATGGTCATGGTGGGATGGTGAAGGTCATGACGATGGTGGTGCGCGCAGGAGATGTTGACGACATTGTTGATGCCCAGTGATCATGTTGGGATCCTGACACGATGATGAGTGACTCATGGGAGACTGTGAATGAGTGAGAGAGAGTGGATGAGGATGAGCATGGGTATACTGGAGTGGCAGATGATGAACGTGATGATTGTGATGAGGACGATGGCGATGATGATGATGATGATGATGATGATGATGATGATGATGATGATGATGATGATGATGATGATGATGATACTGATGACGATGATGATGGTGTGCCTGTGTGAGGAGGAAAGGGGGTGAGGAGGACTGCGCGTGGTGTCCAGAGAATGAAAGAACCACACTTAGGATGTAGGGAATAAGAAGGTCGCGACTTCGATTCGCAGCGTTCCCCCCTGATAGTGAAGTTCGGCCTCGCCGCCCCTCTCCCCCGACCAACTGTCTTGGCCAGAGCATCAAGACCAGGCAGTTAAGGGGGGAGTTAAGGGGGGTTATTATCAGGGGCATGGGGGTAAGGATGCAAGGGTGCCAGGGTGCTTTCGAAAAACCACACCACTTCGTCGTGGCTGTGAGCGTCGACTGCGCTGGCAGAAATGCCCATAACCAGCCCAAGGTGACCCCCACTCCGAGGTCCATAGTGGGCTCGTGGCACCAGGGCCTCCCCTGCAGCGAGGAACCAGAGGCGGAGGAGGGGGGGAGGGCGTCGGGAGAGAGCTTCACACTCCCAGAGGTCTCTGGAGGTCTCTGGAAGTCCTTCACAAAACTCCAGCCTGGATCCTCGAAGACGGTGAAAGACGGGAGGCGGAAGGAGGAGGGGCAGGGGACACGGGAGGAGGCAGGAATAATAGGAGGACGAAAAAATGCGAGAAGGAGTAGCTGCAGATGCAGGCGACCTAGAAGGCCGACGGTGAAGGGAAGGAAGGTGGCGAGGAGTCGGAGCGAGGAGGACCCGCATCAGGAGGGAAGGGGAGAGGGGGAGAACTCGGAGGAGCAGGACGGCGCAGAATGATCCTCTCCAAATCTGTCCCCAGACCCGTCCCGATGTTCACCATGGCTAGTTTCTCATCCTGGATCGACTCTTGAAGGCCCCAGGGCCGAAAACGGGGCCCGACACGTAGGCAGAAGTCATTGGCAAGCCACACGCGCGTGGTTGTTCGACCCTCGATCGCCAAGGAGAACGAGGAGGACGAGCATGGACGAGTCTCGCTACAGCACCTCGCACCCTCTTGGTCGGGGAGGCGCAGACAGTATATCTGAAGTGGGCGCGGCGCAGCATAAACAGCGGCACTCGCAAGCCAGAAGCGGAGGAAACAAAACTGCATCAACACATGAACTGTTGACGGTCCGCACGGATTTCTCGGATCTGCGCTGGGCTTCCTCCCTGGCGCCCAGAGCGCGCCAGGGGCGATGCCGGAGGCGCCGCCAGGGGCCGTGCCAGAGGGGCCGCCAGGGGTGTTCCTCTTGATGGGCGTGTTTTCCACCACCACCACCATAAGTTGAAGGGGGAGGGGGTCCTCCTCTTCCACCTCCTTCACCTCCTCCTCCTCCTCCTCCTCCTCCTCCTCCTCTCCTCCTCCTCCTCCTCCTCTTCCTCCTCCTCCTCCTCCTCCTCCTCCTTCCCCCCTCCAACTTATGGTGGTGGTGGTGGTAGAAAGCAGGCCCTGCACCTCTGGGGCAGCCAGGGACGGTGCCAGAGGGGCCCCGGTGCCGGAGGGGCGCAGGTCCAAGGAATCGTTTTGTCCCCGCGCAGTGCACTGCTGGGCGGCCAGACAGCGGCACACCGCGGCGCTGGGAAGAGAGCGCAATGAAAAAACCCGCGCGGAGCTCCCGAGTGTAGTGTCTATGCAGCTTGCTCTTCTTCGGGGCCCACAAGTCGGCGGCGAGCGTGGCGGGGAAGCGAGAGGAGGCAGGCCTTCTCAACGGTGGCGGGGCCTCTCAGGAGCCCACGCGCTTTCCGAGAACCTTGTTCGGGGGCGTGCCAACATGGATCAGCGATCCATGGATTTGGCGCGCGGTCGCCAAGTCCATGGATCGGGGGAGGTGCTCTCCCCAAAGTGTGGCCCGTGCCGCCTCGCTGGGCGGCGGAAATCTGCAAGTTCTCCTGGAAACGGGACCCGTCGCCAATTCACGCCCCCTTGATCCATGTTTGCGATCGCCTGACTTGCGAAGGCTTCTCCGAAGGCAGAGCCGCCTTCTCCGAAGGGCGGCTGGGCTTCTGACAGGCCCGCGCCGCCTTCCAAGGAGGGCGGCCCCCTCTCGCTGCCCCCGGAGCTCGTCGCCGATCCTCGAGAGCCAGACGATCACCGTATCGGCGGAGGACAAGCCTCCCTTTCGTAAACCTCCCTTTAGCGAAAACGGCCTTGGACCGAAACCGACGGACCTCGACCCGCAACAATAACGGCCGCGACGCCCTCTCGCGAACCGAAGACGGCCAACTCGCTAATCGACGCGTCAGGGTAGGAGGTCTGTCCACCCCCGGCCGTACCAACTGGCGCCCGACGCGGCGGCGGCGGCGAGGGCCGTCTCGGGAGGCCGGCGCCGCGCCGAGGCCCTGCGCGCCTGTGCCGCCGCCGGGGGGGGGGGGCGGCCCCGGGGGGGTGGCGGCACCCGCGGCTGCGCGCGCGGTCAGTTGACGTAGCCCACCTCGGAACAGGAGCCCGAGGGCGACGACTGTACTCGGAGGCCTACTGGATGGAATCGGAGCAGGTGGGGTCGGAGGATCGCGCCGCACTTGAGAGGCATCGGTCATGCATCGCCGATGCATTGGCGATGCACACCGGCGACGTCGGCGAGTCATCGGCGCCGTTTGCGTTGAGACCATCGGGCTCCACATCGAGCCATGCATCGGCGACGCGGCGCGACCCTCCAACCCCATGTGCTCGGACTCCACCTGGGAGGCCTAAGGGCTCTGCGATCAAGCGATTAAACAACGAATCGAGAAGGGACGATTAGACTCATAATCACATAATATTATGCCTCGTCAGGGTCTCTGGCTGCGGCCTGGCGGCCTCGACGGAGACGACGGCGACGTCGACGACGACGCACCAGGAACATCCTGTTCATCGTCCACTTCTCAGTGGGGCGCTCCGACCTCCTCGGCCATTTCTTGCGGTTGCTTGCACTTCACCTACGCCGATCTTGGCCAGCCCCATCCTGAGCTAGGGATCGGTGTATACGCTCTCCCTGGCTTGGCCAAGGAGGGATGCACACCGATCCCGAGCCCAAGGAGCAACCCGGCCCCTGGCCAGGATCGGAGTGGGTGTATAGTCGGCGCCATCGGACGGAGATGAGAGGGCAATGGGCAGGGGGGCGAATGAGCAAAGGGGGCACGGACCGGGAGGAGGATCGAGGGCAGGCTTCCGGAGAAATCTGGATCACCTCAGCCCGAGGCGAGCAGGCGAGGGGACTGAAGAGGAGGGGTGGGGCCGCAAGTCCACGAGGAAATGCACGAGCATTCTGAGCCAACTGTGCACTCTCAGATTTGGCTCAGCAACTCGACACGTCCCAAGAGAGAGAGGAGGGTAGGGCGGAGCGGAGAGGAGGATGGGGGGGAGAAGGGAGGCCGCAGTGGTTGCACTCCTTCGGCTCTTCTGTTGCTGGGGATCCCAAAACAATGCGGCGACAAACCGTGGCGTGACCTCGAGCCTCGAGCCCTCGAAGCCGCGACGCTTTGGCATCCAGGAGCCCCCCGTCGCCGGAGTGGCCCTCGGGGAGCGGCCCGCGTCCCGAAGCCATGCGGTCACCCCGAGCCCCCGCGGACTCCACGCACGGCATGATCCCCGCGCCAGGTGGGGGCCCCCGACGTGGAGCCCCCGGAGGCCCCCCGGGCGGGGGGACCGTGGGCCTCCTTCCGGCCTCGCCCGAGCGCGCATCTGGAGCCACGTGGCCTGCTCTTCAGCCCTCGCCCGAGGCGCTCCTCGGCAGTCAACGGTTTCCGCCCCCCCCCCGCACCCTGCTCCCCCGCACCCTGCTCCCCCGCACCCTCCCCCCCGCCCTCCCGCCCACTCCCTCCTCCTCCTCCTCCTCCTCCTCCCTCCTCCTCCTCCTCCTTTCCTCCTCCCCCCCCACTCCCCCACCCCCCCTTCCTCCTCCTCCTCCTCCTCCTCCTCCTCCTCCTCCTCCTCCTCCTCCTCCTCCGCCTCCTCCTCCTCCTCCGCCTCCTCCTCTTCCTCATCCTCCATCCGCCATTCGAGTGCCGCAGCCACGGCAGCCCCGAGCTGGTAACAGGGATCGATGATCCTCAGATCGTGTGCTGACGCGAACGTATGCTTGTCCATCGAAGCCCTCCGGTACGGCGTAGGCGGTGTAGTGATCTGTCGGTGGAGCTCGACGGAGTAAGAACACAATATGCGAATAACGTCTGAGAAGAATCAGCAGGAAAGGCGACACCAGCACCACCATCGCGAGGAGCCAGGGGTCCCCCAGGTGGTGTTTTCCCCCCCTTGCTCGAGACATCTCCGATCTCCAGCTCGAGGAGGCACCGTGAACCTCATTGCCAGAGATGCCCTCCCCCCGTGGTGGCGGTGTCGCTTCTGTTTCCTCCGACGAGGGCCATGCAACATGGCACTTGGCGCTGCCGTGCTGTCTCCCTCCCGCGCGGGGCCGACACCGTGAGGCGTGGCAATCCCAGGTCGCCTGCGGCACGGCCCCGTGCTAGGGGTATCCGGACACGGGGGGGAAACCAGAGAGGACCCAGACCTCCGAGGTCGTGCTTTCCACGGCGTGAGCAAGTGAACAAGTCCGGCTGAACAACTTGAAGAGCCGCTCGCCCCGTTCGGCTCAAGATGTATATCCTGCCCTATGTCCCCTGACCACCAGTCCATACAAGCATTCTCTGTTGACGAGCAATGCAAGTACCCCTAATCCTTTGGGAGGGCACCTGAGCCAGGAGGGCCAACACACACTAGGGATACAGGGGGTCTGCTCTGCGGACGCAACGGATCGGACCGCCCAGATGTATGATTCCCAATCCGAAGATGGGGACCTCGGTGAGGCCTCGTCTTCATCGTGGTGTCTGGGGCAGAGGCTCTTGGGCTCTCGATGGCACTTGTCGCTGCGCGGGGCGCCCCCCTGGAGGAGGCGGGCGCCCCGTGGGCCAGAAGTGCGGGCGGCAACCCCCTCTTGAGAGAGGGCGTCCTCCATCCCTTCTGGCTGCGGGGGATGTCAGAGAGTGGGGGCCACAGAGTTCGGGGAAGTGCCCAGAAGTAGCCCCGAGAAAGGAGCAAGGGGGCGGACACGGGCACCCGATGTCTTGGTTTTGTTTCATGCGGGGCCCGCGGAAGTCCCGACCCTTTCCGCAGGGCAAATGTTCTCATCCCGCATCGTCTCTTGCTGGTCCTGGGGACTTTCGAAGGGCCCCAAAGGCCGAAAACAGTTGAGCACTTTCGGTCATGATTTTTGCATGACGCTACCATGTCTGGCGAGCAAGTCCGAGGGGCGAACGACACAGCCGATGATGTCCTGCTCCGCGTCGTCCAGCAGGTCCGCATCGGCCTCAGCTCGGCGGGCGCCGCGGTGCGGCGGGCACCGCGCCCAGCTTCTGGAGCGGCTGCTGGGCCAGCCCCAACGTGGGGTGGAGAGGCGGAGGAGGAGGGGGAGGATGAGGAGGAGGAAGAGGAGGAGGAGGAGGTGGAGGGGGAGGAGGAGGAGGAGGAGGAGGAGGAGGAGGAGGAGGGAGGAGGAGGAGGAGGAGGAGAGGGAGGAGGAGGAGGGGAGAAGGGAGGGGGGAGGAGGAGGAGGAGGAGGAGGAGGAGGAGGAGGAGGAGGAGGAGGAGGACCAGAGGGGGCTGAGGCCAGGGGGGAAGAGAGGGGGGGCGGATAGGAGCGAGGGAGGGGGGGGACGGAATGAGAGGGGTAGCGGAGAAGGATGAGGAGGACGATTTCACGTGGAGGCTTCAGCTGGGGCTGAGACAGCCAGACCAGCCCCAGCAGGGAGGGATAGGAGTAGGAGTAGGAGTAGGAGTAGGAGTAGGAATAAAAGTAGGAGGAAGAGGAGTGGAAGCAGAGGGGAGCAAACCACTTGGGGGAGGATATGGGAGTAGATCGATGGGGAAGCTCTCCCTGTACCTACGCTGCGCCGCTGGATGAGCCACCTTACATGTATCTCCCCCTACTTGCTCTATCAATGCCAAATCCTCCTGCACTATCAATGTCTATTCCTTCCCCTCCCAAGCCCAAACACAGGTGCCAGGAGGAGGGAAAGGGGAATGGCAGGATGACGAGGAGGACTGCGGATGGAGGGGACAAAAATCCTTCTCCCCTTCTCCTCCTCGGCGTCCGCATGGAACCGTCCAAACATCTCGGTCCCCGATGATCAAGCCTCCCCTGGGTCCTCACGAGAAGCCGGCCCTGCATCCCGGGGTTTCCCTGGAGACCACCCCTCCGCTTCCACCCACGGCTGCCGTGGAGATCCCGTGCCAAGAGTGGCGATAATCAAACCTGCAATTGCCCGCTTTCCTCAAGGGACGCCACCGTGTGGTGACGGACCGCGCAGCGACCTCGAAATTCCAAGAGACCTCACCGCACGGTCGTGGGACCTCGGAGGCCCCGGTCGCCCAAGACGCCCTCGGAGAACGCCCCGAGCCCCAAAACCGTGTGGTGACCCCGACTCCCCACTGACTCACTGCACAGAGTGGTCATCATAGTCTGGTTTTCGGGCCATAGCTCGGCTCTCTGGCTGCCGTTCGCGACGATTTTGGCACCGCGACGCAAGAAAGCCCTCTGCGAGGCGCAGCTGGTAAAAAACACTCTGCTCTTTTTGGGCAACTTCTGCGAACTCTCGAGAAACGCACCATGCGGTGTGGTCACCACACTGATTGGGAGCACCCGACTCGTAGCGACGGCCCTCCTCTCCTTCCTCCGCCCCCCCCGCGCCCTGCCAGCCAGAGCGGCGCGCGAGGAGAGCGGCGGCCGAGCCCAGGCCAGCGGCGCCAACGTCGAGGCCCGGGCGTAGAGCGCGATGATGTCCCGGATGGCCTCGTCCTGTGGCGTCGTGGTCATCGGCGCCGCCGCGGCCGCGACAGCAGCAGTCGTCGCCGAGAGGAAGCGAAGCGAAGCGAATCGAACGCTGGAGTCGTGCGCGCTCCCTTGGGGAGACCGCCCGAGCCCATCGCTTCTAGGCCACTCGAACCTATCCCAAAACTTCATCTACAATAGTTCTAAACATACAAATAATACTTACATAATAGTTTAATTGCCGAAGACTTGGATGTGCGAACACTATCAAACGATTTGACGTCATAGATCTGTGCGACCTTAAATCAAACAACTCACGATATATTAGGTTGAAAACAAATGGTTCATGCTGCCTTTTCGTGTGAAATCACATCTATAGTATGTTGCCGTATTTTTCACGCGCATGGCGTTCTCCCACACAAGATAAAAGTGCACACGCAATAACATAATATCATGTGTATGCACGGTGGTCTCACGCAAATCATGGCGAACATGGTATTCAACGCACAAACTCATGATTCCTTGAATATATTTCCCCTGATTATGATGATGATGATGATGATGATGATGATGATGTTGATGATGATGATGATGACAATGCTGCATTATATGGTTCGCCGTTTTGGCTCAGTTGCGTGCGGCGCCGAGGCGCTGGGGTCGCGAATTAGCGGCGGCGTCGTGATGGCGCAGCTGGGTGACGCGATGCTCGCGCCCCAGCGCGCCTCCGCCTTAACAGGTCACGGCGAGCTTTGCTCGTGTGGATTGTTTTGAGTTTCGGGGCAATGTGCGTTTCGGAAAGACATGTTGTGATATGCGAGTGCTGTACGGATCAGATCAACATCATCACGTCATCATCAGAGTGAGGAGGCCGAACGGTCATTCACTGTCCCTGGGTGCGTGGCCGAAGTGGGATTCCGCGATGCGGGTTTTCGTTGTTGTTGTTTGTTGTTGTTGTTGCTGTTGTTGTTGTTGTTGTTTGTTTGTTTGTTTGTTTGTTTGTTTGTTGTTGTTGGTGTTGAACATTATTACTTCTAAACAATAAGTATTGTTGGGACCCCTGGTGCACGGCCCCCTCGCCGCGCCTAGGCCGCAGCCATGTTTTCATCATTTTCGTGAGGAAGTCTCCGGCAAAACGGGTTGGTCCGGATCCGGTTGTTTTGTTCCCCCCCGCTTTCCCTTGCAAAAAACAATATAAAATGACATTTCTTGTTCTAACATAACCAAACTTCAAGAACCCCTTGCAAAAAACAAGGTAAAGTGGACATTCGCGCGCGCAAAACGAAATCCTTCCAAAACCTTAGTGTTCGTAGCGATTTTAACATACAAACATCAAAAAACCAATGGTTTTTTTTTTTTTTCAAAAAAAAAGTGTCAAAATTTCATCCCGCGCGCTCTTGCGGATTTGTAGGAAACCCAACACTTTTTAAACATTTCTGTCAAACGGGCTTTCGCGAGCAACTTTTTCACGTGCTTCGAACTTCTCCAACAACGGTTGCGCACCTGCCAGGGCCATCATCCCTGTCAAATAATACCATGCGGGACACATTCGTTTTTTCTTCGCGCGCGCACGCCGAAATCTTCAAAAACCACAGGTGTCCAGTGTTGGAACAGGGGGAAAAGTCGTATACTAAGCTAGCGTCCAGAAAATGTTACCACAACAAGTCACTGTACCCATGCGCCAGTGTAGTAGCCACGGTCGTCCGCAGGCCACGAAGTGAAGTGTCCGAACGTCATAGGGCGGGAAGCTGGGTGTGGGTGGTGGCGAAGAGTCGTTTGGAAATGTGGTAGAGCTTGAACCGGCCCCCCCACAAAGTGGGGGTATTGGCGGGCGTCGTATGAAAACCCTGGCACTGGTGAGAACGGAGTGTCCCCACGTGCTAGTAATTGTTGTTGTTGTTGTTGTTGTTGTCCCACCCGCAACCCAACCCGCGAACCACCCGCGACCCCCCCCGCGACCCACCCCGCAACCCACCCGCGACCCACCCGCGACCCACCCGCGACCCACCCCGCGACCCACCCCGCGACCCACCCCGCCACCCACCCGCCACCCACCCGGGACCCACCCGCGACCCACCCCGCGACCCACCCCACGACCCACCCCGCGACCCACCCGCGACCCACCCGCAACCCACCCGCGACCCACCCTGCGCCACGCCCGCGGCCCACCCTGCGACCCACCCGCGACCCACCCCGCGACCCACCCGCGACCCACCCCGCGACCCACCCGCGACCCACCTTCGACCCAAATCACGTTCAAGGTACAAACCACCATTTTCGGCGCCCGCGTCTGGTTTTTTTTTTTGCATTCCTTCCAGGTGGAGAGCCCGCGACCAACTCGCGACCAACCCGCGACCCAAACCGCGTTCAGGGTACAAACCACATTTTTCGGCGCCTGCGGCGGGCATCTTTTGCATAGAGCCCGCGGCCCACCCGCGACCACGTTCAAGGTACAAACCAAACTTTTCGGCGCCTGCGGCGGGCATCTTTTGCATCCGATCCGGGTGGAGAACCCGCGGCCCACCCGCGACCCATTCCACGTTCAGTGTACAAGCCATTTGTTTCGGCGCCTGCGGTGGGCTGCTCTTGCATCCCTTCCAGGTGGAGGTGAAGAGCCCGCGACCCACCCGCGACCCAAACCACGTTCACTGAACAAACCAATGCCGCACAAGCGCGGCGGCGGATTTTTGCATGCCGTCTGAGCCCGCAACGACCTCTTCAAGCCCCGCGCATCCGCACCAGCCCGTCCAGCAACTTTGCCCTGGCGAGTTGCCTTGATCAGAGAAGTCGGGAAGCATAAAGTTGAAAAAAGGATTGCGTTGCCGTTATCTTGGGGAAGGAGGGGAAGGCAGGAGGAGTAAACAGGGGACGAGGAGGACGCGAAAGAAGAGAGGATGCAAGGATAATGTGGAGAAAGAGGCGGAGGAGGGAGAGGAGGAGGAGGAGCAGGAGGACGAGGAAGGGAGGGGGGGGGAGGAGGGGGATGATGATGATGATGATGATGATGATGATGGTGATGATGATGATGATGATGATGGACGACAATGGGAGGACGACGATGGAGGCCAATGAGGCGGTGGACGACAATGGGAGGACGACGATGGAAGGACGAGGGGGGGAGAGGGAGGACGAGGGGAAGAGGAGGGCGAGGTGGAGGAGGAGAAGGATGACGACGACGATGACGACGAGGACGAGGACGAGGTTAGGTTAGGACAGCCCCGAGGGGAAGAGTCTCGCAAGACTAAAACAATGGGGGGAAGTGACACCCCTCGAACAGGGATTTGTTACCCTGGAGGACAGAGTTCCCCACGCTCTGACCAGGGCCCGCGACGGGGTGCCACGACCCAAAACTACCCCTCAGCCTGGAGGGCCTCCTTGGCACGCACTCGCTCTGCGAGGGCGGCCGTCCGTCTCTCGTGCTCAGGGGCGGCGGGGGCACTCGAATGGGCCGAGGGCACAGACGCACATGCAAGAGTCTTAGAGCGCGGCTTGGGGGCCACAGACATAGCAGTGACCGCAGCAGCTCTATCAATCAATTGACGGACGCGACTACTGGGGCCCAGGCCTCGCGAGTACTTACTTAATACCTCGCGACCCTTCCTAGAGGGTCGCTGGCACTCCTTGTCAAGATTACGGGAGCACCTCTGGGCCCAGCAGCCGCAACGAACACACAGAAACTGACGCCGATTCATCTTGGCTCGCGATGGCTCTGGGGCTCTGGGGTGGATCTCGTGAGAGGCCACACCAACTATCAGGTGCCCCAGGGAACGGCGGACGACCTGACGAACGAACTCGGGGGCCCCAGAGCAACCCAGAGCCTCTTGGGGGGTACCCTCATGGGCGACCACCAGACAATGCTTGCACTGCATACCAAGCGGTCCACTCTCCCACTCATGCCACCCAGGAGCTGACTTTACAGAACGGTGACGGGCAAAGGGCCTGACACGCTTCGCTCGGGACTGGAAGGCTGGTAGCGCACTAGCTGCAAGCTTGACAAACTACCTGGCGGTCTCTACTTCAGACTCTAAGCGATTGGCTGCCTCGGGTCCGATGGGAGCGCGCATCTTGAGAGCCTCCTTGGCGTGGAGGTCAGCAGCGCGGTTACCTTTCGCAGGCGCCCGCTCCACAAGCGGCAAGTTATCTATCACGCCCTCGCTTCGATGCGCCTTCACATGCTGGATGGACCTGATGTGGCCGTGCCCGCTGAGAGAGCGGGCGAAGGCCGAGACGCCAGCGACAACCTTGCTCGCACGAAGCTGTTCGTGCCCAGGAAGGAGGGCCTGACTTATTGCTGCTTTACAATCGGCATGCATGTAGGAACTGCGATCAGCGATCTGGCAAGCGACAGCAATCGAGAATTTTTCAGCCATCGCGGGGGACTGCGGAAATCCTCCAGGCACAGTGCCACGCACTACCGAAAGGGTAGCCTCGGCCTGGGGGTCAAACAGTACTACCGCATACGCAGCACGCTGAAAACAAAACAAAATCGGCATGGTGCTGCTTCCGTCCACCGCGATGTGCAGGTTATCGCTATGACCGACGAATTGCACAGAATTCTCGGGCTCCAGGAAAAAAAAAAAAAAAAAAAAAAAAAAAAACCTACCCAAAACCGTCCAGGACCATGGCATCGGGGGCCCCTTTGACAGGAGGGATATCCCCTGGGAGCACCGAGACGACACCTTTCAAATGGAGTAAGCTTCCAGGGTCCCCCCGAGCTTCGTCCAAGAAAGTCAAAGGGACTTCCGCCTCCTCGCGGGCCTGGGCAACAGCTGGGAGCTGGCAGCAAAAAAGCCGATGGCGGGTGGTGTCAGGCTCACCGCATTCACATCGGCCAGCTCGGAGAGTGACATCGCCATTGTCATGTGCAAGCTCTTCCGTCCACAGACAGTCGCAGACAGCAGCTTGAACCAAATATTTCTGGTACTTGTTATACTTAGTCTTGGACGAGGACGAGGAAGAGGAGAGGGAAGAGGAGGAGAAGGTTAGGTTGGGACAGCCCCGAGGGGAAGAGTCTCGCAAGACTAAAACAATGGGGGGAAGTGGCACCCCTCGGAGAGGGACTTGTTACCCTGGAGGACAGAGCTCCCCACACTCTGACCAGGGCCCGCGACGGGGTGCCACGACCCAAAACTACTCCTCAGCCTTGAGGGCCTCCTTGGCACGCACTCGCTCTGCAAGGGCGGCCATCCGTCTCTCGTACTCAGGGACGGTGGGGGCACTCGAATGGGCCGAGGGAACAGACGTACAAGCAAGAGTCTTAGAGCGCGGCTTGGGGACCACAGACATTGCAGTGACCGCAGCAGCTCTATCAATCAATTGACGGACACGACTACTGGGGCCCAGGCCTCGCGAATACTTACTTAGTACCTCGCGTCCCTTCCTAGAGGGTCGTTGGCACTCCTTGTCAAGATTACGGGAGCACCTCTGAGCCCAGCAGCCGCAACGAACGCACAAAAACTGTAGCCGATTCAACTTGGCTTGCGATGGCTCTGGGGCTCTGGGGTGGATCTCGTGAGAGGCCACACCAACAATCAGGTGCCCCAGGGAACGGCGGACGACCTGACGAACGAACTCGGGGGCCCCAGAGCAACCCAGGGCCTCTTGGGGGGTACCCTCATGGGCGACCACCAGACAATGCTTGCACTGCATACCAAGCGGTCCACTCTCCCACTCATGCCACCCAGGAACTGACTTTACAGAACGGTGACGGGCAAAGGGCCTGACGCGCTTCGCTCGGGACTGGAAGGCTGGTAGCACACTAGCTGCAAGCTTGACAAACTACCTGGCGGTTTCTACTTCAGACTCTAAGCGGTTGGCTGCCTCGGGTCCGATGGGAGCGCGCATCTTGAGAGCCTCCTCGGCGTGGAGGTCAGCAGCGCGGTTGCCTTTCGCAGGCGCCCGCTCCACAAGCGGCAAGTTATCTATCACGCCCTCGCTTCGATGCGACTTAACATGCTGGATGGGCCTGATGCGGCCGTGCCCACTGAGGGAGCGGGCGAAGGCCGAGACGCCAGCGAACACCTTGCTCGCACGAAGCTGTTCGTGCTCAGGAAGGAGGGCCTGACTTATTGCTGCTTTACAATCGGCATGCATGTAGGAACTGCGATCAGCGATCTGGCAAGCGACAGCAATCGAGAAATTTTCAACCATCGCGGGGGACTGCGGAAAACCTCCAGGCACAGTGCCACGCACTACCGAAAGGGTAGCCTCGGCCTGGGGGTCAAACAGTACTACCGCATACGCAGCACGCTGAAAACAAGACAAAATCGGCATGGTGCTGCTTCCGTCCACCGCGATGTGCAGGTTATCGCTCTGACAGACGAATTGCACACACTTCTCGGGCTCCAGATCGGGAAAAGCCTCCCCAAGACCGTCCAGGACCATGGCCTCGGGGGCCCCTTTGACAGGAGGGATATCCCCTGGGAGCACCGAGACGACGCCTCTCAAATGGAGTAAGCTTCCAGGGTCCTCCCGAGCTTCGTCCAGGAAAGTCAAAGGCACGCGCCCATGTCGGTACACCCTCACACTGTTGGTGGCCCCATACGGGGCCCAGCCGAAGGCCCCACTTGGAGGGTCCGCATGGCGCAGCCGCACCACATTCGGCACGGCGCACTCCTCACGCAGTGCGTGCCCCCACTGGGAACTCCACTGAAGGCCCCACTGGGAAGGCGCGCAAGGCGCCGCCGCGCTCAGTTCGGCGCACCCATCACGCGATTCGTGGCTCGATTTGGCGTTCCACACAGGGCCGCACTTGGTGGGTCCGCACGGTGCCGCCGCGCCCATGTCGGGGCACCCCTCGCACGGCCGGTGCCGTAGCACTATCGGGAAGTCGACCGAAGGCCCCTGTGGGAAGGTCCGCGTTGTGCCGCCGCCGCACCCCTCGAAACTGGACCTCGTGGCTCCCTGGGGAGGTCGTCGTCGTCGTGGTCGTAGTCGTGATGATCGTCGTCGTCTGGATCGTCGTCGTCCTGGTTGTGCTCGTGGTCCTCGTCGTCGTCGTGGTCGTCGTCCTTGTCGTGGCCGTTGACGTGGTCGTCGTCCTGGCAGTGGCCGTGATCGTTGCCGATGTTGTGGTCGTCGTCGAGGTGGTCGTGATAGTCGTCGTCGTAGTCGTGGTCGCCGCCGCCGTCGTGGTCGTTGTCGTCGTGGCCGCGGTTGTCGTCGTCATCGTCGTGGCCGTGGTCGTCGTGCTGCAACCTGCGCAAATGTCGCCGCGCTCGGGGGATCCCAGGGGTCCAGTTGAGTGGCGTCGTAAGCGCAGCTAGGCGCAACTGTCGTTACGTTCGTGGGCCCATGAAGGTCCAACGGAGTGTCGCCACACGCGAGCCCAGAATCGACTTCGCGGCTCGGTCCCTGGGGGTTTAGCCACCTGCTCAATAGTAGCCACCTCCGTGGGCCCCTGGGGGTGCTGAGCGGAATGGCGTCACATGCACACCCAGACTAGACCTCGCGGCTTCCTGGGGCCCGTGGTGGTGGTCGTCGTCGTCGTGGTCGTTGCCGTCGTGGTCGCCGTCATCGTCGTTTTTGTCTCCGTCGTCGTCATGGCCGTGGCCATGGTCGTCGTCGTGCCCAGCGTCGTGGACGTTATGGCCGTGGTTGTCGTCGTGAATGTCGTCGTCATGGTCGTTGCGGTCGTGGTCGACGTCGTCGTGGTTGTCGTCATGGTCGTGGTCGTGGTCGTGGCCGTCGTCGTGATCGACGTCGTCGTAGTCGTGGTCGTGATCATGGTCGTGGTCGTCGTCGTGGTCGTCGTAGTCGTGGTCGTGTCGTGGTCGTCGCGAGTGCTGCGGCGCGTGAAACAGTCCACTGGCGCCAAGGCGGGAGTTTACCCAATTTGCTACGAACTGGGTAGACTCCCGTGCGTGCGTTTGCACAAAAAACGGCGCCTGCCGACGCCTGATAGCAAATGGAGCGAATGGCCGTCGTCGTCTTGGTCGTGGCCGTAGACGTGATCGTCGTCGCCGTGGGCATGACCACAATCGTGGTCATGGTCGTCATCGTCGTGGTCGTCGTCGGCGTGCTCGCGGTCGCCGTCATTGCGTTAGTCGTCATCGTGATCGTCGCCATTGTTGTCGTCGTCGTGGTCGCTATCGTTGTCGGAACCATCCTCGCCATCGTCATATTTATCATCGTCGCTGTCGTCATCGCCGTCATCAGCATCGCTCTCACCTGGTCGTCGCGGCATGCGTTCTGGACCCCCCGCCTAAAGACCCTAAGGGGGGAGGTCGTTCATCAGGATGATGACGCTTCTCTCCTCGCCCGCGAGCCCACGCGCAAACGTATGTGCAATGCATTTCGTGTGCACCTCAGTGGCCTCGAAGTCAAGCAGCGAGCGAGCTCCTCCCCCTCCTCATCCTCCCCCTCCTTGTACAAATATGCAATGTGGCTTTGCATGTGCATATGCATCGAGCAACTTGTGGTAACCAGCTGCACAGTGCGCATTTGCACTGTGTAGCTTGCTACACATTGCACATTTGCAACTCGTAGATTGCTACGCATTGCGCATTTGCAATGCAAGGCGTGCTACACAGTGCGCATGTGCACTGTGTAGTTTGCTGCACATTGCAATGTGTAGCAAGCTGCACATATGCACATGCGGAACGTATAGCGAGCTAGAATATCAAATTTGCAATGTGTAGCTTACTATAGATGATTCGTCTGGAAGTCACGGCCCCTTCTCATCACCAAAATCTTCCCTCAGAGCTTCTAACGTACAATTCCGCCATTCCTGACGACAACGATGCTGGTTGCGACCGCGATGACAAGGGCGATGACCCACACGATGGTTATGACGATGACGACGATTCTGACAGCCAGCGCCGATGAAGACGAGGGCCAAGACGTTGAAGACGACGCCAGCGACGATGACGGCAACGTCCGTGACGACGATGATGTCGACGACCAGGTGAGGACGATGCTGCTGACGGCGACAATGACAAGGCGACGATGATGACACTGATGATGGCGAGGGTGGTTCCGACGACTCCGACGGCAATTGAGACCACGACTAAGACAACGACCGCGACGACCACGACGACAACGAACACGAAGACGACAACAACCACGACGACGACCACGACCACGATTCCGACATCGACTGAGACGACGATGACGACGCCGATCACGACAAAAAAAACCCAACCACAACCACGACAACGGCTCTGACCACGACCATGACGACGACAACGACGACGACGACGACCTCAACGAAGACGCACACGACCACAACCACGACTACGGCCAAGACCACAATCACGACCAAGACCACGACGGCAACGACCACAATCACGACCAAGAACACGACGACGACGACCGAGACAACGACCACGACCACGGCGTTGGCGACGACCACGTTCACGACGGCGACGACCACGACCACGGCGACGACGACCACGACCACGGCCAGGACGACGACCACGACCAAACGAACGCCGACGACGACGACGAACACGACGACGACAACCACGACCACGACGACGGCCACGACCATAACCACGAGCACGGCGCCGACCACGACGACAACGATCACGACGCGTGTGAAGACGACGACGACCACGACCACGACGACCATTGCCACGACGACGACCAGGACAATGACCATGACCACGATCACATCCATGACGACGTCAACGACCACGACGAAACCGATCACGAGCACGACGGCTACGACCACGACGACAGCCACGACGACGGCCACGACCACAACGATCACGTTGACGACGAACACGGCCACAACGACGACAGCGACCACGACCACGACGACGACGACGACCACCACGTCCACTGTGACCATGACCACAATGACCACAGAGACAACGGGCACAACTAGGACGATGACCACGTCCACGACCACGATATCGACAACGAGGACCACGACCACGACGACCACGACCACAACGACCGCGAACGTCACGACGAACACGACGACGGCGACGACGGCGACCTCCCCATGGAGCCGCGAGGTCCAATGTCTGAGGGGTGTGCCGACATGGGCGCGGCAACACCGTGGGGACCCTTTCAATGGGGTGTTCGGAGCGTCTTGCGGTGCCACGATCCGTGTGAAGGTGTGCTGACAAGAGCCAGTGCGGACCTTCCTACAAAGGCCCTCGGTCAAGCTCCTTATGGGGTTACGGGCACGGGCCGTGTGAAGGGTGCCCCGACATGGGCGCGGCGGCACATTGCGGCCCGCCGTGGGACTCCAAATCGAGCTACGAACCGAGTGAGGGGTGCCCGAAATGAGCGCTGCAGGGCCTCGCGCTCCCACCCATAGGGGCCTTCAGTGGAGTTCCCGAAGGGGCCACGAACCGCATGAGGGGTGCGCCGCGCCGAATGTGGCGCGGCGGCGCCACGCGGACCCTCCAATTGGGGCCTTCGGCTGGGCCCCGTATGGGGCCACCAGCGGTGTGAGGGGTGTGCCGAAATGGCCGCAGTGACGATGATGATGTGATGATATTGGCGCTGGTTTTCGAAGCAAACACATGTTTTCTCGAAGCGTGACCTTGCTTCCGAGACATCAAAACTTTTCTCGAATCGCACACTTGGATTTGAACAACATGAAATCAAGGGGTGAGCACGGCTTGGAACTGTACCCAATCCAGGCCTAAGGTAGGTAGGCGAACTTCTGCCAATAGTAGGTTTTAGCCGGGCTTACCGAACACCGGCCTAACGTAAACCAAACCTTTGATTTGCTTCTTAAGCGGCGCGCTGTCCCTCTCTTTCTCCCTCTCTCGCTTTCGCAGTTCGAGATGGCGGGATGTCGGATGGAGGGCGCACCAGTTCGTTACCAAGTTTGCGGCGAACTATGAAGACGTATATTGGTATCCAACGCATGCCGAAAACACATGTGCCGTCGTGTGGCTGTGTATTGTTCGTCACCCCGCGGTATTTATTTGATCTGGTCAATTTGTTTTGGTGTTTGGCATGCTCCTTTATTGTTGCCCTGTCATGCTCTCTTGTGTTTCGCAATTTGTCTGTTTAAATCGAATGCGTATAAACAGATACCACATGAATCCCAACCTTCTTGCGCTGGGTATTCGTTTTGAATAGAACGGTGCGGTCTCCACCTCCTTCCTCCGCCCCCTCTTCCCGTCTTTCCTGCCTGTCACCGTGCTCTTTCTGTCGTGCCAGCTTGCCTCCGACCTGGCCATCCCTGGGGGGCTGCGGATTGCGAAAGTGTTGCCACATTCGAGGACTGCTGGGGTTCCAGCGGAGTGACGTGCCACGCAGACTCAGACTTGACGTTGCCATCTCTGTGGTGCTGCGGCCTGCGAAACTGTCGCCACTTTCGAGGGGTGCTGGGGGGTCCAGAGGAGCGACGTGCTACGCAGAGTCAAACTCGACTTCGCCATCCTTGTGGGGCTGCGATCTGCGGGACTGTCGCCACTTTCGAGGGTTGCTGGGGGGTCCAACGGACTGACGTGATACGCAAACTCAGACTCGACCTCGCCAACCCTGTGGGGCTGCGATCTGTGAAACCGCTGCCACTTTCGAGGGCCGCTGGGGGGTCCAGCGGAGCCACGTGCTACTCAGACGCAGATTCGAACTCACCATCCCTGTAGGGCTGCGATCTGCGAAGTTGCCGCCATTTTCGAAGGTTGCTGGGGGGTCCAACGGACTGACGTGCTACGCAGACTCAGACTCGACCTCGCCATCCCTGTGGGGCTACGATCTGCGAGACAGTCGCCATGTTCGAGAGTTGCTGGGGGGGGTCCAGCGGAGCGACGTGCTACGCAGACTCAAGTTAGACTTTGCCATCCCTGTGGTGCTGCGATGTGCGGAAGTGTCGCCACTTTCGAGGGGTGCTGGGGGGTCCATCGGACGGACGTGCTACGCAGACTCAGACTCGACCTCGCCATCCCTGTGGGGGTGCGATCTGCGAAACCGTCGCCGCGTTCGATGGTTGCTGGGGGGTCCAACGGACTGACGTGCTACGCAGAGTCAGTTTCAACCTCGCCACTCCAGTGGGGGTGCGGTTTGCTACTCTGACCTCGCGTTCGAACGTAGCTGGGGGGCCCAGCGGACTGACGTGCAACGCGGGCTGACATTCGACCTCGCCATCCCTGTGGGGCTACGATCTGCGAAACAGTCGCCATGTTCGAGGGCTGCCGGGGGGGGGGATCCAGCGGAGCGACGTGCTACGCAGACCCAGGTTGGATTTTGCCATCCCTGTGGCGCTGCGATATGCGAAACTCTCGCCACTTTCGAAAGCCATTGGGGTGTCCAACGGACTGACGTGCTACGCAGACTCAGACTCGACCTCGCCGTCCCAGTGGGGCTGCGATCTGCGAGACGGTCGCCATGTTCGAGGGCTGCTGGGGGGGGGGTCAGCGGAGCGACGTGCTACGCAGGCTCAAACTCGATGTTGCCATCCCTGTGGGGCTGCGACCTGCGAAACTGTCGCCACTTTCGAAAGGTGTTGGGGGGTCCAATCGACTGAGGTGCTACGCAGACTCAGATTCGACCTCGCCATCTCTGAAGGGGGTACGATGTGCTCAACTGTCCCCGCTTTCGATGGCTGCTGGGGGGGCCAGCGGGGTGACGTGCTACGAAGAGTCAGATTAGAACTCGCCATCCCTGTGGGGCTGTGAGCTGTGATCAGCGAAGCTGTCGCCACTTTCGAAGGCAGCTGGGGAGTCCAACGGAGCGCTGTCACGGGCCGCCCGCAACCGCGGCGGCGCGCCTTCGAGCGTTTAGCTCTTGCAGGGGAAAGTGCAGGAAGGAAAAAGGGAAGGTGGCGGGCGAGCTAGGCCTCGTTCGGTTCTTGTGCGCATTATACGCGGGTTTAATCGTTTTGTCGAGCGCCGCGCCGACATGGCGCAGGCAGCGCTGCATCTTCAGCGCACTACCGAGAAGAGCCACACTCTTCGGTCTCCTTCCGACACTTTCGTCGTTTTTTGCCCCGTGCCACCTTCCCTCTGCTGCTGCCGCGCTGACGGGTCGGCCATCCCACGCACCCTTTTCCTGCCTTTCGATCCCAACCCTCATTTTCTCCTCAAGCCTGGACCTTCGCTCCTCGTCCTTCTGTTGTTGTCCTGTGAATCTTGCCACGTGAACGCATCCCATGTAGCTTGCACAACATAGAACGGCGCCTGCGCTGTTATTGTCCGGGCAGGTTGGGGTCCCATTCCTCGTTTCACTTGATGCAAGCGGGCTGGGTGCGTCGCAGGGTAATTGTGATTTGAGCGATCCCCACCGAAACCTTCGGCGTCTGATTCCAATGCGTGGTAGCAACAACCCCACCCTGATGGCTGTGCGGACTTGAGCCAGAACGGTCTCGGGACGGAAGCCACATTGCTGAATCTAGGACTCAAATCCTGGAGCACGCTACGTGCCCAAGGCTTAGATTCAGCACGTCCAAAGAATGGAAACCATCCCTGCCAAAGCCTACCGAGGCTTGGGCTCGGTAGACTGCGCCTCTGCCGAGACGCATCTCAATTACTAGAACATTGCTCGCCACCGGGCTGTCTGAACGCGATCATTGAAGCCCCAGATCGTGGTTCTCAACGCCGGCCAGCCGGAGCGAGTGGGCGAAAGACGCAGGAGGATGGAGGGGGGAGGGATTGGGAGGAGGAACCGACCACACAACCACCACAGGAGGAACCGACCACACAACCACCACCACCTGGCATAGCGACTGTCCCGGCAGAATGACTGTCCCCAGAAGTTTCCGGGAGGCAGCTTGAGATCGGTTCTTCAGACCTGGGTGCTCTCGTCGTCGATCCACTTCCGATCCCTCGTCGACTAATTTGAACCTCCCACGAATCATCAGTTCGAAACTCATGTTGTCAAATCGTCCTTTGTCAAATCCTACTTTACGCGTCGCATTTTGTCAAATCGTCTTTTGTCAAGGAGTCAACAAAAATGCGTCCGTGAGGTATCCAGCGGACGTTACCTGACGCCTGTTTCAAGGCTTCACATCATATTGTCAGGTCGATGGCTGTAAGTCTTTGGCGCTGTCATCGTATCGTATTTGGATTTGGCGTCTACCATGTGGATCAGACCCTCGTGGGCTCCGACACGACAGCCTCGACGGAACACTGTGGTGAACGGGCCTGAACGACGGTGGTGGTCGCGTGTGGTCACGCTTCCAAATGCAACGCCCCGGTGCATGATCTGGAGGTGTTCAACCTCAACCACTGCGGACGAGAACGTCTGTGTCTCGCCTGCAAGCGTAGACGGAACTTTACGCCTGAGTTTCGAGCTGCGCCAGCCAAGGATGGACGCCAACACGCACTTGTTGTCTTCTATGCTGCGATCGCACGCAAGCACCATCCACGCGCCTTGAGCGGCGTCCTCCGGGAGCCCCCTAGAGTCGTTTGTTCCAGGACCGCGGACGCATCCAGCGTCTGAGAAGGATACGGGAGACAGGTGTTCCGGGTTCATATTCCACACGACGATCCCCCTACAGGCTGTGTCTCGGAGGTGCTTGACCAACTGATTGGCCAGGCTGACGTCCACGGTGATGGCCGCCATCAGACGGCTGGCAAGCATGCTAGCGGGCCCTGTTGCTTCTGGTCGAGCCTCCCGGCCGACCCCGTTGAATTTATACACGAGGGACCACAGCGACCGAAATTCCGAATCTTCGAGTGTTGTGTCTTTGTGTGCGAGGCCTCCCTTCGCCAGCGAGATGGATCGAACCTCTTCCAAGATGCAACTCCACATGTCGCTGGCGATTCGGTTGGCTGCACGGCGGTCCCTGCGCTTGCCGAAACGGAAACGCGACTCCCGGAGACCGCGCAGCCACTTCCTCGTTTTTTCAGATGAGCTGGCGGTTAAGAAGTCGTCGACATCTGTCATGACCATGTTGAACACCTCCCCTGACGTGCTGCACCTACACCACCGGCGCGGCTCGAGAAGGCTTCGTGTGAACCCGTTCTTTTCCAGAAAGCCGGCCACGGCACGACGCCGCGCCAATGGTGCATCAACGAGCCCGTGCACGTTGAATCTCACGCAAAACAAAGACCCCTTCGGCACATCGATCCCGTCACTCGGCTCTACGAGGATCTTCCTTTGTGCTCGAAGCATACTGTATGATTGCATGAAGGCGTTCTTGATATTCGCGATGTCCGCACGCATCCCTAGTTTCATTATAACTTGGACGCAGAGCATGATGCTCATGATTTCTAAAGATTTCTGGAGGGCTTGCTCTGGAAATAGAGGAACATACAGGTGGCTAACATGCGCGTGTGCAGCGCCGGCGCTTGGGCTCGAGCTGACAAATGCGTGCTCCTCCCCCCCACAGCAACAGCAGCAGCATCGGGGCAGCGGGGCAATGCGGGTTTCAGCATGCACGACGGAGTTCGGAGCTGAGACGAGCCCCGACGACAGGGCGATCGACGAGGGCGAGGCTCAGCCATAACGAGGTTGGTAGCGGAGCCTGCGGTTGGCCCCACAGCTCCAAGGATGAAGAGAGAGAGAGAGAGAAAGAGAGAGAGACTAGCCATCCCACGGACGACGGCCATGGCAGACTACAACAGCGCAGTGGACCCGGAGATACCGGTGCTGAAGGGAGAGATGCTGAAGGACTTCACCCGCTACAAGAGAGCAGTTCAAGCAGCGGAGCTGAGCTGTGATAGTAAAGAAGCGAAGCAGGCGCTCGGTCCGAAACTGCGCCGCAACCTGCTGGGCGCGGACAACTCCATCCGCGTGCTGACCGAACAGACGAATCCGAAGGACTACGCGACGGAGGATGGCGCCCAGACGCTGCTGAGATTCCTCGAGGAGCAGCGCTTCGCCGAGAGCAGCTTTAGGGAGTTGCCGAAGGCTTTCGGCGAATTCTTCGACCAGACTCACTTCGAAGAGAAGTGCGAGGAGCCGATGGCAACGTGTTGCACGGCAATGGGAGTGGCGAAGCGCACTCTCGAGGAAGTGGACCAGACGCGAAGGTAAGCGCCAACGAGCTAGGGCACCACACGCTGAAGGAGCGGACTCGACAAGGATGAGCGCAACCTAGTGATAGCACGAGCGGACGAGACCTTCAATTTCCAGACGATTAGCACGACGCTGAAGAACCTCTTCCCACGAGGCGGAGGTCGCCACCGGGATCGACACGGATCGCGCACGAGCTGGCGATGGGCGAACTACAACGACGGCGAGCGCGACCCTGAGGACGCGGACCCGAACGTCGAGCACGACGGGTACTGGGTCCAGGACGACGACGGGTACTGGTACGCATGGGACGTAAAGTACGGCGTCTACGCGTTCGCGGAGAACGGCGACGCCGGCTGGGACAGCAGCGGCCTGTTCCACATCGACACCGACGTCTACCTCGCGGGCGAGGGCGACGAGCACCGGCAGGCCCTCGTCACGCCGCGCGAGAGCAGGCTCAAGATGAACAAGATCAGGGCGGCTCAAGGCCTTTCAAGGGGCGAATCGACGGAGTAGTGGGCGAGAGCGCGGCGGCCGGCGGCAAGGCAGCTGGGAAAGGTGGCAATGGCGGCAAGGGCAAGGGCGGCAGCAACGGCAAGTCCAAGGACGCGAGGTGAACCAACTGCGGCAGGATGGACCGCGCTACACCGGACTGCCCGACGCCGCGACCTCCGAGGCCGGCAAGCAAAGGCTTCAAGGGCCGCGGCAAGACCTCTAAGGCTCAGTCTCGTCCACGACGGCTGGGTCTCTGGGCGATGACCTCGCCTGCGTGCGTCATGCAGGACACGTTCCACCAGAAGGGCGCCCAGGACCAGGAGCTCGCGACGGAGAAGTTCCAGGAGCCAGCCGAGTACGACATCATGATGGTCAGCGCGGAGAGCGACCCGATCCTACGGACGTGCCAGAAGTTGACGCGATGATCTCGAGTGCGATCGCACCATCTACCCGGGTGGGCAGCGGCGCCTCCGCGGCGGTGGCAGGGCGCGGCCGGCTGGGGAAGATCGCGGCGGAGCTCGAGAAGTACGGCCCGAGGCCCATCATCGCCGAGGCGAGCCAGAAGTTCAAGGGACTTGGCGGGGCGCGACGCGAAGCGAAGCAAAAATGGATCATCCCGATCGGCATTGGAAAGAAGCATGTCCTGCAATAATACTTCGAAACTCCCGGCGAACCGGAAGACGAACCTCTACCTGCGCGAGGACGGCCAGCGGGCCGACTTCCAGGAGCTCGGGGTGCACGGCAAGGAGCTCGTGGAGCTTCAAGGCGGCCACGCGGGCATCGACATCTTCGACTACGACCTGGAGTCGCGCGAGGCGGAGCCCCTTTTCGACGAGTTCCGCATCGCCGTCGAGAACGTCGAGCCGGAGGCTTTCCTGGTCGCGGAGACACTGCAGGAGTCCAAGCAAGATCTCAAGGTCAAGGACGACGCCGATCGGCGGGTCCAGGAGGCCATGAAGAACGGTACCAAGGGGATCTTCAAGAAGGGCACGCTCAAGCGGATCGACAAGCTCATGAAAGAGTATGCGGTCATGTTCGACGTGCTGCGCGACAACAACGAGACGTTTCTCTGGAAGTTGTTCGCGAAGGAGGGCATGGGCGACCGAGTGGGCGACCTTATCCAGGAGCTTCGGCCGCTGATTGACTCCTCAGCGGAGGTGCCCAAGCTTCAGCCTGAAGGAGGACGAATTGGATCGGCGAGAATCCCCTCACCAGCCGGGCGTGGCGGGAGGTCCCGATCGTGGACCTGCTGAGCAGGCGCGGGAACATGCCGCCACTCTACGAGACGGTCACGCTGCGCCAGTGCATGCACGGGTTCGTGGACAACTACGGCGACCCGATTCGCAAGCCGACGTGCGTGATGGCGCCCGAAGGTTCGAGCTTCCCGGGGTGGCTCGAGCGCAGGTGCGACGGGGGCCACAAGCGCGCCGACATGGTCGGGCGGAGCTCGGCACTGGCGCAAGCGGGCGCCTGGCCGGACGACCTGGGCAAGGCTCTGGCGGGCGCCGGCGCGCACGAGCTGGCACGACGTACCAGCCCGAAGGAGATTGGCATCGGGAGCGGCGCGGCGAGGTCCCCGAGCAAGCAGATCGTGAACGCAGTGGCGACGGCGTTCAAGCTGTGGAAAGACCTGACTGACGCGACCGCACTGACGGGCGACGAGGAGGTTCCGCACCCTCGCGGGAAAGTGCGGCGCATCTGCGCGATGTATTCCAACGAGGACGTATTGGCAGACTACAGTGACGCCTACGCGGGCGACCTGGGCTTCGCAACGATCAAACTGGCCAAGCGGTTCCCCACTGACACGGTGGTCGCGGCCTACGTGAAGGCGCCGAAGGTGCAGGCGCCCTTCCCTGCGTCGGTGCACATCTACGGGGGCCAGCCCAAGGCTTTCGCCCCAGGCGATCGCGAAGCGGACACCGCACATCGAGACCTACAACACGAGGGCGAGAGCTTCGGGGACAAGCCTTCGGACATCACCACGGCTCAGTGGGGCGCTCTCAAGAAGCTCCACCTCAACCTGAGCCACCCTTCGGCTCACGCACTGAAGCGGCGACTGAAGTCCTACGGAGCGTCACGGCAAGCGCTGGGTGCGGTAGGACAAGATGGACTGCGTCGCACGCAAGGAGCTTGGCAGGCCCACAACGGTGAGAAGCTCGAACCTGAAGCTCTCGACGGAATTCAACGAGAACGCGTTCCTGGACGAGGCCGAGGTGACACTTGCAGACGGGGCCCGACTGATGGTCATGGTGATCTTGGACGATGCGTCGGGCTCCCGGTTTATCATTCCTACCACTGCAGTGAGGTCCATCACTGGCGAGGAGAGCGCGCGATGCTTTTCGCAAGGCTGGCTATCGTGGGCTGGGCCGCCCAAGGTGCTGCACTACGACGCAGCCACGGGCCGCGTCGCGAAGCGGTTCGCGGAGACCGGAGAGAAGTGCACCATCCTGATGAGGCCGGTCCCGGCAGAGGCGCCCCAGCTCAAGGGTCGAGTGGAGCGCGCGATTGACTTCTTCAAGGATCACTCCCAGCGCTTGAGCCACGACGTGCAGCTCACCAAGAACGACGATCCGCATGCGTGGACATCGGTGATTGCGAGAACGTGCAACAACCAAATTCGGCGGAACGGCTTCACTCCCTACAAATATGTGCCGGGCCGGTCGCCTGGCATTCTGGCTTCGCTGATCGAGGCGATGGAGGGCGAACAGAGGCAGCTGGCATCGCAGAGCGCGGCTCTCTTCGAGGAGGGCCCGAGAAGAGCAGGGCAGATACGTGCAGCGGCGAACCGGGCGTTCTTTGAGCTGGACAGCGACGGCGCCGTCAGGAGGGCGATGGTTGGTCGAGTTCGCCCGCCGCGCGGGCCGTTCGCGCCGGGCCAGCTGGTGTTCTACTGGCGCGAGGTGAAGCACGCGAAGTCTAAAAGGTTGCAAGGCGAGCACGGCTGGCGTGGAACAGCGATCGCGTTGGCGACCGAAGGCCACACGAGGCTGCACCTCAGCTACCGCGACGCCGGAGCATGTGCGACACGCATCCCGGAGCGAGGCGGGAATGGTGGAGAACGAGGACCTGGTCAGGCAGCTCTCTCATTGGCGCGGAGGACCTGCTCTCCAGAAGGGGTTCATCGATGAGCGTGGACCTGGGCCAGGCGGGAGCGACAAGACGGGCGCGCGCCGCGAGAGGGGCGAGAAGGACTCGGATCACGAGGACGAGGATGAACCTGCACCCGGAGACCTACCCGAAGTGCCGCCCCTACCGGGAGGAGGACCAGCTCCTCCAGATCAAGCTACAGACCCACCTGCTGCGGCAGCTGGGCAGGGGCACTCCATGGGCCTGGATGCGGCGGCTGGGCCAGGTACCCCGCATCAGCGGCAACAGCAACCAGGTCGATCTGAGCAACCAGAACCTGCACCGCGACTCAGCTTCAAGCGAACAATTCCCGTCGACCAGGAGGCAGATCGCGAGCGCCTATGACTACGACGCGAGGCTCTCAAGGGCAGCCCCATGCGCCTCCCGAAGGTGTCAGACGACCCGATGGATCAGGAAGCACTCTTCGCCAAGGTCAGGAACCGCCGGAGGGGCGCGCTTCTGTCCAAGAAGACCGACACTACGACGAAGCAGGGCACTCCCAAGAAGGGTCGGAAGATCCGCAGCACCCCACAGGAGTGGAAGGCGGCTTTCGACGCGAGCGACCTGGAGGAGTGGCGCAAGTGGGTCGGGTGCGACGCAGTGGACCGGCCGACCGAGGAGAAGCTCGCGGGGGTGGACAAGACGGCGATCCTGCCCATGAGGCGTGTTCGCACGGACAAGAACGAGGCGACGAGGGGCAACCTGACGTACGAGCAGCACCCACTCAAGGCGAAGTCCCGGTACATTGTCCTGGGATGCAAGGACGAGCAGCTGCTCGCGGGCGAATTGCAGACCAACGCCCCCGCTCTGACGGACACGGCCACGGCGGTGATCCTGCAGGAGGCTGCCAGCCAGTCGGGCTGGAGGCTCGAACAGGGCGACGTCAACTCGGCATTTCTGAACGGGAAATACCTCGACAGCTCTCGACGCGAGTACTTCCGCGCGCCGAAGGGCGGCCTGCCGGCTGTGCCGGAGATGGGCTGGGCAGCCGTTCCAGGAGGGACGGTGCTGAGAGCGAAGAAGGGGATCTACGGGCTGAATGATGCACCTCTGTTGTGGTACGAGGAGCATCGCGACGCCATGCTGCCCCCCCAAGGGCGCCGAGATCAAAGTTGCGCCAGGCCCCCTTCATCTTCCACGACGAGAACGAGAAGCTGATCGGCGTGATCGGGACGCACGTGGACGACGATTTGGTAGCGGGCTCGCCCGAGTTCTTCGCTAACCAGGTGGCCAAGCCGAGGAAGATGCGCTGCCGCGGCAAGTGGCAGACGGCGAAGACCGGTCTCCATACCTGCGGGAGGTTCCTCAAGCAGAGCAACGATGGCACCGTCGCCTGTAGCCAGCGGGAGTGCACCGAGAGCATCGGGAAGGACGACGAGCAGAGCGCAGAGGGAGTGCGCCGAGAGCAGAGCTCCGATCTCAAACGAGCGTCGCAAGGACAAGGAAGCGAAGGCTACGCCCGAGGAGAGGGCGATGCTCCACAGCGGCAAAGGCCAGATCCAGTGGCTGGTGCGATCTGCCGGCATGGACTCGGCGTTTCGGCTGGTGGAGAGTCAGGCGAGAGCCCACGACAGCGACCTGGAGGTTCAGGACCTGCTGGACTTCAACAAGCTGGTGAGCGACGCCAAGACGGACCACGTGGACATCGCCTTCCAGAAGATCAGCATGGACGACGCAATCGTGGTGGCAGTTGGAGACTCTAGCCATGGCAACGTGGGCAAGACGAAGACCGCGAGTCAGGCGGGCCTGGTCATTCTGCTCGCAGACAACAAGGACGATCAGTTCCTTCGCGGGTGGCCGGCCAATATCACTCCCATGTTGTGGCGATCGCACCGCATCAAGCGGGTGGCGCGCAGCGCCGTGGCGGCCGAGACGACGGCGGCACTGGAGGCGGTCGAGAGTGGCGACATGCTGAGGCAGAACCTGGTGGAGCTGCACTACGGGCTAGGATACCAGACCCGCATGGACGACGTGAAGGCGATCAAGATGGTGGAAGTCACGGGCTGTAGGTCGCTCTACGACCTGCTCCAGAAGCGAGGGACGGTGCCCTCCGAGAAACGGCGGCTGATCGAGATCGAGTCGCTCAGGAACGATCTGGAGTTCAACAACGTGGTGAGCAAGTGGGTGAGCACGAAGCAGATGCTCGCCGACTGCCTAACCAAGCACGACGTCCGCGCTGGCGACTACATGAGGTACGTGCTCCAGACCGGTGAGTGCCGGCTGACGGAGGATCTCATGGCGGACCAGATCATAGCCAAGCAGAAGATGGAGCTTAAAGGACGCAGGGGTGAATACTACCGCTCGAAGTATCCCAAGAGGCCGCGACCTGCTGACCAGCTCTTTGTTCACGAGGGCTACACCTACTTCGAGGACTGCATTGCGGATGTGAGGTACACTGCGCGTGCGGCCCAGCCTGCTCCGATGCCCTACCTCTGTTGGCGGATGATGCTGGGGCAGCGCGAGGACGATGTCTACAACGAGAAGCTCGAGGGCAAGGTCGACTGGTCTGGCCTAGACCAGGTGACGAAGCGTCGGAGGATCCCGACCCACGTGCGGAAGCTGGTGACGATCTATGCACCGACCAAGGCGGTCCGCGAGCGCTACGAGAAGGACTTCACGGAGAAACGCACCATCAAGAAACCGAAGGTGACGGATGATGACGACCCCCAGGGGCTAGGTGCAACTGAGGAGCTTGGTGCGCACGTGGAGTCGGACGAGAATGTGAAAATGTATAGCACCGACGTCGCGGAGATCTACATGATGGACGCTGCGGGTGCCGAGTCTGAAGAGATCAAATCAGGCGCCGCTGCGGCTGCGACGGTGACGGTGTGCGCTTTGTGCCGGATGACGCTGGACCAGTGCGACTGCGGACCGAAGACCCGCAAGAAACCGCATCGGGCGTTTACCTCTGCGCGTTCCGACGATCTACCTGCTGTGCCTGAAGACGAAGATGATGACGAGGAAGCAGGGACATGGCAAAAGGTACCGACGAAAAAGGAGATTCTGAAGGCTCGCGCGCTACACGACAGGACCGGACATGCATCGTACGAGAAGATCGCGGACGAATCCGGCGACGTGATAGAAAACGGTGTTCTGCAGGCGTACGAGCTGGTGGTCAAGACCTGCGACGAGTGCAGTCGGGGAAAGAAGGCCCACGCCTCGATGCAGCGCGGAGCCAAGGGCAGTGAGTTCGAGACGTACGAGTCCACGAGCAAGGCCAAGGGCAAACTCAAGGGGAAGCAGTTTGCCTGAGATCGCTTAGGCGATTGCGAGCACAACGTGACGACGACACAGGGTAGCAACCAGTACAAGGATAAACTCAGGTGTCTGCAGTGCGGCATGCTGCTAGTGGATACGGACACGACGTGGTGGAAGCAAGAGAAGGATTATCGCGAGATCGAGAAGACCTTGCGCACGAGCAAAGAGAAGGCGATCAAAGCCGAGATGAAGGCCATTCGCCTCCGCGACATGTACGACAGGATGACGAAGGAGGCCGGTGAGTCAAGCAAAGGAGCGAGCTCGGCAGATACATGATGTAGTACTACGACGTAGACAACTACGACGCCATTTTGGCGATCAGCACGGGTGTTGCGCTGTTTGCAGCGACGCCTGCCTTTTCGCTGTTGGATTGGGAGCTGTGCCCAGCGCCCGCCTGCTGCGTGTCACGCTGAGTTAGATATAATAATATGAGTGTGATTTCTCGGGATTTCTGGAGGGCTTGCTCTGGAAATATAGGAACATACAGGTGACTAACATGCGTGTGTGCAGTGCTGGCGCTTGGGCTCGAGCTGACAAATGCGTGCTCCTCTCCCCCACAGCAGCAGCATCGGGGCAGCGGAGCAATAGGGATTTCGGCATACACGACGGAGTTCGGAGCTGAGACGAGCCTCGACGACAGGACGATCGACGAGGGCGAGGCTCAGCCAGAACGAGGATGCTCGACGTCTGGGGCGTGGGGGGATACACCTGCAAGGATCTGGCGCCTGGATCCTTATGCCCGTGGACGCACCGCCGGGACTTCGCCTCAAGTTCGGTGAAAATGCCTTCCACCGGCTTTCACCAGCGGACCATCCTACTTGAGATGATCCGCTCGGGTTGCTCCTTCCGCACGATTTCCGCCTGCTCGGGAGGCATGCCCTCGCCATCCCCGGATCCGCTCACGTTGGCCCATTCTTTGCGGTCAGAAGCATCGAATTTGGCCCGGTCCGTGCGTCCCAACGAACGCCCCCTTTGCCCTGTTCGTCCTGATCCAAGGTCCTGGCCTGGAGACAATGCCCGATCACCGTGTCCAGAACAAAAACAATATCCTCGCTATCCTCGCTTCTCTCCTCGCCCCTTCGCTCGTCGTGACCTCGGGGAGGGGACCTAGACCTTGGAGGTCTCCCTCCTTCCAACGCTCGCACCAACTCACCCACCGCTCGGCGAGGCCGGGTGCTCCGTGGGATCTCACCTCCAGGCGGCGCTGGTCCCTGTCTGGGGGGCGGCGACGGGGCAGAGGCAGGAGGCACGGAATCGGTGCGAGCTCTCTTGACTTCTGGAAGCTCGCTCTGAGCTCGAGCTCTCCGGATGCAAGCCGGAACGTCTGACGGCTGAAGGAGCCTCCTGGGTCTGAACCCCCCAGGTCTGACCTCGCTTCTCCTTTCCAACGGCGGCTCGGCGGCGGCGGGCGGCAGGAACAGGCTGGAAGGTGGGAGGAGGCTCCACCCTGGGGGGTTCTCCGGAGGGAGACGGTCCCTGAGAGGGTGAATCGATCGCTCCTCTGTCCGTCTCGACAGTGCTTCCCCTCACCTGAGTGGCTGTGCCCGAGCTGGGAGAGACGGGAGTGACCGATTCGCGCTCACCTTGGTCTCTTCTTCCTCCGTTGGTCGCGGAGGCGCGAGTGGCTTCAGAGCTGGCCTGGGCCTCCACCGAGTCCGCCACGGAGGGCGCCGCATCTGGCGGTCGCCCAGGCAGGAGTGCAGAGACTCGCGCTTGTGCAGAATCGGACCGAAAAGGCCAAAACAGATACCGAAGCGCATCGATCGGATCGAAACGGACCGTGGGTGGGGGTGGAGGCGCGATTTATCTCCCAAGAGCCCAGTGGAGGGGGGCCGTCCTTCTCCTCCTCGTTCATCACCGCCAAGGACGCGGGCTGTGCTCCTGGGTTGCGAAGGCACGCCCGCCGCGGGCGCCCCGCCGCAAGGGGCGTCGATCGTCGTCGTCGCAGCCGAAGAGGATCGGCGTCGTCTGAGCCAAGTTTCACCGATCCCCATCCCCACTGACATGACCTTGGTCTCACTGTCCGATTTACACCCCTTGACGGGGATGATGGCTGTTCCCTTCAGGTTTCGAGGGGCCTATCCCCAACTGGGCTGGCCCGAAATACTATGGCCTGGTGGGGATGGGCCAAATGATGCTGAGAATAGGCGTCGTCGCCGCCACTGGAGGTCTTCGCTGCTATTCTGGATCGGGGACGCGCTGACCAGGGTCAGCGCCAACCCAGGCCAGCCAAACAGCCGCTCAGGAACTGCCAGGCCCGAGCCAATGGATGGCGGAATAGAAAAAACGGCCCGTCATGGCTCCAGGGCCCAGGTCATTTACAGAGGTCCCAGATGATTGGATACCATATTTTGTCGGTCGCGATCGGTCGCGACCGATCGGCACTTCACATCGGTCACGACTGACCGCGACCGATGGCAACATCGACCAAGACCGATGCTAAAAATCTGCGCAACATCTGTAGCGGCTGCTCTCGTGGGTCGCGACCACAAACATATGCTGTTCAATGTTTAAGGGTTGGGTGACCCCGAAAACAAGCCCGTTTACGTAAGCCTCGATTGGGGACCCTTTTGAGTGTCCTGGGTCGTCGGGGCGCCCTTGCGGGCGGTGTTTGACAAGGCGGTCGTCGTCCTGGCCCTCGTCGCTGTCGTCCTCGTATTGGTCGTCGTGTCCGTCGTCAGTCGTCTACGATAAGTATTCGTCGTCGACGCCGCAGCCGCCGTGAAGGAGAATGATGAGGAGCGGGCCGAGGGCGAACAAGCGAGAAGCAAAGAGGATGACGAGTAAGAGGAGGACAAGGCGAAGATAACGAGGGCGAGGGGGACGAGTGCGAGATGAACGATGGTGGGGAGGGAGAAGGGAGAACGTGAACGAAAGATGAAGGGGAACCCAGACCAGTCCGTGCGGTGGCGGCCGCTTTTTCCACGGGATTCTCATCCGAGTAAACGACCTGTCTCTGGAAAAGGTTAGAAAAAAAGGCCCGCGGGAACCATACTAGATGACAAATCACAATGAAGGGGCCGAGCAGTCATTCATTGAAGTGTGATTCCGTTCCGCGGATTATTGTTGTTGTCGAAGTGCGCTGTTGAGTTCTCACTCCCAACAAATGATTATTGTTGACCCCCTCCACCTCACCGTGGTGTTTTCAACTCGCATGCCCCCCCAGCGCCCGCACTTTTTTTCAACAAAAAATCAATCATGAAAGCTCTGGGCCTCCAATGTGGGTCCCTGGCCCCCCGTTTACAACAACGGCCAGCACTTGATACTTCCTCGCGATGCATTCAACATCGCGCTCTCGCGCGGGACGTTTTCATAACTTATGCATGAATCGCGCTTTCGCGCAGGATTGCCTCGTGATTCGTTGAAGCGCCGCGCCCTCGACACCAAGGAATCACGCTCTCGCTCTGGTCGGCCCGTCTGCTTGACCCGGCGGTCTGGGATCGCCCGCCCGCCCCGCCCGTTAGGGTCCGTGCGCCAGATCCGCCCGTTTGGCTTTTCGCGCGATTTGTTGTTACTGACCCTCCCTCCTGCTGATCACTTTCGTGCTACATCTGGCTCCCTCCCCGTTGTCCTTTTCCTCCTGCCTCCCTTCGCCTGTCCTCGGAGCTGCGCCAATCACACTTGGCGGGGAAGGAAGCCATGACCCCATGGGGAGTACGATCGAGAGCGAAGAAGGCGGGCGTCGAGGGTTCGGAAACATAGAGTTGCAAGCTGGAAGCGAAGAACGAACAATAAATAAATGGCTGTTGTGGTTGACCGTCGCCGGAACGACTCGGAAGGCCCCGCCGACGCACGCATCAAAGCTTGCCGTCGCGCTCGGCCAAGTCCCCTTCGGCCACCTTCTGGCGATCGAACGCGCGCACCGGCAGCTTCGAAAAGCAGCCATTGCTTCTGGCCTCTCTCGGCTGTCATCGGTTTGCCCAGGGGGCCAGAGACGTCGAAAAACGGGATCGGGCGATTGATCGCCCTGTCGCGCTCTGCCTCGCTGCCTCGCCCAAAGCGCGGCACCTATCGGGCGGGCAGAAAGTGCGGCAGCTGCCCGTGAACTTGCCCTGGTAGAAGCGCCGGTCCTCGCGAGCGCCAACGACCCTGAGCATGTCTTCGGTGGCCTTCCCCTCCGAGATCGCGGGCGCGTGCGTGGCGGGCTTCTTGCAGGCCCAGTCACCGCTGGAGCCGACGGCGCCCGCGACTGCGCCGAGCTCGATTTCCCATGGTCCGTCCGTCCAGTTTGTTCTCTCCCCCTCTCGCGGCGTTGATGGAAGGCGCCGCCTGGGCCGTCTTTGGGGGCGTCAGGGCGCCCTCCTGCCCAGGGACCCCTGTGGCAGAAGTAGATCATCTCCGCCTGAACCTCGGGGCTGTGCTTATGGGACTGCTCGATCTGCGTCGCCCCCTCGTCGCCGGCCATCTCCGCGCCGCCGTTCGCGCGACGGGGGGGCGCGAACGCGAGGGGTTCTCTTCCAACCGCGCGCGGCCCGCCTGCTCCCGAGCGCGGGGCGGCCGCCGCGCCCGACGCGCCCTGCGCCCCGCAGCGACCGCCCCGCGCGTTCCAACGCCAGCGGGGCCGCCGCCACGAAGGGGCGCGCGGGGCCCCGCGCCGCGGATGCCAGCGCCAAAGCAGCGCCGCACGAGCCACGCGGCCAGCTGGCGCCGCCTTGCGCCGTCGCCTCGCGGCGGCCTGCTGCCCCAAGCTGCCCGGCAACGGCAACCGCGCAACGGCGGCAATCCGCCCTGAGCCGCCGCCTGGGGCTGGAGCGAAAGCTCACGTCTCTGAGAGCGCCCTCGGAGTCTTTCCGCGCGCTAGGTGGGCCCTTTTATGGGGGCCCCGTCGATGCTGGCGTCGACGGCGTCTGCGACTGCGCCGAGCTCCTTGTCCAGCAGGCCGCCCAGTCTGATATCTCCCCTCTGCTGGCGCTGATGACGGACGCCAGCGCGGCCGACCTCAGGGGAGCCAGGGTGCCATGCTGCTCCGGGGCCCCGTGGCCGAAGTTCACCAACTCCGTCTGGCCCTCTTAACTGAAACCCCTGGGGCGTCTCGATTTGCCTTGCCCCCCTGTCGCTGGCCATTTCCTTGCCGCCTTTCGCGATGACGCGGTGCCCCCGCGCGTCGGTGCCCTTCCCTGACCACCTGCGGCCGCGCCTCCTGCTCGCGCGCCTCCAACGGCCTCCCGCGGTGGCGCCCCCTGGCTCGCTCGCCTGCGTCGGCGCCGCGCAGCGCGCGCGCGCGCTCTCGGGCCTCGGGGGGGGCGTCTTGCAGCGCGGGCACATGTACATGATGTGGTTATCTCCGCAGAAGACGATCTTGAAGCCAGCGGCATCTACCATGCGCTCGCCCTTTAGAATATCCTCGTAAGTTTTCTTCGAAACTCTGGCGGCTTGGCGGCCCGGCTCTCGTCCCGAAAGGTCGCATGGAGCATTGCCGCGCGCACTAGACCTCCCTCCGCGGTCCTCCGCCTGGCGGCCTGATTCCCGTCCAGGAGGGTCATATGGAGCGCTCTGTTGGCCCGCCTCCCCGTCGGCCCCCTCAACAATCCTCCTGCGCGACGGCGTGATGGGCGTCAGGGAGGATGAACTTCTCGTTCCGCCGCGGCGCGGCGTCCAAGGCGCACGCCGCAGGCCCAAAGGCCAGCTGCAACGCCCAACTGGTAGTCAGAAGAGGTCGAGCGCCTGAACCCAAATGGCCACAAACGTCGGTCAAAACAAGAATGCACATTCGTGCTTGCTCACGGAAGCGGATCGCACTCTCGCGAGGGCCTTCCTTGAACAGTTCCAATATATCGCGCTCTCGCGTGGGACTTCCTCGCCAATTGTTGAGACGCCGCGCCCTCGGCACTCGACAATCACGCCCCCGCACTGGGATCCCACCAGCCCTCTGGTCCCATCGGGGAGGGAGTTACCCCTCCCCCTACCCCCTCCAAGGGGTTCCGCGAGTCGTCGGAACGTCCGAAACGGCCTCGGCGAGGAAGCCACAATCATTGGTTTTACTATGGTTTTGGCCCCATTTTGGTCTCCTGAAGGGGGGGCCTAATTAGCACCCCCCCCTGTGATCGATCTCGCCCAAGATGGCCCAAAGATGGCCCCCAAAGCTCCCAAGGGTGCCCCAAGATGGCCCCAAGATGGCCCCAAGAGGTGGCCATGAAGCCCCAAGAGGCCCCCAGGATGCCCCCAAGAGGCTCCCAAGAGACCTCCAAGAGGCCCCAAGAGACCCCCCAGAGGCACCCGAGATGCTCCAAGAGGCCTCGGCGAGAATGCCAAATCATTGATTTCACTGAGGTTTCAGCGACATGTTGGCCTCTTGGGGGGGGCACTGATTGAGATGACTCTAGGAGCGCCTGGAAGAGCCCAAAATGACCTCCAAGATGGCTCCAGATATCCCAAGATGTCTCATAATGGCTTCCTCTGTGTGCTGCCCACTTCCCTGATCGAGGCAATTCCTCTGGGCATCGTTTCTGAATGGGCTGGTGGGGATTCTTTTTTAGTCGGCGGCTGCCGCGGGCGAGCGCGCCAGCGGCGAGCCAGGCCCAAGCGGGCTACGCAGAGACTAATTAGGGCTAGTGGGGATTCGCGAAGCGTCAACAATTCATTACGGTTTGGGTGGAATCGTTCTATCGTTCACGACTTCCCCACGATTCATGCAAACCTAGTTCCACCGACCCGCCCGCTCGACCCAGCCATCTGGGTCCGCCCGCCCGGCCCGCCCGTACGTTTTTGCCGTATGTTTTCCTCTCCCATATCCCCCCTCCTGCAAATCCCTCTCGTGCTCCATGCGTCTCCGTCCCCATTGTCCCTTCCCTCCTCGTCCTTCCCCCTTTTTGAGGGACTGTGCCAGCCGCGCGTCGCAGGTAAGCAAGATGCATCCCCACGGGAGTATCGAGGGTTTGGGGTAGACACGTTGAATGACGCCCGAGTTAGTGAGAGCGAGCAAACATGAAATGAGTGCTGGCGTGGTTGAGTTCTCACTTCTTCTAAACCAAAACGGTTGACCCCTATCCGTTGCCCGCCCAGTTCTTGTCAAGTGAAGTGCCCCTCCCTGGGCCCGCAACCTGCTTTTCACAATGGGCCCCTGACCGCCGAACTACGGACAATGACAACGGTTCCCGTCTGTTATTTCCTCACGATGTGTTGAAGAATCGCACTTCCACCTGGGACTTTCTTGCTAGAAATCCAGAAGTCGCGCAAGCGTGCGGGACTTCCTCGCCATTGCTTCAAACGCCGCGCACTTGACACTCAGGAAGCACCCTATCGCTATGGATGTCCTTCGGTATTCTTGGGAATTGCACTATCGCTCGAGACGTCCTCACGAATCATGCCGAACTGGCTCTCGAGCGACACCGCCCGTTCGACCCAGCTGTCTGGGCTCGCCCTTCCCGCCCGGCCATACTGTTAGGGCCCGCCCGCCCGACCCGCCCGTCTGGTTCTGCTGCTTGTTTTCCTGTTCCTGGACCCCCTCCTGCTAATCTCTCGCGTTCAGCTTGGAACCCAAGCCGTTAGAGATGCTGCAGTCAGGATATAAAAGCCATGTGGTGCAAGCTAAGCAGCTATTTGGTGCAAGCTACGATGTAGAAGCTACGTGGCGCGGAAATCGTGGTACAAGCTAAAGGCGGCAACGAAGCGGCAACGTGGCGAAACCTCGCTAGACCCACCAATTGCACGAGGCGGCAAGGAGGCGGCAACGGGCGGCAAAGTGGCGAGTGTATGTTTTTGTTCAATGCGTTACACTCGAGGTCTGGAAAGCAGGACCACCCCCTCCCGCATGCGCTACCACGCGCGAGTACCACTCCCCCTCTGGTCGTCCGAACAACAGCGGGAACATATCGGTGCCGATCTACCCCTGGGGTCCTGTGGGCCTCCCTGGAGTAGCTTGAGTCACGCAGCGCCAGGGCCACCTCTGGCACCATCCGATGCCTGCGCCCGCACGCGCGCGACACTCCCCCCTGGCCGTCCGAACATCAGCGGGAACATCTTGGTACCGTTCTGCTGGATCAGGGACAACGTGCGGAGGTTCTCCTGCTGCCGGCGCTGGGAACGGGGCGGCCCTCCAACGCGTCGCTTTCATTCTGACAGTATGGGCCTTCCCGGGGCGTTCTCGTCACCGCGACCCGACGCGGATCGGACATCTGGCCCCGATCCTTTCTCGTGGAAAAGATCGGGGGCCCCCACGACGTCAGGAGGGTTTCTGAGCAGGCCTCTGCCATCGTATCGAGGGCCCCTCCCCTTGTCACGCCCTGGGCGTTTGAGCACGCGGGCAGGCAGCAGCCATGCGCTTAACGGCGCAGGGAATCGCAACATAACAAAAAAACAGCATGTGCGTTACTGCCCGTCGGAAGAAGTAGGTAGAAGCATGAAGTAGGAAGGCAGAGAAAGCAGGACGCCAGTTTGATAGGCTTCGCACCGAAATGCTACGAGGTGAAGTTGCCAGAAATCGGCAGAGAACGGCGAAATCCTTGGCCGTGAGGCAGGGCAGACGAGGGGGCCACTGAGCAATGTCGAATTACTTGGCGACTCGGCCTCCTCGGGCCCCTCGGGCCATGGGAGTCTCGAAGGGGACCGATCCATGGGGGGCCCATCTCAGGAGTGGACACATCGAGCTTCGAGTAGGAGATACATGGCCAATAGATCGGCGATAGGCTCCCGATAGCGGAGCCGCACGTTCCTCGGCGGGGTGGGCCAGCAGGCCCCCATCGGCGATGAATGGGCGATTGGGCCCGATGCACTGAGCCCTCAACCTATCATCCCCTGACATTGGCCCCGACTTCTGGCCCGGACCAAGCCCGACCCAAGGCGCCAGACCAGCGCGCGTGAACGGCAGATTCACGTCGCGATGACGTCGGCGTGGCTGTGACTCAACGTGGATCGCGCGGCCCTGAACAATCACGGCCTTCCGATGCCGCTGGTCGTTCGGTACCAGCCCATTTCAGGCCACGCGCGGAGTTGACCCACGGCGACGCTTCGCGAAACTATCGCATCCAAGCCTCCAACGCCTCGAAACTTCAGCACGGGCCCGTCATCTTCGAGCTCTGAGAACTGGTTCTGGGACCGGGAGGCCGACAAGAAATCACCAGGATGACAACGGGGTCCCTGTGGAAAGGATCTGAGCCCAGTGGGAGAGGGACCCGCGCCACAAAATAATGCAGCGTCGGAGAAGATGGCGCCCAAGGCCTCCGACGTCTTGGTAAATCAGTACGGATATATTTCTGGGGGAAACGTTTCTGCGCCCGGCGGAGCTGCAAATGAACAAGGCCCAGGATGCAAACAAAATGCCCCCGCAATGGGCTCGAGAGCTAATGGGCTCGCGAAGTGACACAAATCATCTACCCTAGATGTCTAGGTACAAGCCTTCCTGACCTAGGACTAGGACCTGCTCAATGGATTGCTCATGCGGCGAAAGGCCCCTCTGGGCTGACCGCCCTACCGCGAGCGCCGCCCCTAAGGGCCGCATTATAGGCAAACGCAGTCGGGGTCGGCGGGCCAGCGCCCTGGGGGGGAGACGCCTGCCTGCGTGACCGTGCTTCCCAACCCCTGGAAGCCCATCCCCGGCCGGCGCATGGGGTGGACGCCGTGCAGGCCGGGCAGGCGCGGCTGGCGCGGCACTGCCCTAACGCTGGGCGGGCCCCGAAGCCCCCCACCCTGGGGCGGCCTGGCCCCGAGGGCAAGGCAAGCCGCCAGAGCGAACAGGCGGGCTGGGCCGGTTCGGCCTGCGTGACCCGCTGGCAGCCGGAGGGCTCCAGCGCGGCCCTTGAGGGGAAGGGGAGGGAGACGAAGGCGAAGAGGGGGAAGGAAATTGAGGAGGGAGAGGGGCAATGGGAGGGGCCCCTCGCCCTTCCCAAGCTGCCAACGTCCGGAAGGCTATCTCTTGCGCCGTCCCCCCGCCGAGCCGGGGCTCCGCGCCACGGGCACTCCGAGTCGAAATACGCCGACGCAGACGCGAGGAGGCGACGATGGCGACGACGTGAAGGGAGGAGGACGACCAAGGCAGGAAGGCGGACTAGGAGGACGAGGAGGAGGAGGGAGACGAGGAGGACGAGGAAGAAAACGAGGACGACGAGGGCGGCGACGACGACAGAGACGAAAAGGGACGATGAGGGCGACGATGAGGGAGGGGAGGCATCACTCGGCACAACTGGCACATCAGACCTCGGACGCAGCCGCTGCCTCGCCCCGACCCCTGGCGCCGCTGGCTGGCAGCACCGTGCGATCCTGAAGTTGCGTACTGGCGGGCAGTAAACCGCCTGGTTTGCTTCAGACCAAAACTGCGGCCGCCAAAAATATACACCACCACCTCCATTCCTCCTTCCTCCTCTTCCTTCTTCTGCCTTTCTTTCGTGGGAAAAGGGATGTGGCGAACGAGGTGGTGGTGGTGGTGGCGCAGCACGACCGTGGATACATCTGCATCGGTAAGGCTTGGCGACTATACGTGCAAGTAGTCCTCTTACTCCAACCGCCAACAGACTCGCCGGTTTGCGGGCGATATGTTCCAGCATGCACAGGTCAGAAAACACCATTCGCACGTTGGGTCGGCGCAGAAGATTTTGGCTGCTGTCATGAACTGTACCTGGGTGCTCCATGGTGGCGGGTATTCCAGTTGCGTATGCGACGTGACTCATGAGGATTGTAGTCCGTAAAAAGCTGGCTGCCGACGTCGATATGTGAATCTCTTGTTTCCTTCAACTAATTCAGCCTCCATGGTTGATTTCGGCTCCGTAGACGTCGCAGCTGGTATCTCGCATCTGGGGTGTCGCGGGTCCTTGCTGCACTCCAGGTCTTGCGTGGTGGGCCAGCCATGATAGCGACCACTTTCCCGTCTGTCATTTCGTTGATCCAGAGGTCGATTGTCTCCCATATGGTCAGGCCGCCAGCCTTTCCGTCGTTGGCGATGTGGATCGGGAGAGCACAGGTCTGTGTTCCATCTACTCATGAAGGCCACCTTCTCGTCGGCGGCCACTGTAGAGGTGCAGGACGGAGCGGACGTGTCCTCCAATGGGTCGTGGTCTGCTGGGTGGCGCGCATCTAAGTCTGCCTCTCGGAATCCAATGATGTCATGCCAGTCTTGCAGCCCGGGACTTGGGCGTAATCAGGTGGTCTGCCTGCTTTGATTTTGGCACGTTGTGCGGTGCGCATGTTCTCCCGATGTTCTCAGGTTTCCTCGTCGTTGAATGGGGCGGCTGAAATCAGCCATGGCAGCGCGCATGATGGCGCGGCTTGGACATCGTTTTACTTGCCCTCCTTCTGGGATGTGCACCGCTTTTTTGGTACTTTCACACGTGTGCGTAGTAGGCGTTCTTCTAATCAAGGGCAGCAGCGTGGAATAGGGATTCCCCGCTGCAATGTCCCGGCGGAGAACCGCGGGCCACGCGGGGGCTCGTCGTCGGGCCCTCCGCCAGTGGCTCCTCCTTCTTCTCCTTGTCGTCCCCCGCCCCCAATCGACCCCCTTGAAACCCTGCGGGGGGCAGTCCCACGAGCGTGGCCGAAATGTGGCTGAGGCAACTCCACTCGCCTGAACCCCCCCGGGAGAAACGATCAGAAGGGGGGTTGCACTCGAATGCGCGACGACCTTGCGCGGTGGCTCACGCAGGCCGCTCGCGCGGCAGACGCGCGAACTTACGAGGGCGGCATGCGCGCGAGTGCCCGCGCAATCGACCCCCTTGAAACCCTGCGGGGGGCAGTCCCACGAGCGTGGCCGAGACGTGGCTGAGGCAATTCCACTCGCCTGACCCCCCAGGGAGAAACGATCAGAAGGGGGGTTGCACTCGATTGCGCGACGACCTTGCGCGGTGGATCACGCAAGCCGCTCGCGCGGCAGACCGCATTAAGGCGCCTACGCGCCACCTTCCGCGGGCAGCTTACGCACAAGTGCACGCGCAATCGACCCCCTTGAAACCCTGCGGGTGCGCCCTCCCGCGGGCGCTTTGAAATGTGTCGCCCGGTTGCGGTTGCGGTTGCGGTTGCGCGCTCCCGCGGGCGCTTTGAAATGTGTCGCCCAGTTGCGGTTGCGGTTGCGCGCTGCGGTGTGCGGTTGCGGTTGCGGTTGCGGTTCCCGCGGGCGCTTTGAAATGTGTCGCCCGGTTGCGGTTGCGGTTGCGCCCGCGGGCGCTTTGAAATGTGTCGCCCGGTTGCGGTTGCGGTTGCGGTTGCGCGCTCCCGCGGGCGCTTTGAAATGTGTCGCCCGTTGTTGCGGTTGCGCGCCCGCGGGCGCTTTGAAATGTGTCGCCCGGTTGCGGTTGCGGTTGCGGTTGCGCGCTCCCGCGGGCGCTTTGAAATGTGTCGCCCAGTTGCCGTTGCGGTTGCGCGCCCGCGGGCGCTTTGAAATGTGTCGCCCGGTTGCGGTTGTGGTTGCGCGCTCCCGCGGGCGCTTTGAAGTGTGCCGCCCGGTTGCGGTTGCGGTTGCGGTTGCGCGCTCCCGCGGGCGCTTTGAAATGTGTCGCCCGGTTGCGGTTGCGGTTGCGGTTGCGCGCTCCGCGGGCGCTTTGAAATGTGTCGCCGGGTTGCGGTTTTGCGGTTGCGCGCTCCCGCGGGCGCTTTGAAATGCGTCGCCCGGTTGCGGTTGCGGTTGCGCGCCCGCGGGCGCTTTGAAATGTGTCGCCCGGTTGCGGTTGCGGTTACGGTTGCGCGCTCCCGCGGGCGCTTTGAAATGCGTCGCCCGGTTGCGGTTGCGGTTGCGCGCCCGCGGGCGGTTTGAAATGTGTCGCCCGGTTGCGGTTGCGGTTGCGGTTGCGCGCTCCCGCGGGCGCTTTGAAATGCGTCGCCCAGTTGCGGTTGCGGTTGCGCGCCCGCGTGCGCTTTGAAATGTGTCGCCCGGTTGCGGTTGCGGTTGCGGTTGCGCGCTCCCGCGGGCGCTTTGAAATGTGTCGCCCGGTTGCGGTTGCGGTTGCGCGCTCCCGCGGGCAATTTGAAATGTGTCGCCCGGTTGCGGTTGCGGTTGCGGTTGCGCGCTCCCGCGGGCGCTTTGAAATGTGTCGCCCGGTTGGGTTGCGGTTGCCGCCGCCGGTTCGCGCTCCCGCGGGCGGTTTGAAATGTGTCTCCCGAATTGTCCCCTGACGTTTTGTCAGTCATCAGTCAGCCGGCGGACACGGAATTCCACCCGGCTCCGCCGGGAATCAAATGTCGCTGACCCCTGGTCGCACATGTACCTGGGCTGAGGCGGCTGTGGCGGCGTGGCCGGAATTGCTGGCATGTCGTCGGCGTTATGGTGGGGTCCAAGAACGTAGTACCACTGCTCTTGATGTGCTTGGTCTGCTTGCCGTGCTAGGTATCGTGCAACCGCTGCTTTGACCGCTGCCTTGACTCTCGTTCGGTCAGTTCTTGCTGCTTGAAATGCTTCGTGTGTGTGTGTGTCGGTTGATTGGGCGATGTGCTCCGTGCCGTCCAGGTAGCTAGGCATTCCACATCTGCTTTGATATCGTTGGCCCATCAAATCTCGCCGTGGAAATCCTGATCGATGAGCCGCACGAATATTGTGGGCCCATGTAGACGGAAACACGATCTGTAGCGCACTCTGCGCGCGCGTTTTGCCACTGTCGGAGGCAATCGATTGGCGGTCGAACACACCTTCAAATTGGATGCCTGGGCGTCGCTGATGTCAATCGCGCGGCGACCTGTTGCCTGCCGGGGTCCCTTCATGTACCACGGCGTCGTTCCTGCCGTCGGCCTCCGCGAGGTTGCTCCATGCGTGGTCGTTGTAGTTCAATGAAGGCATCGCAAGGGGGTCCCTGTAGACAATTTTATGCATTGGTGTGTTGCTTCGTGTGAATACCCGAGCCAGCGGGGTCCCCAAACAATACGTTTTTGTAGTCTATTCGGTGCCCTCCACGTGGTGCAATGTGTGCGATGCAAGCTATGAAGTGTAATTCGCGCGATGCAATTTACGCGGTGCAATCTATGTGGTGCAATTAATCTTGACCGTCTTGAAGCTGCCCTCTCCACTGCTCGTGCAAACATCCCACCCTCCCACCCGCAACTTGGTCGCAAGACCTCTTCAGACAAGACCGTGACGGTAGGTACCGCATGGCACTTGGCCACGACACCGACGCCGACGACGACAGCGACATCGACGACGACGGCGCCGCCGACACCGACTGCGACGACACCGACGACGTCTCCAGTGTTTTCGACGACGACAACGACGACGACGGCACCGACGACGACGACGACAACGACGCCGACGACGAAGACGACGACGACGTCGCCAACGGAGACGACGACGAGGGAGGAGAAAAAACAACGACGGCGACAACGACGACAACGACGATGGAGGAGGGAAGACGGCGACGACGCCAACGACGAAGAAGGAGGAAGGACGGCGACGCCGACGACGACAACGACGAGGGAGGAGGGAAGACGACGACGACGACAACAACGACGAAGACGGCGACGACGGCGACGAAATAGGAGGGACGACGACGAGACTCCGACGACGACGACGACGAGGGGGGAGGATAACGACGAGGAGGAGTGAAGACCACGACGACGACGACGACGACGACGAAATAGGAGGGACAACGACGAGACGCCGACGAAGACAACGAGGGAGGAAGGACGACCACGGCGACAACGACGACGGAAGCGACGACGACGCCAAGACGACGACGACGACGAGGAAAAACAGAAGACGACGACGGCGACGGCGACGACGACGAGGGAGGAGGGAGGACGACGACGACGACGACGCAAGAGCGCGCCCGCACACTTTTGTTGAAAACCCGTGTTGCGAAACCTTTTGTTTTTGGATGTTTTTTGGACGCACGATTTCGAAATCCTTCCGAAACCAAAGGTTTTTGAAGGATTTCGGCATACGCCTGCGACGACGCGCGCGTCTGCACTTCGTCTCATTTTTTGCAGCGGATTCTCGCGACGGCACGCGCGCAAGGCCGTTGGGCAGATTTCGACATGCGCGCGCGAAGCCCGTTTGGTAGCATTTTTTTGAAAATCTTGGAAAACCTATGGTTTTCTTAAGATTTCGCAAGAGCTCGCGCGTAAGCTTTTTTAGCAAATCTGTGTTGCGAAACCATATGTTTTTGTATTATTTTTGGAAATTCAATTTTGAAATCTCTCCGGAACCGAAGGTTTTTGAAGGAGTTCGGCATGCGCGCGCGACGACGCGCGCGTGTGCACTTCGTCCCGTTTTTTGCAAGGGATTCGTGAACAAGTGCTATGGTAGAGCAAGACATGTCACCGCATAGTGTTTTTTTTTAAAACTAGGGAACCTCAGGAGGGGGAAACCGGCCTGCCTGGGATGGGATGATTTCATATTTAGGATGGACGAGTGTGCAGAATACATATATATATATATATATATATATATATATATATACATATAAATATATGAAATTCGACTATTCCAAGGGGAAACGTTAAGTCCGGGGGGGGGGGTAGAGTCTATTCTCTTTTTTGAAAAGAGAATTAATTGCTGTTCGCAATGAGTTGCCCACCCCACTGCTCGCGCAAACATCCCACCCACCCACCCGCAACTTGGTTTGCAAAATCTCTTACGACCGTGACGGTGGGTACCAAATGGCACTTCGCAACGACAGCGACGCCGACGACGACAGCGACAACAACGATGACGACGTCGACGACAACGACAACGACGACACCGACGACGCCTCCAACGACTTCGACGACGCCGACAACGACGACGACGACGACACCGACGACGACGACGACGTCGCCGACGACGATGAAAACGACGACGACGACGACGCCGACGACGACAACGACGACACCGACGACGACGACGACGCCAACGACGCCGACGACGACGGTGGCGACGACGACGACGACGCCGACGTCGACGACGACGAAGACGACGACGACGCCGACGCCGACGACGACGACGAAGACGACGACGACGACGTCGCCAACGAAGACGACGACGAGGGAGGAGGGAGGACGACGACGGCGACAACGACGACAACGACGACAACGACGAGGGAGGGAGGGGGGAGGACGGCGACGACGCGAACGACGAAAAGGAGGAAGGACGGCGACGCCGACGACGACAACGACGAGGGAGGACGGACGACGACGACGACGACGACGACGACGACGACGACGATGGCGACGAAATAGGAGGGCGACGACGAGACGCCGACGACGGACGACGACGACGACGACGAGGAAGGAGGAGGAAGGACGACCACGGCGACAACGACGACGGAAACGACCACGACGCCAAAGTTGACGAGAACGACGAACACCAAGAAAGACAGAGGACGACGCAGGCGACGTAGGCGACGACGGCGACGCGGGAGGAGGGAGGACGGCGACGACGACGACGACGACGACGCAAGAGCGCACGCGCGCGCTTTTGTTGAAAATCCGTGTTGCGAAACCTTGTGTGTTTGTAGGTCCTTGGGACACACGGTGTTGAAACCCTTCCGAAGCCTATGGGTTTTGAAGGATTTCGGCATGCGCGCGCGACGACGCGCGCGTCTGTTGCTCGTCCCACGTTTTGCAACTGATTCTCGCGACGGCACACGCGCAAGGGCTTTCGACAGATTTCGACATGCGCGCGCGAAGCCCGTTTGGTAGCAAGTTGTGAAATTATTGGGAAACAAACAGTTTTCTTCAGATTTCACAAGGACTCGCGCGTAAACCCTCTGTTGTTTTATGTTCTTTGGAAACTCGATTGCGAAATCCTTCTGGCACCGAAGGTTTTTGGAGGAGTTCGGCATGCGCGCGCGAAAACGCGCGCGCGCATTTCGTCTTACTTGACGCAAGGGATTCGCGAACAAATGTTATGTTCGAACAAAAAGATGCCCCCGCGTATCCTTTTTTCAAAAGAAAGAGGAAGCATAAACAAACAACAAAAAAAAACTCGGGGGGGGGGCGATGCCGGCCTCCCTGGGATAGTGCAAATTCATATGTAGGATGCACATGTGGTCATAATATTATATGATTAACATGCCCGAAGGAAGGGGATAACGGCAGGGGGGGTAGAGTCTAGTCTCCGTTTAGGAACAATAATCAACGCGAAGCAACCCATGTAATGCAGTATATGCGGTGCGACCTATGTAATGCAATCTACGCGGTGTAACCTGCGCATTGCAGCCTATGCGTTGCAATCGACGTGGTGCTACTCACGCGATACTACCTATGCAACGCAACACTACGCGGCGCAATTGATCGTAATAAACGGGCTGACACGTCCCATGCCCTTGCAACTATCGCACCCACTCACCCGCAACTTTGTCTGCAAAACCGATGCGATGGCGATTGCGACGTCTGCTCGGCGTCGGCTGGTGCATCTCTGCGGCCGCGCCAACCCTAGCACGCGCGCGCGCAGCAGCCAGCTAGTTTGGCGCCGCCGACGCGGCCGCGGTGGCACTGACCGCTGGGCGCATCCCAGCGAGCAATTCACTGCGAGTCAATGACGTGGGCGGGCGCGGTATATGGCAACGCCGACAACTGTAGACACGATACTGATAGTAGCGATGGCGCTGACGATGTTCACACCGACGATGGCGCGGCCAAGGCGGGCGTCGATGCTGATCACGCCAACGACGAACGATGACGACGTCCTCGCGTCGGCGATGAAGGCTTTGGGAAGGGTTCGACATGCGCGCGCGGCCGACAAGCGATGATGGCCCACATGTACGAGTGCGACGCGGACTGCGCCCCCCCCCCCCCGGCACGCGCGCATGGGCGCGCGAATGACGTCGGCATGCGGCGCTGGAGGCCGTTCGGCAATGCTCCATGCTGTGTATATATATATATAGGAGGTGAGGGGGTGATATCGAAGTGGAACGGAGAGCCCCCCGACCGGGAAATCGAGTTCGGTTTCGTGTTCGTGCGCGCCGTGCGTGCGGGCGAGGCGAAGCTGCGTGGGCGGGCGAGAAGAAAGTCTCCTGTGGCTGAGGCGCGGCCGGACCAAATGTCTCCCTTCCGGGCGACCGGTGGCCCGCGGTGCCCCGCCGGTGTCCCGCTGGTGTCCCGTGTGGCTGAAGCGCGGCCCGACCAAATGTCTCCCTTCCGGGCGGCCGGTGGCCCGCGGTGTCCCGCCGGTGTCCCGCGATGATGATGTTGATGGTGACGATGATGATGATGTTGATGATGATGATAATGATGATGATGTGATGGTGATGATGATGATGCTGATGATGCTGATATTGATGTTGATGCTGATGATGATGGATGCTGATGATGATGCTGATGATGATGAGGGCGATGATGATGATGATCGGGTGAGATCGAGTGTGAGATAGATCGAGTGAGATCGCGTGAGATCGATTGTGAGATCGATTGCGAGATCGATCGAGGGAGATCGATCGAGCGAGACCGATACTGAAATCAATAATGAGATCGATAGTGAGACCGATCGAAGGAAACGTTGGTTCCTCCCCCCCGAACCTCCTTATCAACAGAAGGGTGGTCGTATAGGTATATATAACATGGTTGTATTAAAAATCGCAAGAGCGCGCAAGCAAGCAAGCATTTTTTGGGAGAGCAGATATTGCGACACCATGCGATGTTGAACGCTTTTTGGGGCACTCGATTTTGAAATCTTTCCGACGCCGGAAAGTTTCGAGGGTTCCGGCGTGCGCGCGCGACCACGCGCGCGCGCATTTCGTCCAATTTGTTGCACGGGGTTCTCGGCAACTAATGAGCTTTGATAAACGACTGCGCGCACATGGCATGCGCTGCAAAGGACGACAGGGGGGGCGATGCCAGCCTTCCAAGGATGGTGCGAATTCATTTTTAAAATGGACGTTGGGGCAGGATCTTTTGCACATTGCAATATGAATAAAGGAGGTCGATGATCCAGTGGGGCGGGGAGGGGGGGGCGGGGTCTATTGTGCGTTTGGAAAAGGAGACGCTACGTGGCGCAATGAACGCGGCACAGCTTATGTAATGCAAAGGACGCGGTGCAATCCACGTAGCGAGATTGAATTAAACGAACTGCCCTTGCAAACGCCCCGCCGGCCCACCCGCAACTTGGTCTGCAAAACCCATGCGGTGGCGATCGCGATGCATGCTTGGCGCTGGCTGGTGCATCTCTGCGGCCGCGCCAACGCTAGCGCGCGCTCGGCGGCGAGCTAGGTTGGCGCGACCGACGCGGCCGCGGTGGCGCTGACCGCTGGGCGCATCCCAGCGGGCACTCCACTGCGAGTCAGCGATTTGGGCGGGCGCGGTATCATGGCAACGCCGACAACGGTGGACACGATGATGATAGTGGCGATGCTGGTGACGATGTTGGCAACGACGAAGGCGCAGGCGCCGATGCCGATCGCGCCGACAACGATAACGGTGCCCTCGCGCCCGCGATGAAGGTTTGGAAAGAGTTTGCCACGCTCGCGCGGCCGACGCGCGAAATTGGCCCGCGCGGCAGTCGTTGACGCGGATCGCGCCCGCCAAAACACGCGCGCAAGGACGCGCGAACGAGGTGCTTGGGCGAATGTAATGAGCACGTTTAACAAAAAGACAACGAGCGGTTTTCTTAAGAATCCGCGCGAGCGCGAGCGTGCCCTTTTTGAAAACTGATGCTTGGCAACCACGTGTGTGCATGTGTTTTGGGCACTCGGTCTTGACGTCGCTACGGGGCCGAAAAGTGCCGACGGCTTCCGGCGCGGGCGCGCGACGACGCGAGCGCGGGCAAAGACGCCACGTCTTGCAACGAAGGATTCTCGCGACGGCGCGCGCGCCAGGGCGCTCGAACGATTTGAACGTGGGCGCGCGAAGCCCGTTTGGTCGCATTTTCTGAAATTGCTGATCCCCGCATGATTTCTCAAGAAATCGCAAGAACGCAAACGCAATCTTAGTTTGAAATCCCGCGTTGCGAAGCCAGGTGGTTGTATCTGTTTGACGCTGTATTTGAGACCCGTGTGAAACCCACGGTGGCGCGGGGACTTTGGCGCGCGCGCGCGCAACAGCGCGCGCGTGCACTTCGTCTCATTGCTTGGCTAGGGGATCTTGGAAACATATGATTTGTTATAAGCGAGCGCGCGCGCATGATATTTGTTGCAGACGAGGGGGGCGGGGGCATGCCTGCCGCCCTGGGGCGGCGCGAATGCAGATGTAGGATGGGCGATAAGGCAGAATCAGACGCACGTAGCAACGAGAAAAGGGGGGGCGATAATCCGGGGGGCGGGGGGGGGGATTTGAATCCATTCTCTTTTCAGGATGGAAAACCAACGCGGTGCAACCTACGCGGCGCAACCTATGCAGCGCAGCCTCTGCAGTGCAAACTGCGCTCTGCAATTCGTTTGCCGAACTTGGATATGGCAACTCGAGCAATTATCCCACCTACCCACCGGTAACTGAGTTTTCACTGCCCATGCGGAAGCGATTGCGATGAGTGCTTGGCGTTGGCTGGTGCATCTCCGCGGCCGCGCTAGCCCGCGCATGCTCGCGCGCGCAGCGACCGGCTGGTTTGGCGCGACCGACGCGAACGCGATGGCGCTGACCGCCCCGCACATCCCAGCGGGCACTTCAGCGCGCGTCGGCGCCTTAGGCGGGCGCGGTATCATGGCGACGTCGACGACGGTAGACGACAATGATCACAGAGATGCTGGCGGCGATGCTGACAGCGACGACGATGCTGACAGCGACAGCGCCGATGCTGATCACGCCTGCGACGATGACGGCGCCATCGCGTCGGTGATGGAGGTTTTGGGAAGAGTTCGAGACGCGCGCGCGGCCGACGCGCAAAAGTGGCCCGCATGTGTCATGAACGTGTTGCAGAACCCAAGCTTTCTTCAGAATTCGCAAGAACGCGCGCAAAAGCTTGTTTTGGATATCCGCGTCACGAAACCCTGTGTTCTTCACATGGTGCTTGGAGGCTCGACTTTCTGTTGCTGACGCATTCTGGCATGCGCGCGACGACTCGCGCGCGCGCTCTTCGTCCCATCGCTTGCAAGGGACTCGTGGAAACTCATGGTTTTTGGTAAACGAGCGCGCGCATTGCATTTTGTTGCGCAGAGGATGGCGGGGGGGGGGCAATGCCATTCCCCGTGGGATGGTGCGAATTCATACTTCGGATGGGCGATGGTGCGAAGCCGGATGTGAATTGCAATGCGAAAAAGGGAACCGATATCCCCGGGGGGGAAATTATGTTTTTAGAAAGGAGAATATACGCGGTGCAAGTGATTTGATTGAACGCCTTGACACATCCCTTGCTCTTGCAGACATCCCACCCACCCACCCGCAACTCGGTTTGCAAAGCCCGTGCGGTGGCAATTGCGATACATGCTTAGCGCTGGCCGGTGCATTCCCGTGGCCGAGGCGCGCCCTGGCCGGTGCGTCCCCGTGGCCGCGCCAGCCCTAGCGCGCGCGGCGGCCAATTAGTTTGGCGCCGCCGAGGCGGCCGCGGCGGCGCCGACCGCTGGGCGCATCCCAGCGGGCACTCCACCGCGCGTCGGCGACTTGGGCGGGCGCATGCTCATGGCAACGCCGACGACGGTAGACGCGATGATGGTGGTCGCGATGCTGGCGGCGGTGTTCGCGCCGACGAAGGCGCGGCCGGCGCGGTCGCCGACGCTGATCGCGCCGGCGACGATGACGGCGCCATCGCGTCGGTGATGGAGGTTTTGGGAAGAGTTCGACGCGCGCGCGCGGCCGGCGCGCGAGCGGCCCGCGCGGCGGCATTTGACGCGGATCGCGCCCCCCGCCCCCTCAGCACGCGCGCAAGGGCGCGCGAATGATGTCGGCATGCGGCGCCAGAGGCCCGCTTGGCAGAAGTCCATGAACATGTCGAACAACCGATGGTTTCCTTAAGAATCCCCGAGGTCGCGCGCAAGCTTCTTTTGAAAACGGATGTTGCGAGGATAAGTGTTTACATGTTCTTTGGGCACGGGCTTTTGAAATCCGCGCGAGATCGAAGGTGTTTAACGGATTTCGGCATGCGCGCGCGACGACGCGCGCGCACTTCGCCCCATGGTTGGCAAAGAGGATTCTCGCGACGGCGCGCGCGCTAAGGCGTTCGAATGATTTCGACGTGCGCGCGCGAAGCCCGTTCTGTAGCACGTTCTGAAAATTATGTACAGCTAGTGGTTATCTCGAGAATTTGCAAGAACGCGCGCGCGCTTATTTTGAAAACCAGCGCTGCGGAACCATGTGCTTTTTTAGATGCCCCTTTGACGCTCGACTTTGAAGCCCGTGGGAAACCGAAGGTGTTTGAAGCACGTTGGCACGCGCGCGCGACGACGCGCGCGCGCACTTCGCCCCGTCGTTCTCTTTGCACGGGATTCTTGACAACTGCGAATTGCCAATGAAGCCGCGCGCGCCCATAACATTTGTTGGAGAGGATGACGGCGGAGATCGAACCCGTCTGGGCTGGGATGGTTCAAAGTTACATTTAGGGTTATCGATGGGGCAGAACCGAATGAAGTTTGCAACGCAAGAAGGTACACCGATAAAGCTGGGGTGGGAGGGGGGGGCGGCGGCGGATCCTGCTGACTTGTTCGGCATGAGAATGGGCTGCGCGGAACGATCCCGCCCGCCCGCAGCTCGGCTTACACTGCCCATGCGGCGGCGGTTGCGACGAGTACCTGGCGCTGGCAGGTGCGTCTCTGCGGCCGCGCAAGCCAGCGCGCGAGCGCGCCGCGGCCGGCTAGTTTGGCGCGGCCGACGCGGCGCGGCGGCGCTGGCCGCTGGGCGCATCCCAGCGGGCACTTCAGTGCGAGTCGGCGATTTGGGCGGGCGCGGCACCGCGGCGACGTCGACAAAGGCAGACGCCACAATGACAATGGCGATGGCGGTGACGACGCGGACCGTCACAAGACAAGCGCGCAGCGGTCAGCTAGTTTGGCGCGACCGACGCGGCCGCGGCGGCGCCGACCGCCAAGCGCGCCCCAGCGGGCACTTCAATGCAAGTCGGCTACTTGGGCGGGCGCGGCGTCGTGGCAACGCCGACGCCGGTAGACGCGACGATGATGGTAGCGATGCTGGTGGCGATGTTGACAACGACGAAGGCGCGGCCAGTGCGGGCGCAAATGCTGATCGCGCCGACGACGACGACGGCGTCCTCGCGTCGGAGATGAAGGCGTTTTGAAGTTATCGACATGCGCGCGCGGCCGACGCGCGAGCGGCCCAAATGGCGCTACGCCGCGCGGATCGCGCCCCCCCCCCCCCCCCCAGCGCGCGCGCAGGGGCGCGTGGATGACGTCGGCGCGCGGCAGCAGATGCCCGTTTGGCAGAGGCCCATGGACATGCATGTCGAACAACCGATGGCTTCCTTAAGAACTCCAAAGAGCGCGAGCGCAAGCTTTTTTTTGGACACGGATGTTGCGAAAGCCAATGTTCACATGTCCTTTGGACGCGCGGTTTTGAGATCCGTGCGACGCCACATATGTTTAGCGGGTTTCGGCGCGCGCGCGGGATGACGCGCGCGCGTGCACTTCGTCCCGCGCGTTGCAGGGGGCTCTTGACAATTCATGGTTTCTGATGTAAAGAACGCGAGCGCATGCTGTTTTTTGCAGAGGATGGCGGCGGGGAACGCCGGCCCCCCCTGGGATGGTGCAAAACTTTAAGAAGGATCGGCGATGGGGCAGCATCGCACGTCTGTTGAAATGCGAAACTAAAAAGGGATCGCCAATCGCATTCCCGGAGGGGGTGGGGGGTAGAGTCTATTCTCGTTTTAACCACTTTGACCGTCTGGAAGCCGCCCTCCCCGCTGCTCGTGCAAACGCCCCCCCCCCCCCCCCCGCCCGCAACGAGGTCGCGAGACATCTTACATCTTAAGACAAGACCGTGACGGTAGGTGCCGCGCGGCACTTGGCCGCGACACCGACGCCGACAACGACAGCGACAACGACGACGACGGCGCCGCCGACGCCGACGACGACGACGCCGACAACGTCTCCAACGGCTTCGACGACAACGACGACGACGACACCGACGACGACGACGCCGACGACGACGACGACGACGACGACGCCGACGCCGACGACGCCGACGACGCCGACGACGAAGACAACGACGACGACGACGACGACGACGTCGCCAACGAAGACGACGACGACGGAGGAGGGAGGACGACGACGGCGACAACGACGACAACGACGACAACGACGAGGGAAGGGGGAGGACGGCGACGACGCGAAGGACGAGGACGGAGACGGACGGCGACGCCGTCGACGACAACGACGAAGACGACGACGACGACGGCGACGAAATGAGGGGCGACGACGAGACGCCGACGACGGACGACGACGACGAGGGAGAAGGAGGAAGGGCGACCACGGCGACAACGACGACGGAAACGACCACGACGCCAAAGAGGACGACGACGACGAACACGGGGAAAGACAAAGGGCGACGTAGGCGACGACGACGACGACGACGCGGGAGGAAGGAGGACGGCGACGACGACGACGACGCAAGAGCGCGCGCCCGCTCTTGTTGAAATCCGCGTTGCGAGACCTGATATGTTTTCAGGTTCTTTGGTCGCGCGATGTTGAAATCCTTCCGAAACCGATGGGTCTTGAAAGATTTCGGCATGCGCGCGCGACGCGCGCGTCTGCACTTCGCCCCATGTCTTGCAAGGGGGATTCTCGCGACGGCACGCGCGCAAGGGCGCTCGACAGATTTCGACATGCGCGCGCGAAACCCGTTTGGCATCGCGTTGTGCACATATTGAAAAAACTCGTGATTTCTTAAGTTTTCGCAAGCGCTCGCGCGCAATCTTTTTTAAGCAAATCAGAATTCCGAAACCATGTGCTTCTGTGCGATTGTTAAAAATCGACTGCGACATCCTTCCGGCACCGAAAGTTTTCGAAGGGCATCCGCATGCGTGCGCGACGACGCGCGCGCGCACTTCGCCCCATTTGTTGCTAGGGATTCGCGAAAAAGTACGATGTCAGAAAAAAATGCCACCGCGTTCTTTTTTTACAAAGGAACCTCAGGGGGGGGGGGGCCGGCCCCCGGGGATAATTCATACATAGGATGGACACGCGGTCAGAATCGCATGATTTACACGCCCGAAAGGGGGGGCGAGAACGCCGGGGGAGGGGGGGGGGTAGACTCTATTTTCTCTTTAGACAAGAGAACGGCGGCCGCGGCGGCGACGGCGGCGACGGGCGGCGCCGCCCGCGGAAACCGCCATTCACCCCCCGAGATGGTCAAGGCAAGTAAGGGCCCGTATAAGCGCAAGCACTGTTTGGAGAAACTGTGCTTCCGCAGCGGGCCGCCGCTCACCGTGGACTCGGTGGTCCTCTTCTTGATATCCGACCCCGCTGAGCGGTTCGAGTAAAAATTATGCCACGTTCGGTTTGGGGATCAACGGCCCCGAATGTCTGGTCGCTGCAGGTGCTCGGCATGTCGCAGTCGATGTCGCACTGGGTGGCTCGGTCGATCGCATCCGCAGATATGCTTCGGCACCCCTCGAGAAAACAACGCTGCAAGAGAAGTCAGTCATGGGGGCGCCCGGTCTCGTGCCTGATGGTGGTTGGGCAATGCGCGTCGACCCCTTTGCGGTTGCCCGCAGGGCGGCGCGGGCGCCTCGTGGTAGGGCCACGCGGCGTTCGACCTCGACGTTCGCATCGACGCAGGGCGTGCCATGCAACGCTCGCTGCAGGAACGGTTGTTGCAAGAGTGGTATGTCCATAGCATCAAATGATCGGACTTCGCCCTCCCTCGGCAGGTTGTAGAGAGAAGTCAAAAACCACCGCGTAGAAAGCGTCTCTGAGGTCCAAGAAAAGCAGGGCCCATCATCTTCCATCGCGCAACAAGGCGTTGATGTCCGTGAGGGTCGCGTGGGTAATAAAATATGTGCTTCTCTTCGGTGCGATTACACGCTAAACGTCGCGTAGTAGGTCGCGCGCCACGAAGAAACTAACATGGCGCCTGGCAATCACGCGGCTGATTTGCATCACTCGTCGATCTGCGCGCCCCTTGCAGCTTGTCTGATTATTGGCAAATTCTGCTTGCCAGCTCTGGTGTGGGAAATGGCGCCGCTGTAGCAAACTGGCACATGGCGATCAAGGGCGGAACAAGCGGACCATCTCGTCGCTGGCCACGCGGCGCGCGTCGTCCGCGATATTGCCGGGGCCCCCTTGCCGGCGTGGATCGGCCGCGGGGGAGCTCGTCTTCAGCTCGGTCCTGGCGATGATGTTTGTGATCGGGACATCCTCGTTGGTCATAAACTTGATGAACATGTCCTTTACGTTATGGCTGTAAGTGTTGGCGATATCCTCGGGTCCTTGAACCCTTGCGCGGTCGGCCGTGGCGAAACTGGTCCAGCTCCGCCTCCGTCCGGGCCTGCTCGCATATGATCGGTTCCCCTTTGGCGTCGAAGTTGCACTGTGCCCCATGTCCATCCGCGCTGATATGCCCCCACGCCGTGGGAGGCGCCTTGCGCCCACCTGCTCGGCTATGCTGTCGTTGAAAACGCTGGCTTTGCGCGTGTATTCCGCGTACCTGACGTCAGCTCGCATCCTTGACGTCAGCTCTCATTTGGCATGGAGGAGGATTTTCTAAGCGGATACCTGGGACAATTCGCGCTCAGCGAGGCGCCGCGCGACTCGCGTGCCAGCGCGTGCGAGGTCGGTGGCCGTAGCGGGGTCTGCCACTGCGCAGACTGCTGTAATTGTAAATGAGTGGCTCCTTTGGCTGGTAAGCGAACTTGGCTGCACGCGTTCGCGCCCGCGTGAACGGCGGCGCACGTTCCCATTTTCTTCGCGCCCACTGGCGGTTTCTAATGTCGGGGAGGGGCCTGCTCGGATTGGACAGCATTGGAAAATGTGTAAATTGGAATATTGGATACTGTCCAATCCAGACGTCCAACGTTGGACCTGGGGTCCAATATTGGCATTTGGTCAAATATTGGGCCCTGGTTCCGAAACTTCTCTGGGTCTTCAATATTGGACCCTCGCTCCAAGAAGTTGACCTCCAGGGCCAATATTGGACCCGCGTTCAGCCATGTCGTCGGGGCTTTCCACGCCTCTCGATTGTCCAAACAGGATGTCGAATATTGGACCTGGGGTCCAAGTTTGCGTTTGGCTCCAATATTGGACTTCCTTCCGGTGTTCCGAGATGCCTTCGAGGACCCCCCCTGAGGACCCTCCTCCCCCCCCTCCTCCTCCTCCTCCTCCTCCTCCTCCTCCTCCTCCTCCTCCTCCTCCTCCTCCTCCTCCTCCTCCTCCTCCTCCCCCCCC
>CAUYUJ010003013.1:62977-83030 GCA_963575745.1 Prorocentrum cordatum | reverse complement strand
CGCTGGTGGGGATTCAAAGGGGGTCGGTGAACACTGCTCAGAGGCAGCTGGTGCTCGAGACGCGGGACGGCGGCCGCATCATCGGCCTGCGGGAGGCCATCCCTGCCAGCGGGCAGCTCGTCTGGTAGCCGGCCGGCTGCGCCCTCCGCCCGCGGGCCCCCGGGCTCGTCCGCCTCGGGGCAGCGCTGGGACCTCCCTGGGCCTCTTTGGATCCGATCGCTCCGAGTCGATGCCGAGGTCGGCCCGTCCGATGCGATCGGGCCTGCCTGGGCCTCTTCCGATCCGACCGCTCCGAGTCGATGCCGAGGTCGGCCCGTCCGATGCGGTCCGGTTTCGGTCTTTTGCGGCGATCCGGTGCGCCTCGAGGCTTGCAGCGTGGCGTGGAGCTCCCGGCGGTTCCGCGCCGACGGGGTTCCGACTTTGTCGATCCAACCCGATTCCCCGATTCGACGCTGATTATTTTTGCCTTCTTGGCCCTCTTGGTCTTGAGATCCGACGACGCGCCAGAACTGCAACATCGTAACACATCACGACCTCCCTTCTGCGGCAGGTTTCGAGCCAGACTGATCCGTGAGGGTCCGGGGGCCCGAGATCGTGCGAGAGCGCCGGGGTCGACAAAAATGGCGACGCCAGGATCTCAGGGGGGGGCACAGGACGGCAGTCCAGCAGAACTTGGGATTCGGTGGCAAATCATGGAAGCTAATTCCTCTTCAGCGTCGATTAGCGTCGATTGGCGTCTGGAGTCGATGAGACAGCGGCGATTTAGCGTCGGTCAGCATCAATTCAGCGTCGATTCAGCGTCGTTTAGCGTCGATTTAGCGTAGAGTAGCGCCGATTCGCAAGAGCCGACAACATGGTATGGGAGAATTGCCACCGAAGATGGGACAGGGACAGCTCCCCCCTTTCAGCAGGAGGAGGAGGAGGAGGAGGAGGAGGAGGAGGAGGAGGAGGCCACTGCTCCTGGCCATGACCATTTCTGGGCCCAGGAGCAGCGCATACGCCCTCCTGGCCTGGCCGGGGAGGCACCTGCACCGCTCCCGGACCCAGGATGCTCCTGGCCGGGAGCAGCGGACGCGTCTAGCCCTCGTCGCCCTACTCGGCTTCACCGCTGCAACGGCCGGTGCCTCCCCGGCCTCTTCGTGCGCCTCGCGTGCTCCGGAGCCGTCCCGCTGGTCGCACCTTCGGTCCGCTCCGCTCCGCTCCGCGCCGCTCCGCTCCGCGCCGCGGGGCCCCCCTCCCACGGGGCCCAGCGGACTTCCCCGCGAGCGTCCTCACGCCGGTGGTCGGCCACGCGCAGAGGGGCTCTCTCGACTACACACGTGAGAGTGGCCCTTCGCCGGAGTGGCCTCTGGTGCGGGCCCGTCGGGGTCCCCGATCGCCGAACGCGAGGCGGCAGTGGCGTCTGGCGCGCTTGTGTGTTGGCCCCCCCGCGGCCCCCCAAAAGCCGCGCACTACCGGTCACTCTTACCCAGGGTCACTTTTACGCGTAGCCGAGACTCGGTAGCAAGTCATGCGAGCCTGGTATATCCTCTTAATTCTGTCTCTAAAGCCGATTAGCGTCGATTAGCGTCTGGAAATGGATGAGATAGCGCCGATTTAGCGTCGGTTAGTGTCGATTAGCGTCGATTTAGCGTCGATGATCTTCGATTTAGCGTCGGCTAGCGCCGATTCGCAAGATCCGACAAGAGATGGTATGGGAGGCTCCCATGAGTTGCCCTCCGAAGAGGGAGGTAGGGGGACTGGGGGAAGGCCTCTCAGAAGCACCCCTGCCTCTCAGAATGCGCGGGCCTTGTCTGTACAGATTTAGGGCTGGCGCCTTCTGAGAAGCGGCCTCCTTCTAAGAAGCCTTCCCCCCTCCACCTACCCCCTTCGGACGGGTCCAGGACGAGGATAAATCCAGTCCAGAGCGCTCCGGAACGCTCTGAGAGGGCCACGGCGCCCGAGACCTCCTCCAGAGCCGCCGCATCTCAGAGATTCTACATTTGCACCCTCGCCCGAATCTTATATCCTCGTCCTGGCTTCGTCCACCCCCTTGTGTTAGGTCGAGCATGTCCTCTGACAGGAGGCATATTCAAGAATAGTAAAACATAACCTGGTGACGATATATATATATATATATATATATATATATATATACATATATTATATATATAATATATACATATATTTATCTCGGAGTAGGGCCCGGGGGCGGCCTGGGGCGCTGCCAGTAATCTCCATGCGGGGTGCAGGGCGCCCCCGGGAGCGTCCGAAGCGTCCCGGAGGGCCCCTGGGACCGCCAGGAACAGTTCGAGACCGCCCAAGACGGCCCGCGAGCGCTCCAAGACGCGCACAGATAGCCTCAGGAATGGCCAGGAAGGCCCGAAGACGTTCCAAGAGAGCTCCATGAGGCCCCGAAGGCATCCCAAGAGGCCTCCCAAGAGAGCCCCGACAAGCCAAAATCGTTGATTTTTATTTTTTATTTCGAGGTTTTTGGCCTTCTCGCTTTTTCGGGGTTCCGACGCTCCAAGGCCGTCCAAGAGTCTCCCAAAACCGCTCCAATACGGCCGAAGAGGCCCCCAAGACCGCCCCAAGACGGCCCAAGAGACCCCCCAAATTGTCCCAAGACGGCCCAGGAGAGCCCCAAGATGGCCCAGGAGCCGCCCAAGACGGTTCCAGGAGAGCCCCGACAGGGCTTCAAGACTGCCTAAGCGAGCCCAGCGGTCCCCAAGAGGGCCCCGCGAGGCCCCAAGAGGCCCCAAAGAGGCCCCCGAGAGCCTCCCCAGAGGCCCCCAGAGCCCCCAAGATGCCCAAAAATGGCCCTGAGCGCGCCCCAAGACGCCTCCAGGAGAGCCCAACAGGCCTCCGAGAGGCCCCCAAGAGGCCCACTGGAGGCCCTCAGGAGGTCGTCCCCATCATGTTCACGGAAGGCGGTCCGGGAACATGATTCCGCGCCTTGGAGGAGTATTCTGCGCCTTCCGAGGCGCTTTGGACGACGTACGTATGTTTCTATAGATTGTCCTTCTCCTGTCTACACAATCCTACATGTTTTACGTATGTTTCTATACACACACATATATAGATGTATGTATGTATGCATGTATGTATGTATGCATGCATGTATGCATGCATGTCTGTATGTATGTATGTATGTATGTAGGTAGGTAGGTAGGTAGGTAGGTAGGTAGGTAGATAGGTCGGTATGTAGGTAGGTAGGTAGATAGGTAGGTATGTAGGTATGCAAATATGTACATATGCATGTATGTATGTATGTATGTATGTATGTATGTATGTATATATGTATGTATGTATGTATGTATGTATGTATGTATGTATGTATGTATGTATGTATGTATGTATTAATGTATGTAGTGTATGTAGTGTATGTAATGTATGTAATGTATGTAATGTATGTATGTATGTATGTATGTATGCATGCATGCATGCATGCACGCATGCATGCATGTATGTATGTATGTATGTCTGTCTGTCTGTCTGTCTGTCTGTCTGTCTGTCTGTCTGTCTGTCTGTATGTATGTATGTATGTATGTATGGATGTATGTATGTATGTATGTATGTATGTATGTATGTATTTATGTATGTATGTATGTATGTATGTATGTATGTATGTATGTATGTATGTATGTAGGAATGTATGTATGTATGTATGCATGCATGTATGTATGTATGTATGTATGTATGTATGTATGTACGTGTGTATGTATGTATGTAGGTATGTATGTATGTATGTATGTATGTATGTATGTATGTATGTATGTATATATATATACACATACAATGGGGAGGGGGTCCTGGACCAGGGGGGGCCTCACTTTGCCCAGTGGCTGTGGTCACCCCCCCACGGGGACGCTCCCAGGACCCTCTAAAATGGCTCCAGGACGCCCTCAGGACAGCCCAAGAGAGGTCCGAAGCGGCCCGGGAGCACTCCAAGACGGTTAAAAAGCTGCCAAAGCGTCCCAGCAGGTCTCCGACAGCACTCTCGGGAGGGGCCCAATAGGAAATGGTCACTGATTTTTAATGGGTTTTGAAGGGTTTTGGCGTTCTCCCCAGTTCGGCTTCCAGACGCTCCAAGGCGGCCCAAGAGGCCCGAAAGATGCCTCAAGACGAGCCCAGAGGCCCCCTCCGTAGCCATTTTAGCTCAAGCCTGTTTGTTCTCAAGGCGGCACGCATTTCAGCCGCTTCTTGATGCGTCCAACGTGTGTGTGGCTGGTTAATTCTGGCTCGCGACATTTTTCGTGGGAAGCTCGGTGAGAATGGACGCCTAGCGAACTTGGCCACTATTAGTTGTATACGTTTTCATATGGTATGCATCAAATGTGAGGTACAATATCGTAAACAAAATGCTGTTGAAATCGTTGCATGCGACCGTGATCATTGCCTGGGCCCAGTTAGCTTTCGGAGTGGTGGTTGCAGTATGTCTCTGGAGGTGCGGCGTTCTTCCAACCCCGTCCGTGTCCCGAGGTGATATTCTAGCACTGGTGCCGGCAAGCATGGCTTTCGCAGCAGGCCAAATAACAACCCAGGCCGCTCTTACATTTGGACATGTATCGCTTACACACGTGGTCAAATCTGTGGAGCCTGTTGTCAACGCTCTTTTTTCAGCACTGTTGTTGGGGGATTGTTTGAATCCTTTTACATATCTGACACTCGTCCCAATTGTTCTTGGTGTGTGTTTGACAGCGAACTCATGGGGTTTCGATGTATCGACCCTGGCCTGCGCCATGGCCTCGAAAGTATGCTTCGCTTTGAGGAATGTGCTTGCTTCAAAGTATGGCCGCATTGGGGACTTGGGTGAAGATCCAACAGTCAGAAAAACAAATCAACTGTTCCTTTTGACAGTTCTTGGCAGCGCCATATCTCTGCCGTTTGTTACGTTGATATCCCTGTTTCGTTTGCAATCATTATTTGATGCATGGGCTGATGCTCTAAGTAAAGTGTCCAGTTATGAGATTTGTAGGATGCTTGTAGAATCCTGCGGTTTTTTTTCTGGTATATCAAGTGTCATCGTTTTGGGTCTTATCGCTGATGCAACCAATTTCGCACAGTGTCCTCAACTCCATGAAGCGTGTGGTTGTTATCATGTCTGCGACTGTTCTTCTGCACGAACCTGTGACTACTTTGGGCTCCGTCGGGGTGGCGCTTTCAACTGCTGGAGCAATCGCATATTCGCTTGCAAAGAGGAAGTTGCATAATGACGCCCCATGGACCTGGTATCCCAGGCTATCAGTAATCTGTGCAATCGTGCCAGGCATCCTCAGCCCCATATTGCTGCAAACCTGTTCAACCATGTATGCGTCAGGAGCGTTTTCAGCATCGAACGTGCAACTGACTCTCCAGCTAGAGGGCACAAGACTGCTGCCTGCAACGCGGCTGGTGCTGGTGGCCATCCCATCAAGCGCAGCATGCGACGGACAAATTCATCATTTGGCATGCTTATAGTCTACGAGGCAGCGGGGAGCGAACTCGGCGTGTACACTTGCGCGCGTGCTTCTTCAGCCATTTCCTGCTCCTGTCTTTGTGACGTGGGCGGGTGCGCATCTTACGCTTTTATTTCGGTCAGCCATGGCAGGGCCGTGGCTGGGGGTGGACTATGACGTCGACTACTTGGCCAGCGCCTCGTGGTCGGCGGGGGACGTCGTTGAGGCCGATGGCTTCGACTTCAACGGCGCGGTGCAGGGCAAGATCATCTCCGTGGTCATTGGCTCCGAGCCACGACCGCGCGAGTACGAAGCGTCCTTGGCTGGTGTCCAGGACGACTTCTACTCCTGGTGGGCCTTCGAGTCGGGCGAGGCTGAAGACCCGGGTCTCTTCAAGATGACCCTCCACAAGCGCGAGAAGGCGAAGGAGGTCGCTGGCCGGTACATCACGGCAGTACCGCGCTGGCGCTTCCTTGGGTCTGGTGGCGTCCCAGACCTTGCACCCGCGGCCTGGCTGCGGCGAGGGCTCCAGAAGATCGTCGAGGAGCGGATCGCCACGGCGATCGCGCGTGCGAAGGCGTCGGCATCGCCACTGCCAGCCCGGAGAGCTGGAGACGGGGGCGATGGTGCCTTCCGCCCGCAGCTGCTTCACGGGGACCGCCAGGAGGGCCATGAGGTAGAGGAAGGACGAGGAGGAAAAGGCGTGGCTGACGAGCTTGAGGAGCTGAAGAGGGACGTCGAGGAGGATAGGGCCAGCAGGCAGCAGAGAGGTGGACGGAGGAGCAGCGGAAAGGAGGAGCATCGCAGGAGCCGCAAGAGGTCACGCGAGGACGAGCGTGAGAGAGGCCGGAGGCACCGGGTAGCATCGCCTGAGCGTGGTGCTGGGCGGGGTGCCCACCCCGAGACGGGCCGGCCGGACGAGAGGGAGGGGCCAGATCGACCCAACGTCCAGAGTAGGCGCAGCGAGCAAGATCACCAGGCCAAGCGAAGGGCTGTGTCAGAGCCCCGGCGCCGTTCTCGTTCACGGGCGCGGCGCCGCTCGAGGTCTCGTTCCCGTCGCAGGTCTCGTTCGCGATCGTGGTCAGTTTTTGGCGGCGCCTCGTCGTCCACGAGCCGGAGCTCCCAGGCCCGGCTCATGTCCTGGGCGCAGCGGCACTCAGGAGAGCTCGCCGCGCGTCTCCTCCAGCAGATGGAGAACCGGGTGGGCAGGGACGGCGAGGCGGGCTCCTGGGCGAAGGACGACATGCCGGCAGCGGCCAAGAGCTACTACATCCGCGTGCTGCGTGTAGCGCACGCGTCCGGAGGACTACGGAGCCTCCGCGAGATGGCCACTCTGTGCCACATCTTGGACCACGTCGCCAAGAAGCGGTACAAGGCCGCAGCGGACGTCGCAGGCCAGAGGCTCAATGCGGTCGAGACTGCGATCGTGGACGGAAGCTGGGACCGCGCTCAGTTTCTCGAGCTTGTCGAGCAGGAGGACCCTCTCCTGGCGGAGCAATCGGAGCGGCACATGTCTTCCCAGGAGCTGGCCTTCAAGCAGCGGTTGGCCGGGAAGGGCAGCTGGCTGCCCTCCGGCTCAGGTTGGAGCGCTGCCTGCGCAGGTTGCAGTGGCAGCAGCAAAGGGAACGGCAAGAAGGGGAAGGACAAGGGCAAGGAAAACGGCAAAGGGAAGGGCAGCAAGGGCCAGTCCGACAGGTGGAGTTGACCCCCTCTTTAGGGGCGACTGCCGGGGCCGGAGGCCGAGGCCGTGTCGGGCAGGCATGGCTTAGGGGGGCGGTTGCCGCCCCCCCCGGTACCGGTGGTTTTGCCGTCTCAGGAGGGCCTGGGAGGAACTACCAGGAGGAGCACTACATTTACGAGGACGGCCAGGAGTCGGAGGACACCAAGGAGGAGTACCAGGAGAAGGACTACGTCTACGAGGATGGCCAGGAGACGGAGGAGGTCAAGGAGGGCAATCAGGAGAAGGACTACGTTCACGAGGACAGCTTGGAGGAGGAGGCATTCAAGGAGAAGGATTACTTTTACGGGGACTGCCAGACGATGGAGGATATCGTGGACGAGAAGGACGAGGTCTACGAGTGCGACCACGCGGCGCGGAAACTGAAGGATGGCGGCTTGGACGTCGACGCCGTGCCCTGCATGGTCGAGCGGCGCTCTCGCGTCGAGGCCCTCCGGGCTGCCTTCTCCGCCCGCTTCCGGGACGCTTCGGATTTGGCGAGCTGGCAGACAACGATGCGCTCGTGCACTGCCTCCTGCACGGCCGTCGCGGACCTCGGGCTGATCTTCCGGGCAGCGGCCGAGAGCTCCCCCTCGCGTATCGCTGCGGTCGCAGCTTTGGTCCGTTCCGGCACCCGCGATTTCGGCGTTGAGCCGGGTGCGCGAGGCCGCGGGCTCTTGCCTATTTCGCCCGAGGCAGCCGAGGTAAGGTTCAGACGCCTTGCGGCGGAGAAGGGGCTGGAGGAGGCAACCGTCTTTGTGGACTGGGGCGTCGCGATCGTGCTTGTCTTGAACTTCTTCAACTGTGCAGGGTGGTGCCGGAGGCCAGTGTGCACGCGCGCCGCGTCGGCGTTGAGTGCGGCTCAGGAGAAGACTCTATCCCATATCGGTGAAGGCTTGGCTTATGTACTGGAAGACATGGCGAAGCCGTTATCGATGCACCAGGTTTCTGAGGATTTGGTGTCGAGGAAGTCCGATTACGGGGGCGACGCTGTTTCCAAGAGGAGGGACTTGGAATGTGATCTCGTCGTGCCTGTTTGGCCTGCTGCGGAGCATGCCGGCGTACTCCCGATCGAAAACTTCGTTTTCGGAGAGGTGCGGGAGGACTTTTTGGATGTGAAGCGGTGCCTCCTCCCCGCTTCCGAGTGGCCCGAGACCGCCGCCAGGTCAAGGGTCCATGCATCTGACGAGGAGTGGTACCGCATCGTGCAGGTCGGTCTGCAGCGCGGTATCTTCGAGGCGGTCGCCGAGCAGGACATACTTCGAGATGCGCGCGGGGAGCTCGTGCTCAATGGCGCCATGGGTGTCGACAAGTGGAAGGTTGTCAATGGGGTGCGGACCCGCTTCCTTCGGTTCATCACCATCCTCGTCCCCTCGAACGCTTTCCTGCGGCGTCTCAGGGGAGGGAGCGGGGACCTCCCGTACCTTGGGCAGCCCTCCCTGACGAGGACATTTGGATCGATTCGGAAGATATGGAGAGCTGTTTCAACTTGTTCCGCATGCCGCCGTGTTGGCTGGGCGTGTTCACCTTCGCCAAGCAAGTGCCCCGCAGCGTCGTGGGCGGCCCGGCCACTGAGTTCATGTACGTGGGTGTACGTACCGTGCCTATGGATTGGATTGGCGCTGTGGATGTCATGCAGCCCATGGCGCGTGCGCTCGTTTTCAAGACGTGCGAATTCGATCCGGAGGCCGAGCTCCACAAGGAACGTGCCTTACCCCCTGGGCCAGAATTTGCGGTGGTGTGCATGGGCGGGGTTGACCACCTGCGGAAAGCGTCGGCGGTGCTTCGGCGCGCGGGGGGTCCCGGCGAGTCCGCTGGGCATCATCGTTTCGTCGAGGCGTGCGCGAACTTGAACCTCCCCCTCAATGCTGGCAAGAGCGTTGTCGGGTCGGCGCACGGCGCGTTGCTCGGAGGCGAGGTCGACGGCATTCGCGGTTGGCTGTCGCACTCGCGTGACAAGAGCGGCCTTTTGATAGCAAAGGCGCTGGCACTGCTAGGCGTGCCAGTCTGGCACGGCGGGGCGCTGCAGCACTGGATTGGTTGCTTTTGCTGCGGCGCCTCGTTCCGCAGGCCGCTCTTCGCCGTGTTGCAGGACGTGTTTTCCTTCGCTGCGGCCGTGGAGCATGGGGCGAAAGCTCCCGAGGCGGCGCGCGCCGACGAGGTCCTAGCCGCCGCTATCTTGGCGCCGCTCATGTACACAAACCTGCGCGCTCCCATCCGCGCCGCGATCAGCTGCAGCGATGCTTCTGAGGCCGGCGGCGGCGCTGCTGAGGCCACCACTTTCGTGCGCTCCCTCGGGCGCGACTTCGGGTGCGACGCCGAGGCGCTCGTGGCCAGGAGAGCGGAGGAGTCCGCATGGGCGCGCGAGGACGCGGGCGAGGAGCGCTGCGTGATGGGCTGCGTCGGCGGACCCGCCACTGAACTGGCGGCGCGCTCCTTCGGGTGCGGAAGCCGCCGCGCGTGTAGCTTGGAGTGCCTCTTGAGGCATGCGACTGCGTGCGGGCAGCATGCGGTCCGGAGCGCTGTCGTGGAGATGTGTCCGCGGGTGGCTCCCCGGAGCTGTCCTGGGCTGTTGCTCAACGCGGGGGCTACGTTCTGAGCCCAGTGCACCATAGCCGCGCCCCGTCGGCAGCTTGGGCCCATTGGCCTGGCATTGTCGAGTGGGCGGAGGAGGCCCAGGCATCGACGCGGAGGGCCGCAGGTTCACGGCGTGCCGTCCGGGGCCGGGCGCGTCCGAGCGGGCCCGCCCGCCTGCCGCAGAGGTTGCGAGCCGTCGTGAGCAAGAGCACCCGGGGGGCGTTGGCTGCGCTGCGCTCTATCGAAGCGCAGCTCCGCAATGGCAGAGTCGGGTCTTTCATGCATCCGGTCGACAGCTTGGTCTGGCACCTCCCCCTCGTGCGGGCGCTCCTGAGCTTTCCGAGGGTCTACCTGGGCTCAGTGCGCGGCGACGCCTCCGTGGACCTCCGCATCATGCACTGTTCGCCGGAGCTGCACGCGAGCATTCGGGCGCGCGGCTTCGACCCGCAGGTGGGCTGGCGCGAGCTGCTGGCAACGGCCGTCCGGGACGACCTTGCCAGAGCAGAGTCGGGTGCGATCCCGGCGGCGCCCTCTCTGAGGGAGACCTGGGTGCGATTTGCGCTCTCTTCGAGCACGGCCCGGCTGCGCCGCATATCTGGGCTGAGCGATGCAGCTGCGGCCATTTCAAAGCAGTTGGCCAGCATTCAGCAGGGCGACGAGTTGGCGCACCTTCGGAGTTTACTGCGACAGGCCGACTACAAGGGCTCGGACGTGCGACTGGTGACGGGAGAGCTCGTAGATGGCTGCCGGCAGGAGCTCCCGTATCCCGCCATTGCATGGGATTGGCGGACAGTGCAAGCTTACCCTTGGCAACAACATCATCACATCAATGTTCTTGAAGTCGTTGCATACCTGACCTACTTACGACTTTTGTCTGAATCGGCTTTGTTTCACGGCGTGCGGTACTTCCACATATTCGATAGCAAAGTGGTAGCTTGCGTGGTTGCGAAAGGCAGGAGCAGCTCTCGGGTCCTCAACCGAGTGTGCAGGAGGCAGCTGGCTCTCACCCTAGCAACCGACACCTACGTGCTTACCCTCTGGACCATCAGCCAATGGAACTTCGCTGACGCAGCCAGCCGGCTGCATGTCCAGGACAATGGGTAAGGGCGCGAAACGATTGCCTAGGTCCAGGGCTGAGCATTTAAAGTACGCAAGCATCACACAAAGAACTTTGGAATCGTACCGCAAACAGATCAGGCTATTTTTTCATCATCTGCACGTGCGCAGAATTCGCACCCCCACGTCCCTTGACGAGCTGGACGCCGAGGCCGCGGAGTACATCAACCACATGTACCAAGAGGACGAGCCGCACGGCTATGCCATTACCTTCGTGTCGGCGCTGAAGCGGCTGTACCCGAAATGCCGCAAACGCCTCGACATTGCCTCCCTATATTGTAAAAGCTGGACCAGGACCGTGCACAGAAGGCGGGCCTTGCCGCTGCCTGCCAATGTCGTCGTTGGAATGGCAGGTTTGGCTTTCGCCTTCGGGGAGGACCGCGTCGGCATATCCTTCCTCATCGGCTTTCTCGGCCTGTTGCGCACTGGCGAGCTGCTAAGCCTCACGGTGGGGCGGATCAAGATTGCCTCCCCTCATGTGTGCGTTATTGCACTTCCGGGGTCCAAGGGCTCGCACCAAAAAGGTTTCGACGAGTCCGCCCTTATCCACGACCCCGTCGCGATCGCCCTGTTGCGGAAGGTCGTCGAGCAGCTGCCGGCCGACGAGCGTCTCTTCCCGGGCTCGTTTCGCGACTTAGGCAAGGTGATCCGTCAGTACGCAGTCGACTCCGTCGGTGCGACACCATATTGCCTCCGGCGCGGAGGCGCAGCGTGGCATTTTTCCAAGTGTGCCTCCATGGACGCCACGCAGGCTTTGGGGAGGTGGGAGCAAGCATCCACGGCTAAGGGTTACGTCAACCAGGCAGTATCCGACTTGCCGTCTCGCTGGACGTAGCCAGTCGTGCACGAGCTGATCGGTGTGCCCGGGCGCTCATGGCGCTAGCCTCTTCCTCCCCCGCCCACCCTTGAGGGGTCCGTGGCAGGGAGTCTGTGCGATGGGAACCCCGAGCACGGCTGGTGGGGAGGCTGGCTGCGGGTCGCACTTGGGCTTCTTGAAGCCATGCTCAGGGTTTCGGGGGCTCTTGAGCCCGCCGGCCCCCTATCGCGCGCGGGTGCCTCGGGGCCCCCGCGGTCCTTGTCCTCTTGTGGCGGGGCATCGTGCAGCGCGGTTCCCTTTGGGCTTGTAGTCTGAGGGGGCCGCCGACGCGCAGCCGGGCTGAGCACGGCTGCGGGCAAGGGCCTTGCGTCGGACGCTTTGCCGTGACAGGCGGGGCGCATTCTTCTTAGCGCTGCGTGCGGCGACTGCGCATTCGCACAGACCCTCTCAGGAGTGACGTGGGTGCCGGAACTGAGGAAAATGTGCGCGCAGTGGCAAGTGTTAGTCTACGAGGCAGCGGGGAGCGAACTCGGCGTGTACACTTGCGCGCGTGCTTCTTCAGCCATTTCCTGCTCCACCTCCCTCCCCGCCTCCCGAGGCAGGGGTCGCCCGGGCAAGCCTCCTGAGGCTCCCCCCCCCCGCCTCCTGAGGCAGGGGTCGCCCGGGCAAGCCTCCTGAGGCTGTGCTCCGCGGGATTGGGCGTGCGTCTCTTGAGACCATTGGTGGTGCAGTGGCGCTGCGGGTCGCACTTGGGCTTCTTGAAGCCATGCTTGGGGTTTCGGGGGCTCTTGAGCCCGCCGGCCCCCTATCGCACACGGGTGCCTCGGGGCTCCCGCGGCCCTTGTCCTCTTGAGGCGGGGCATCGTGCAGCGCGGTTCCCTCTGGGCGTGTAGTCTGAGGGGGCCGCCGACGCGCAGCCGGGCTGAGCACGGGTGTGGGCAAGGGCCTCGCGTCGGACGCTTTGCCGTGACAGGCGGGGCGCATTCTTCTTAGCGCTGCGTGCGGCGACTGCGCATTCGCACAGACCCTCTCAGGAGTGACGTGGGTGCCGGAACTGAGGAAAATGTGCGCGCAGTGGCAAGTGTAAAACTATTATTGCCAGCACCTCGGGGCCTTTGACCTGGGAGGACAATATGTCGGAGCCACTATGCAGAGAGGTTATAGCTGGCCGAGACGGAGCGACATCGCATGCCGACGTTGGCTTGTGTCTTCAAATGAACGGCCATGTGGGTGCAGTCGCACACATTGATAAAGATGTTAGCAAACCAGCTGTCATGTTCCAGCGATGCGCAAGTGCTTCAGAACTTGGGCAGGTCTTACGGTTGCTGCCTGGGGAGCCACGTGTTGCGAACCGGAAAAATTTGTAGTGGAATTGATTTTTGACAAGGACAGCCACGCATATCAATTTTTCCGAGTCAGGAGCTTGGTCCGCAGCAGTGGCTGTGGATCAAAGTCGCCCACGGCGAATCACCGCCGCCCATTGCCCCTTTGCAAGAGTCTCTGTGGCCGACAGTTGGGCCAGAGCTTGGCTAAGCTGTCGGGCCAGTTGTTCCCCGGAACGGTTTTGAAAGACTTCGGGGAACGCGTGGGGTGGCGAGAAGATCTCCTCCCGTGACTTGCCCCTGTCTGTAGTCAGCCGCCTTTCTCTATTTTCACGTCTGGTTGCCATGCGTGCAATCTTGCCCACGCGTTTGCAGGACGCAGGGCTTCAGTCAGGGGGTCAGGAGTTGCGTGCTGCACACCATTTGTACGGCGCCCGAGTGCGCTGTCTGGGCTGTGGGCAGAAGCCCTTGCTGCTCCCGCGGCGAGCTCTCGCCCCGCCTCAGCGGGCGGCCGTCTGGCGTCAACGACCTCAGGTCGACGCGTGCCGAGACGGAGCGATATCGCATGCCGACGTTGGCTTGTGTTTTCAAATGAACGGCCATGTGGGTGCAGTCGCACGCATTGATAAAGATGTCAGCAAACCAGCTGGGATGTTCCAGCGATGCGCAAGTGCTGCAGAACTTGGGCAGGTCTTACGGTTGCTGCCTGGGGAGCCAGGTGTTGCGAACCGGAAAAATGTGTGCATATCAGTTCTTCCGAGTCAGGAGCTTGGTCCGCAGCAGTGGCTGTGGATTTTCCTTGCCTTAGGTGCTGCGTGGCACTTCGTCGGAGGGGATGCCCGAAGTTGCCCTATCAGCCAGAGTACTGCCGCTGCACCGCGCCTTGCCTTCGCGCAAAAAAAGACGAGCCCAGAGGCCCCCAAGAGACCACCGAGACAGCCCAAGAGGGCCCCAAGACGGCCCAGGAAGCTTCCAAGACGGCCCAAAAGAGCTCCCAGAACACTCCAAGAGGAGCCCCAGATGGGGAACACAAGAGGCCTCTAGAGGCCCCCCAGGAAGCTCCAAGAAGCCTCCAAAAGGCGCCGAAAGGGCCCCGCAAGGCTTCCAGACGCTGGTGATAATGACAATGATGATTATGCAGGGCGGCCTCAGGCCCACAACCTAAATCCCCAATACTGCTCACGCGGCATGCAAGACGCTGCGGAGATATCCTCGAGTTCGGCGGGGTGACGAAAACGATGACGATGATGACGACTATTATGAAGTTGACGACGACGATGATGATGATGCTGATGATGATGATGATGATGATGATGATGTTGATGATGATGATGATGATGATGAGGAAGAAGATTATGATGGTGATGTTGACAGTGGGAGTTATGATGATGCTGATAATGATGATGATGATGATGATGATGATGATGATGGTGATGATGGTGATCGTGATGTGAGTGATGGTGATGATGATGATGATGATGGTGGTGATGCTGACGATCATGATGACGATGCCGGTGATGCCGTTGAGGATGGTGATGCTGACGATCATTATGATGATGCTGCTGATGGTCAGGATGATAACGCCGATGCTGATAATAATGGTGGCGATGCTGTTTATGGTGCTTGTGATGCAGGAGTGGGCGGATGATGAAGATGATGACGATGATGATGACGATAACGATGACGACGATCACGACGACGACGATAATGATGACGATGGCGATGATGAGGATGATTATGTTGATAATTCAGGTGACGATATTGATGATGACGACGATGCCGATGATGACGATGGTGATGACGATGTTGCTGCTGATGGTGGTGATGGTGACGATTGTGATGATGGTGATGGTCATGGTGATGATGACGATGCCGCTGACGATGATGCCGGATATGATGGTGATAAGGATGGCGATGATGATGATGATGATGATGATGATGATGATGATGATGATGATGATGACGATTATCCTAGCTAGAACTTGAGCGCGCGCGAAGCGCGCGATGGTTCCAGTAGATATATATATGTATATGTATATATATACATACATACATACACATTCACAAGTCATATATGTATGTATGTATGTATGTATATACATATATATACACATATGTTGGACCCGTCGGACGGGCCTCGAAGCGGCCACTGGGCCTCGCAGGGCGTTTTGCCAAGCCTTCCCAGCACACCTAGGGCAATCAGGGGGGTCATCGGAGACGTCCCAGAGACCACCAAGACAGCACAAGAACGCTCCAAGAGTCACCGACGTGACCTCAAGATGGCCCAAGAGGCCACCAGGACGGCCCCAAAGAGGCCTCCAAGAGCACTCCCAAGAAGGCCCCCCGAGGCACAAATCACTGATTTTCTATATATTTTTTGTGAATTTTGGGGTTCTCCTCTTTTCGGCTTCCCGACGCTCCAAGACGGCGGTCTTCTGGGCGTCCGAAGCCGCCTGGGAGGCTCCCAAATCGCCCCACAACCATCCGAAAGGGCTACCAGGCAGTCCAAGAGAGCCCCAAAACGGCACAACACGGGTCCAAGATGGCCCTCAGAGAGCCCCATGGCGGCCCAAGATGGCCCAAAGACACCCTCCGAAGAATTCCAAATCGTGATTCGGTCGTTCACGAAGACCGCGGTTGGAGGCAGGGTGGCCCGAGGAAGCCCCCAACGGCCCCCAGAATACGCCCAGGAGGCCTCCAGAAGGCCTTAAGAAGCCTGAAACAACTTTTGTGAGGCCCCTAGAGGCTCTCCAAGGAGGAGCCTCCGCAAAAAAGAGCTGAGGAGGATGGGGAGAATGCGCAGGGCATGGCGAAAAGAAAGAAAGAGAAGCATGGAGGAAGGATAACGAAAAACATTATTATAGCGGCGATGCCGGAAAAGGCAACCAGGAGTTAGTTGTCGCTAAATTGTCGGCTTGACCTTCCTGCTAGTCCGCCTGCATACCAAACTTCAAGGACCAAGGTGCATGGCGCGAAGCGCCACTGCAAACTTGTATATATATATATATATGTACACATATATGTTCTGGCAAATTTTTAGTTTTCTTCCGAAATCCGCCTGCTCGACCTAACCCAGGAGGGAACAAAATCACACAGGCACAATGAATCGCCGATTCCCGAGAACATGTGGGAACATCTAGGAACAGTGGGGGGGAAGACAAACATCAAAAAACAAAAAACAGGAAGACACGGGGAATCCTGTTCTTCGTGTCTATATACTTGTGTGCCCCAGGGCCCCTCCACTGACCCTCGTGCGCGCCGCCGAGGTGGTGCCGCCGTCGCGGGCACCGCCCGAGGCCGGCGCCGCGGGGGCGGCGGGGGCCCCCGCGCAGGGCCCCGGCGCGGGGCCCTCGAAGCGGGCGAGGGCGCCGCCCCCGGCCTCGGAGGGCGCGGGCGCGCCCGCGCCGGCGCCGCCCGCGCCGCGGCGGCGGAAGGCGCCGCCGGACGCGAGCAGGACCTCGGCTCTCTTAGTCGGGCACGTCCCTCTTGCGGGAGGAGCACGTTGAGGGATGTGTTTGTGGGAGGGGAAGGCTTCTTAGAAGGGGGGAAGGCTTCTTAGAAGGAGGCTGCTTCTTAGAAGGCGCCGGCCCTACATCTGCAAGCAGACAAGGCCCGCGCCTTCCGAAGAAGTAGGGGTGCTTCCAAGAAGCCTTCCCTCCTCCTGCCACCCCCCCCTGCGCGTTTGTCCAGAACCCGCCTGTGGGAGGACCTGGCCCGACCTGGCCCGAGCTGGGCCCTCCCTGTCGTGGCCCCGGGGGAGTTTCGGCGGCGAGCCTGGGGGGGAAGGGAGAAGGGGCGGGCTTTCTCAGAAGTCTCGGGGGTGGACAGAACCCCGACCCTGACACGTCGATTGAATTGAATTGTCCGTTTTCGGTTCTCGAGAGTTCGCCGCGGCCGTCGTTTTCCAGGCTTGCGCCCGCCAGGTTCGGGCACGAGGTCGTTTTCACTAAACCACGTTTTACGAAAAGGGGTTCTGTCCATCCCCGAGAGGAATATTCAAGAGTAGTAGAACAATTGTCAGGGGAGGATTTGTTGATTATTTTCGACTATTTTGGCGCATTTTTGGATTCTGTGCCATTTTTCGTCCAACATCCGCCTGTAGGAGGACATGCCCGACCTAAGACTCGGCATCGCTCGGGCGTGTTTTTCATGTTTTATTTTTTTCGGGGCGAGGACCATCGAGGAGCTTCTTGGATCATCTGGCGAAGCACCCAGAGATCCGACGCTCTTCAGAAAAGTCGGAACGGCGGGACTTTTTTGGCCGTTTTGGCTTCCGGGGGCCCTCGCTGGGCCTCGGGAACGTCCCAAAACGACTCAGGACGAAGAACCGGCCCCAGGGAAGTGGTCCAGACCTCCGGGGCCCGCGCATCGAAGAAATTGGAGCGGCTGGATGTGTCGGGGCATGCGCGCGCGAAACCACAAAAAGGCACGGGGAGTGGACGTCCGAGCGATGGCAAGAGGACGGGCGAGCTGTGCCGAGAGGCGCTGCGCTGGCGCTCGACCACCGTGGGCGGCAGGAAAGCTCGGAGGAGGCCGAGGCGCCGACGCCGCTGCTCGCCCCGGAGAGCCCTCGCCGCCACGGGAGCGACGCAGCCACAGCGGCGTCGTCTGCGCCGGCACTGGCGTGCAGGCTGCCCGCGTACAGTGCCGTTTTTAATACATGCTCCGCGTGCGGATCATGTATTAAAAATGCAGGGCTTCAGTATTAGAAACATCGATGAGTTCATGCATACATTGATTCATATATTGAGCATGTATTAACAATCCGATGTTTTTACCTAGCAGCGAAGACTTATAGGTTTCTAATAGGGTCAAAAGAGAGCATCATGACTCCCCAGGGGGGTCTGGGCGGCATCCGGACAGGGATCCGCGGAAGTCGTTTTAAGCAAACAGTTCACACTTCGTGGTCTTCGAGGTCCCAGAACTCCATTCCCGGGCCACATTCTAAATGCCCGGAGCCAACTGTAGGCCACTTCGTGCTCTTCGAGTTCCCAGAACTCCATTCCCGGGCCACATTTTGAATGCCCGGAGCCAACTGTAGGGCACTTCGTGCTCTTCGAGTTCCCAGAACTCCATTCCTGGGCCACATTTTGAATGCCCGGAGCCAACTGTAGGCCACTTCGTGGTCTTCGAGTTCCCGGATCTCCATTCCTGGGCATGATTTTGAATGCCCAGAGCCAACTGTAGGCCACTTCGTGTTCTTCGAGTTCCCAGAACTCCATTCCCGGGCCACGTTTTGAATGCTGAGGCAGGCTGATGCTGAGGCTGAGGCAGGCTGAGGCTGAGGAGGCTGAGGCTGAGGCCGAGGCTGAAGGCAGACTGAGGCTGAGGCTGAAGCAGGCTGAGGCTGAGGCTGAGGCAGGCTGAGGCTGAGGCTGAGGCAGGCTGATGCTGAGGCAGGCTGAGGCTGAGGCTGAGGCTGATGCAGGCTGAGGCTGAGGCAGGCTGAGGCTGAGGCCGAGGCTGAAGGCAGACTGAGGCTGAGGCTGAAGCAGGCTGAGGCTGAGGCTGAGGCAGGCTGAGGCTGAGGCTGAGGCAGGCTGATGCTGAGGCAGGCTGAGGCTGAGGCTGAGGCTGATGCAGGCTGAGGCTGAGGCAGGCTGAGGCTGAGGCCGAGGCTGAAGGCAGACTGAGGCTGAGGCTGAAGCAGGCTGAGGCTGAGGCTGAGGCAGGCTGAGGCTGAGGCTGAGGCAGGCTGATGCTGAGGCAGGCTGAGGCTGAGGCTGAGGCTGATGCAGGCTGAGGCTGAGGCAGGCTGAGGCTGAGGCCGAGGCTGAAGGCAGACTGAGGCTGAGGCTGAAGCAGGCTGAGGCTGAGGCTGAGGCAGGCTGAGGCTGAGGCTGAGGCAGGCTGAGGCTGAGGCTGAGGCTGAGGCTGAGGCTGAGGCTGAGGCTGAGGCAGGCAGGCTGAGGCTGAGGCAGGCTGAGGCTGAGGCTGAGGCAGGCTGAGGCTGAGGCTGAGGCTGAGGCTGAAGCTGAGGGAGGCTGAGGCTGAGGCTGAGGCTGAGGCTGAGGCTGAGGCTGAGGCTGAGGCAGGCTGAGGCTGAGGCTGAGGAGGGCTGAGGCTGAGGCTGAGGCAGGCTGAGGCTGAGGCTGAGGCAGGCTGAGCTGAGGCAGGCTGAGGCTGAGGCTGGCTGAGGCTGAGGCTGAGGCTGAGGCTGAGGCTGAGGCCGAGGCTGAAGGCAGACTGAGGCTGAGGCTGAAGCAGGCTGAGGCTGAGGCTGAGGCAGGCTGAGGCTGAGGCTGAGGCTGAGGCAGGCTGAGGCTGAGGCGAGGCAAGGCAGACTGAGGCTGAGGCTGAAGCAGGCTGAGGAGGCTGAGGCTGAGGCAGGCTGAGGCTGAGGCAGGCTGATGCTGAGGCAGGCTGAGGCTGAGGCTGAGGCTGATGCAGGCTGAGGCTGAGGCAGGCTGAGGCTGAGGCCGAGGCTGAAGGCAGACTGAGGCTGAGGCTGAAGCAGGCTGAGGCTGAGGCTGAGGCAGGCTGAGGCTGAGGCAGGCTGAGGCTGAGGCTGAGGCAGGCTGAGGCTGAGGCTGTGACTGCGACTGCCGTTGCCACTGCGACTGTCATCGCGAATGCGACTACGACTGCGAGAACAGCAGAATTCTACAACTGGATTCTCATCTGAATCTTAAGGGGAGTGCTTCCAGATATGCTCCTACACATCGCTGTTAGTTTGCTTTGCCGGGATAATTAAACATCCTATGTATTAAAACCTGCCCTGTAGGGTCGCGCGCAGGCGCCCTCGCCTCAGAGGTGGCGCGCCGCAGCGGCGGCCCGCTGGCAAGCCACCGCGCAAGGTCGCCATGCGTCGCCTCGCGCAGGACCCGTTCCTGATCGTGGCCCACGGGTGGATCCTCCTCGGAGTTTTTGGCCAGAGCGCATCCCGGGAGAGGTCCAGGGAGCAGCGGCGTCGGTGCATTGAAGCTCGCTGGACCTCGGGACGTGTTTCAGCCCAGGCGTGTGTTTACCCCGCTCGGCTTCGCCGATGGCGCGCAGCCCGTGTCGTCCCTCATTGTGCCGCCAGCGTCGTGTTGAAGGGCCTCGGTGGACAAACACACGTTGGCACTCACACACGTTCTGACGATCA
>CAUYUJ010003013.1:52977-57977 GCA_963575745.1 Prorocentrum cordatum | reverse complement strand
GCTTGCAGCCAGGTTTTCTCATCGCCAATGCTATCGCTGACCATCTTGAAGGGCATTTTAGCGAGCACGTGAAAGTTCCTACTGCAATCTCGGCGTCAGTGCAGTTTGCTGATGCCTTGCCGCGTAATGTCCAGAACTGTCTGCTTCTAGTCACGGGGGACGTCCTCGAGAAGGAGGGGGCTCGTTCCCCTCGACCCCCAAAGGCTCTGTTCTGCTCTCCCGACTCGCTGAGACCACAGAGCACGCATGACCGGTCCTGCCTGGTGATTTCGCTCAGTGCCGCAATCAGGGGCAACGACAGGGGGGGGTAGGCATGGGGGGGCGCATCGATCCCGCCCAAATGCCCATGGATCGCCGATAGGGGCCCGATAGCCCCAATCTGCCCAGGAAGGGTCGGATGCGCTATCAGGAGCCTATCGCCGATCCGTCGGCGATGCATCGCCGATTCCGGGTCGATGCGTCCCCCCCGGTGCCAGTCCCCCCCCCCCCCCCTATCGCTGCCCCTCACGCAGGTGCGGCTTTGGCGCCGCTGCCCGCGATGGCACCGTGGCCATTCCGGCTCAGGCGGCCTCCAGCGGTGACCCACGTGGGAGCCGGCGCCCCGGGTCGGCTTCGGCCATGGCCGCGGCGCGCGCGCGCGTGCTGGCTTGCGCGCTGCTCGCCGCGGCGGTGGGGGCCCCGGCGGCGCAGCCCGCGGCGGTGGCCGCCCCGTGGGCCAGGTCCTGCAGCTCCGTCGACACTGCCGGGGACGCCCTGGCGGGCATCGACCTCGCAGGGAGGGTGCTGGTCTACACCGGGGCCGACGGCAGCCTGGCGAGCGCCAGCACCCTGGAGCTCGCGAGGGCGAACGCCTCGCTGATCCTCGCCTGCCGCAGGGCTTCGAAGTGCGCGGCGGTCCTGCAGAGCCTCGCCAGCCGGAGCGGCACCTCGGCGGCGCTCGAGGCAGAGGCGCTCGACCTGTCGTCCGCGGCCAGTATACGTGCGTTCGCGAGCCGCGTCACCACGAGGCACAAGAGGATCGACGTCCTCGTGAACTCCGCAGGGAGCTACGACACCTCCCCGACGGAGGACGGGCTCGTCGGCGCCATGCAGGTGAATCTGCTGGGCCCCGCGCTGCTCACGGAGCTGCTCCTTCCCGCGCTCCGCGGGCACGGGCGCGTTGTGAACGTGGCCGCCGCTGCGTACGGCACCAGGCTTGCAGCCAACACGACCGCGGCCGATTTGGCCGCCCTCTGCACGTCCGTGGATCCGCGGCTGAACCGCACGGGGGGGTACTTCGCTTTGTCGAAGTTCCTGATGGTGCACCACGCCGTCGAGCTGGCGAGGCGCGAGCCCACTGTCGCGGCGGTCGCGCTGGCGCCCGGCGTGGCCTTCAGGCTGCCGGACGTCCCCAACTGGGCAAAATACGCGGTCATGCACTTCCCGTACCCCGATTGGGTCCTTCAGCAGTTCCCGGCGGAGCTGCAGAAATTTATCAAGGTGTGCAGCACTAATGAGGCCAGGCTGCGCAGCTGCCCGGAGACCCAGGAGCAGGGTGCAGCGGTCATCGTCGCCGCGGCGGCGTGGCCGGAGGTCGAGTCGCACTCCGGCGTGTACCTGGACTTTGAGACGAAGCAGCTCCCAGATGGCGCTCCCAACGTGTACGGCCCCTGGACGCAGTCGGACCCCACCTGCATGCCGCGTCGGCCGGGCGCCATGGACCCGCGGCTTCGGTCCGACTGGTACGACGAGATGCTGCGGCTGATGGGCTCTGGCAGCAGCACGCACCACGGGCCCGGCGCCCGCGGCGCCGACAGCGGCCGCCGCGGCGGCAGCGCGCACAATTTCGTCGTGTGAGCGGCCGTTCTCCGTGGCTGGTGGGCTCCTGGCAGCAGCGCGCACCGCTGGCCGTTGGCCCTGCGCCACGCTCCGCCAGCCCTCGGGAACGTCTGGGCGACGTACAGTTGGCGATGCAATCTGGACGACGACATCAGCGTGCTGTGCAGTGTTCAGCGTGCTTTGCGCTTCAGTGCGTCGATGGGACAGGGCTGTCTTTGGTACACTGTCACGACAGAGATCTGTCCCATCCAGACTCCGTGCACGCCTGTGCCCTGGAGTGATGCGGTTTGTCGGCCTTCGGGGGCCGCGCGCGCGCAGCAGAGCAGTGCACGAGTCGCACGATGTGATCTTCTGGCCGGAGCGGAGTCTGCTATGGTGTCTGACGTGCGGGGCTGCCGTAGTACCCAGCACTCGAGATGCCTCGCTCGGGTGTGCTCCCGGCGCCCAGAGAAGGCGGGAGCCCAGGCTCTGTCTCCCACGTCCAGGGGCCTCTGGCCTGGCTCGTGCCGCTGAGGACGGGGAAAAGCAGGCGAAGGAGGAGCAGGATGAGGAACAGGGAGGAGGTCCAGGAGGAGGAGGAGGAAGCAGCGGGTAGGAGCGAGGATCAGTGATGACGATGCGACGCACCCGAAGCAACCCACAGTCGGGGAGCGCCCCAGAATCTGGACAGCGCCGACGGGGCTCGGCTGCACACTGGCGCGGAGGGCGGCGGCGCCGCGCCGCTTCGCCGGCCCGCCTCCGCCCCTCCCCGCCTTCCCCTGCTGCGCCGGTCCGGGTGGTGCTGGCTGCTCAGAGCGCGCCGTCCTTAGTACGCCACGAGAGTATATCCACAGGCGCCTTCCGACGAACTGTGCACGTACCTTCAGGGAGGGCGGCGGTGTATAAAGTCGCTGGCTCCCAGTGGTGATCTATACACCGCCACCTTTCCCTAAGGCCCAGGAACAATCCATTGGAGGGTGTCTATGTATATGTATATATATATGTATGTGTGGCGGACATCCTGGTCGGTTCTCTTGTCATCGCTGTATTGGTTATTGAGATCGCACGCGCCAGTAAGTCCTTCTAGTCGCACACCCCAGACGTATCCGCAGGGCGGGCTGGGCGTTTCGCCTGAGACCCCCTCGCCAGTTAGGATCCACACGATTAAACTTTGCGCTGTTTTCACGGCTGGAGGGCGGGTCGTTTTCAAAGTGTGGCTATCGTAATAGCGTTGCGCACGTTCGTCTGCAACATACAAAGTCTGCAACAATTTCACGGTTGGAGGGCGGGCTGTTTTCAAAATGTGGTTATCGCCATAGCGCCGTGCACATTCGTTTTGAAAGGTTGCAGCAGTTTCACCGATGAAGGGCGGGTCGTTTTTAAAGTATGGCTGTCGCCATAGCGCCGTCCGCATTCGTTTAGAGGGTAGCCAGCAGTGCCACGGATGGAGGGCGGGTCGTTTTCAAAATGTGGCCATCGCCTTGGTGCCGTGCGTATTGTTCTTTAATGTTTGCATCAGGTTTGCTGATGGAGGGCGGGCCGTTTTTTAAATGTGGCTCTCGCCTTAGTGCCGTGCACATTCGGTTCAACATGTTGCAACCGTTTCATGGATGGAGGCCTGGGTCGGTTTCGAATTGTGGCTCTCGCTTTGCGCCGCGCGCATTCCTTTTCAACGTTTGCAGCAGTTAAGGGGATGCAGGGTGGTTCCTTTTTAACATGTGGCTTGAGCCTTAGCTCTGAGCACATGAGCACATTCGTAATTTTGAACGCAGCAGTTGTAAGGATTCGTATGGTCGAAGTCACAGCAGGATTTGTGTGCTGGCACGATTTAGGGCTGTCAGGACGCAGCCGTCAAGTTGATTCGCGTTGTTGAAGAAATCCGAGGAATTGTGTTCTGGCGCGGATGGTCAGGACCCAATCGTCGTTTTGTTCTGCGGCGTTGATATCCCATGAACGGTGGGTGCTAAGGCACGATTGATTCCAAGGGGGCACTCTCCGCACTGAAAATAATTCCTTGTATAACCTATGAAGAAAGAACTCGGGGGAGAATTTATCGCAACGTCGTCGACACGTTTTAGGTTTACACTGGCCCTAGTCCTCCTCCTCGGTGTCCTTACTCGGGTTGGCGTTTCGTATTGGGGTGCAGTTCTGCCCTTTTGGCATAGCATGAGGTTCTCAACAACTCCTCCTCCTCTTCCTCCTCCTCCTCCACCTCCACCTCCTCCTCCTCCTGCTGCTTCTCTTCCCATCTCCTCCTCCGCCGCCACGCCGTTGCCGCAGTTTTTTGTCTCGAGCCTGGGCTCGTCCACCTGCCCCCCCCTCATAACGTCGGCCCCCGGCCCCCCGGAGGTCTCGACCCATTCCCCCGGGCCCTGTTTCTCATCCCGCGTCGTTGTGTGACGGTCCCTTGGCCCGGCGTGGGGCCCCCTGGAGTTTGCGGCTGTCCTGCCTCCTTCAGATCTGACGTTGCAGAAAAGCTGCGACATCGCAGCAAATCACCACCGCAGCCCCAGATCCCATCTTCCTGCCCCATCTCTCGAGCCGCATCGACCTCTGGGGGCCCTTGGGCCCGAGAAACCGGGCGAAAGCGCCCTTCGTGAAAAAATCGCCACGAGCGGATCCCATCGACCACACGTAAGAGTGACCTTTCGTCGGGGTGACCGTTGGTGCGGGCCCACGGCCCACGGGGGCCCCCCGATCGCTGAACAAGATGCGATAGCAGCGGCCTGCGCGCTTGGTTTTGCCCTCCCACCCCTAGAACCGCGCACCAAAGGTCACTCTTGCCCAGGGTCGCAGCTCGGCCACGCGCAGAGGGGGGTTAGGGGGGAAGGGGGGAAGCCTCTTAGAAGCACCCCTGCTTCTCAGAAGGAAGGGACCCTGCCTAGAGACGCAAGGCCGGCGTCTTCTGAGCAGCAGCCTCCCTTTCAGAAGCCCACCCCCCTCCCCCTACCCTGAGATCCGACGTTGCAGCAAAATTTGCAGCATCGAGCCGGATAGATGTGCGAGGGTCCACAAACACACATACACACACTGGGTCAACAAACGTCCTGAGGATGATCGTCGAGGCCGTTGATGCCGTCCGACTTCTCCTCCTTCTCCTCCTCCTCCTCGTCCTCGTCCTCGTCCTCCTCCTCTTCCTTTTCCTTTTCCTCCTCCTCCTCCTCCTCCATCTCCTCCTCCTGCTCCTGCTCCTCCTCCTCCTC
>CAUYUJ010003013.1:47500-52877 GCA_963575745.1 Prorocentrum cordatum | reverse complement strand
GCCCACCGCGCGGGCCGCGGCGGAGGGCGCCGCGGCGGCGGCCGCGGCCGCGGTGGCGGCGGCGGGGCGGCGCCGGGTGGGCCCGGCTGCCGGGCTGAGATACTTTCGGCGCCGTCGGGGCTCAAAGGGGGACCCAGCGAGCCGACGCTCCCGCAACAAGTAGGAGCGGATGGATTTTGTGGCCGTGTTCGGCCATCGGGGGCCCTCGCCGGGCCTCGGGAGCGTCCAAGAACGACTCATGACGAAAAACCGGCCCCAGGGAAGTGGTCCAGACCTGTGGTCCACGCATCGAAAAAATTGGAGCGGCCGGATTTCTGGGGACGGGGGTCAGTGCATGCGAGGGTCAGCCAGAGCGCGGGGTCTTGCAGGATCCTGCAGGGCCAGGGGTGCGCTGGCCCGGGTTTGCGTGCAGTATCCTGTTGGATCCTGCTGGATGCTGCAGGATCCTGCGAAGCCTGACTGACCAGGGTTTCGATTGACCCCGGTGAGTAGATCCCCGAGCTGTGGGCCGGGCAAAGTCAGGAGGGAAAAGTAGACACAGACACACACACACACACATAAGCGTCGAGTCCTAGGACAAAAATATGGGGAGATATGAGTAGCGGAGGGGAAGACGAGAATCCAGAAACTACAGGTATGGTGAATTCTGGGATTTGTGCAAATTTGTCTGTATGTCCCTGGGCCCCTTCGCAAGTGGGTCGCCGCGGAGATCCAGGGAGATGTCTGGCAAGCAGCGGCATCGATCTCGAGTCATGAGCAAATCACGTCGTGGGTTTTCACCTTTCTCGACGCTTCGCGTACCCCACCAGGTCTCGCATTGGCGTTCCACGTGGACCTGATCCTCAGCGTCTAGTTCGCCTACTGAGTCGCAGCGTAGTTCGCTCCTGCGCGCTTAGTGCCTAATTTGGATCGTGGCGCTGTTGCTTCGCTTCTTGACGGCGCGCGGTTGCTCCGTGTCGCTCGCGAACGAAAAAGTAACCCCGCCAGCCCTTCTGGAAACGATGCCCAGGCGAGTTGCCCGGATCAGGCATGTGGGAGAGCACGCAGTGGAACGAAGGCTGGGAAGCCGTCGTGCCCCGAGAGGGGGACGATGGAGGAGGAGGAGGAGGAGGAGGAGGAAGGAGGAGGAGGAGGAGAGGCAGGAGGAGGGGAGGAGGAGGAGGAGGACGAGGACGAGAGGAGGAGGAGGAGGAGGAGTGAGGAGGGAGGAGGATAGGAGAGACGAGGAGATGAGGAGGGAGGAGGAGGAGGGAGGAGGAGGGGAGAGGAGGAAGAGAGAGAGGAGGAGGAGGGGGAGGGGAAAGGAAGGGGGAAGGGGAGGGGGAGGGGGAGGAGGGTAGGGAGGGAGGGAGGGCGGGGGGGGGAGGGCGGGAGGGGGAGGGGTCGGGAGGGGCGGGAGGGGCGGGAGGGCAGGGAGGCGGGACAGGTCTCACGGGCCACACCGGTCCCACATGTTCCAAAGGTCCAAGATATCGCATGCGCCCCACGGGTCGCACAAGTCCCACAGGTCCCAAAGGTCCCACAGGCCCAACGGGCTACTCAAGTCCGACTGGTCAGGCAAGCCCCACAGGTCCCACAGGCTGCACAGGTCCCACAGGTCCCACAGGCCCCACGGGTCCCACGGGTCCCGCAGGCCCCAGAGGTCCCACAGGTCCTACATGCCCCACAGGTCCTTGGCTGCTCTTAGGGTGTTTTGTTGGGGTCATTTGAATTGGCGCTGTTTCTTCGATATCGGCCTGCGGGGGCAGCTTTCGGCTCCCAGGGCCATCAAGCATGGATCGGTGACGAATTACCCTGCGACGTGCCCGACCCATCGGCACCACGGGATGACATCAGGTGTGCCGACAATAGTGTGACGGCAGCACTGCAAGAGACGGTGCACGGTGGATATCATATCGTGTGAAATGTGCGTGGCCGACTCGCAGAACAGGGGTACAAAAGGCCAGGAGGCATTGTAGTGGGAAGGAGAAGCAAACGGAAGACATCGGGGTGGAAGGCGAATCACCTCGGCAGAGGCAGCGAAATCATGGAGCGTGGGTAAGATAAGGTTACATCGGCGACGACGCAACCAGACAGTGAAGTGCTGCGTTTGTCCAGGCCAAAATGCTCAACACCTGCGCATGGCGAGGTCTTCTTGGGGTCCGCGTAGGGGCCCACTGTGCGGGCTCCCCCAGCAGCCCTCGAAAGTGGCGACAGCTTGGGGCCACGCAGATGCAATCAGGGGGAGGAGGGGAGGAGAGGAGATGCGGGGACCGTCTCTTCAAAACGAGGACCTGACAACAGGATTGTCGGGACAAACAAACATATCGACGGGTGTCTGGGAAGGGGGATCCCGAGTGAAATGTGCCCTGCGTTTTTGTGTTGCCGTTTTCGGCTTCCCGGGGCCCTTCCTTCCCAAGCTCGTGCCTCGGGATCGTCAGCGAACGACTCGGAACGAGGAGCTGGTGCTGGGGGGAAGCCCCAGGCCTCAGGACTCCTTTGTCTCATGGCGGGTGGGGTCAGAGCAGCCCGCTTTTTTTTGGGGGGGGGAGGAGGGGGCCAACCGAAATCTACACGGGTTAAGCGCCCCTTGCACACCCACGTGATGATTAAGAGTGGGACTAACCCGAGGGCCTCCTGAGATCTCTGGAGGGCTCCTGTAAGCCTCTTCAGAGACCTTCTCAGAGGCAGGCCGCCCACACCGGATGGTCTGGAGCAGATGGGTAGGTGAGGATCGCGCCGCCGCGCTGATGCATTGAGGATGCTGCGCCATTTGCAGCCCGAGTTGTTTCCATCCCGACGTCGGCGATGCATCGCCGATGTATCCCAGCTGGATCGGCGATGCGGCGCGATCCGGATCGATCTTCTCTATCCCGACGTCGTCGATGCAACGCCGACTCATCGGCGATGCGGTGCGATCATCCCCCGTCTGCCCTGGCCGTTCGGCTGCGCGGGCATGCGCACTTGAGCTGCCAGAGTCCTTCTTTTCCACGTGGCGTGCAGCGAAGGCGGCCTGCCTACGCCACCGCATCAATTTCCTGAGATCCGACGACGCGGACAGAATTGCAACATCGCGAAAAATCACGACCAGATCCCCGGAGCCTACCTTTCTGCCGCATTTTTGGAGCCAGACCAGTCAGTGAGGGTCCCGGGGCCCGCAATTACGCGACAACGCCTGGCTCGAACCATCTGCGCGACGCCAGGGCCGTAGGGTTTCGCTGTGTCCTTGTGCGTAAGACTTCTTTTGATACAGGCCTCGGAAAAACTAGCGAACATTCATGCCACATTCATCTGTGAACGCCTCCCCCTCCCCCCAATGTTCAAAGTTGGCGGTGGGTCTGATGAGTTGCACCTCGACCGCAGTCTCCCCCGCGCGTGCCAACTTTGAGTTTGGGGGGCAGGGGGGGTATTCACGAATTGTTTCCCTCTACCGTACCGCTCACTTGGGCGGCGTCCAGGTACCACTCCGCCTTCCCGCACCCCAAGCCGGCGAAGGAGATCTACTCCTCGCGCCCCACGGGCTCGGGGTGGCCAGAGCAGTGCCCGCCGATCAAGGCGGCGCAGGCTTTCGGGTGGGACGTCATCAACCCTCTGGACATCGAGTTCGTGTACGGGGAGGACGGATGGGAGATCGCAGAGGTCACCGAGGCGCGATGGCCGCGTCCAATCCCTGGGTGCACCCCATTTTTGGTACAGAGCCCCCGTTCGTGTACGGGGAGGGTGGATGGGAGATCGCAGAGGCAACCGAGGCGCGATGGCCGCGTCCAACCCCTGGGTACATACCATCTTTGGTACAGATCCCCCGTTCGTGTACGGGGAGGGTGGATTGGAGATTGCAGAGGCCACCGAGGCGCAATGGCCGCGTCCAATCCCTGGGTGCACCCCATTTTTGGTACAGATCCCCCGTTCGTCTACGGGGAGGGTGGGCGGGAGATCGCAGTGGCGACCGAGTGCTGGCTGCCCCGTTTCTCTCAGGAGGCCTGGCATGGGCGTCGGCGCCTCGGTGCTGAGAGTTTTGGTCTGCAGGGGATTCTGGAGATTCTGGGGGAAGGGGACGATGATGATGATGATGATGATGATGATGATGATGATGATGATGATGATGATGATGATGATGATGATGATGATGATGGTGGTGGTGGTGATGATGATGATGCTGATGCTTATGCTGATGCTGATGCTGCTGATGATGATGCTATGCTGTTGATGATGCTGATGATGCTGCTGCTGATGCTGATGCTGCTGCTGATGATGATGCTGATGATGCTGATGATGAGATGCTGATGCTGATTATGCTGATAATGATGTTGATGATCATGAAGATGCTGATGGTGGTGTGCAGTGGTGATGATGATGACCATATGATGATATGCTGATGATGATGATGCTGATGTTGATGATGATGCTGCTGATGCTGATGCTGATGCTGCTGATGATGTGATGATGATGATGATGATGATGATGATGGTGATGGTGATGATGATGATGATGATGATGATGATGATGATGATGATGATGAGATGATGATGATGATGATGATGATGCTGATGCTGTTGATGATGATGATGATGATGATGATGATGATGATGATGATGAATTTGATGATGATGGATGCTGCGGATGATGATGGTGCTGCTGAGATGATGGATGCTGGTGGTGATGATGATGAGGATGATGAGGAATGTAGATGAGGAGGAGGTGGAGGAGGAAGAGGAGGAGGACCAGGAGGATGAGATGAGGAGGAGGAGGATGAGGAGGAGGGAGGAGGGAGGGGGAGGAGGGAGGAGGAGGAAGGAGGAGGAGGAGGAGGAGGAGGAGGAGGAGGAGGAGGAGGAGGAGGAGATGGAGGCGGAGTTGGAGGAGGAGGAGGAGGAGGAGGACTTAGACTTTGGGCGTTCCGCTTGAGACTTCGTCACCGCTTATGCTCTTGAAGTTTGACATGTCAAGCACACGTGCGGATGGAGGTTGGCTTTTTCTCAGAACTGGCTCTCGCGTTGGTGCCGCGCATGCTCCTGTTAAACATGTGCAGCAGCTTCACATCAGAAGGCGAAACCCCACCCCCACCCCCCACCCCCAGTCCCGACTCCCACCCCCGAGCCGGCGCATCGGGGTGTCAGGTCTGGGGGCGGGTGCGTTTTCTCGATCCTTGGACCCCGAACCCCCCTCCCACCCCCAGTCCCGACCGCCTCGATCGCGGGTTTGGGGATGGGGTTGGGGGTGGGTTTTCTCCTTATGGAGGCCGGTACTTTCTCAGAACGGAACGGGGCTTTTGCTGTGGCGCCGCGCGAGGAGGAGACGGAGGACACGGAGACTTTCTGATCATACATATTTGCACTTCTTACAGTGCGAAGGATGGATGGTGGATCCTTTACAAAACGGGGTCTCGCTTGAATGGCAG
>CAUYUJ010003013.1:0-40000 GCA_963575745.1 Prorocentrum cordatum | reverse complement strand
TTCTGCGGCCGCCCTCCTCCTCAATCTCCCTCTTGCTGCCAATTAATTCGTGCGCCGCGCGTCCTCGGCTACTAAAGCGCGCGTGCAGATCGCCTCTGCTACGCTGCGACGGAATGACGGGGGGGAACTGGGACGGTGGGCTGTCCGAGACTGGAAAGTTGCAGATTGCAGCGTGGAGGGAGGTTTGCTCTGCGATGTCATCGCCCGTGGATCCCAGTGTCCTTCTCCCTCGCAGGTGAAGGTGTCCACGTTTCTTTTCTTGAAGACCCCGCCTGGCTGGGCGGTGCTGCAGAGCGACATACCGAACCTGCAGCGGCCTTTCCGCGTCCTGGCCGCGCTCTTGGACACCGACTGGTATTTCCCGGACGGGTTTGGGATGAGGTGGAAGGGCCGCCTCGGGAAATTGGATCCTGCTCCGATCTGCCCGCTCCCACGAGATCCAGGGCGGGTTGTTCGGGCGGGAGGAGGAGAATGAGGAGGAGGAGGAGGAAGAGGAGGAGGAGGAGGAAGAGGAGGAGGAGGAGGAGGAGGAGGAAGAGGAGGAGGAGGAGGAGGAGGAGGAAAAGGAGGAGGAGGAGGGGAAGGAGGAAGGAGAAAGGAGGAGGAGGGAAGTGCGATGAAGGAGGAGGGAGGAGAGAGGCCGAAGGAGGGAGGCGGAAAGAGGGACGACCGAGTAGGGAGGAGGGAGGAGGAATGAGGGGGAGGGTGCCGCTGGATGCCCTCTTGGGGCCTCCTGGAGGCTTCCTGGGAGCCTTCTGGGGGCCTCGGTGGGGCCTCTTTGGGGGCCTCCTGGAGCCCTCTGGAGGCTCTCCGAGGCCCCCGGGCGACCCCTAAGGGCTTCTGGGAGCCTCTAAGGAACCTCTTGGCCTTTAGAGGCCGGCATGGTGCCCTCTCTGGGCAGTCGTGGGTCCCCCTTTGGGCGGTTTATGGCCGTCTTGGAGGTCTACGGGGCCATCTTGGGGCCGTCTTGGGGGTCTCTTGGGCCGTCTTGGGGCCCGCTTGGGCCGTCTTGCGGGCCTCTTGGGGGCCTCTGGGGCCGTCTTGGGGCGTCTTGGAAGCCTATGGGGCCGTCTTGGAGCGTCCGAAGCCCGAAAAGACGAGGACGCTGCACTCATGGAATAACCTGGGGGAAATCATTGATTTTGCCTCTGGGAGCCCTCTTGGGGCGCTTGGGGGCCTCTTGGGCAATCTGGAGGTCTTGAAGCCATCTTGGAGCCCTCTTGGGGCAACTTATGGGCTTTTGCTGCTTTCTCGGGGCTCCCTTGGAGCCCTCTTAGGGGGCCTGCCAGGCCAGGCATCCTGCTGCTGTGCATCCGATGTGTTTGTGTGTGTGTGTGTGTGTGTGTGTGTGTGTTGGGTTTGTGTGGGTGGCCTTGTGGGACATCTTGGAGGCCGTGGATCAAAGGAACAACAGTCTCCTGGTGCAATAACTTTAAACGGAGAGGGTTAAAGGCGAGATGTATATCGAGCATGCACCGCTGCCGTGCCTGGCTCAAGCCGGGCCCGGCCTAACATGTGATTGTGCCTCATTGAGGCGCACTACTTGCATCTGAGATCGGAAAAGACCTTTCTGTTGACGATGCCCCTTCTATCCTTTACTCCAGATCCCATGCTTCATCTTGCTCTCTTGCTCATGCGATATGAGACAAAGCCTGGGATATGGGAGCGCCTAAGGCGGAACATATATCTTGGCTTACCAGTGCGTTTTCGACTTGGTAGCGGAGCTGGCTACACACTCGTGTGGCTGGCTCTCGCTCTAATACCCATAATCCACGGCACAACTTGGTGGACTACTACTACGGTGGAATACCATGTTGCGCCGGCTCTGCGAGGAGCGGAGCCAGTCCGCGATCGAGCTAGCGGGGCGACCCGCGAGCTCGAGACGCTCTCTCCTACTTCACTGCGCTACTTCACTCCCGACTTCCACCAGATGCCAATCGGCAACTCGATCGAGAACGTGGTCACCCTGCGGGGCTACCCGCAGCGGGGCCACCTGCATCCCGTGCCGGTCAGGCGCCTTACGGCTACTACGCCCGAGCCTGACAAACCACAGCCTAAACCAATCACCGAAGCCGAGATGCACATGCACTGGATTAAGATAACTATCTTCGGCATTCTATGGGTGATAATGGGATGTGCTGTGGGCTACATGCGGCAGGGGATGGACGACACGCGTACTACCGGCCCTTCGTGGGACCCAGCCGGTACTACGCCCTTTCGCGAGTACGTTCGCGAAGTACATGCATGGATAAACGTAACGAGCGGCAATATGACGCCACCTCAGCAAGCTGCAGCACTACAGCGTGGCCTTCAAGGCCTTGCTCGTCGTATCGCCATGCAGGTCCCCTCCCAGATCATCAACTATGGTGTAACTGTCAACGGACAGCCAACGGATGCAGTTACTTATATACTGTACCTATTGAGCACCAAATTTGAAAATCTGGAAGATGAGCGCCAGCTCAACTCTGGCACTGCCCTTATCGACTTTCGCGTCGAAAGGGGCGAGCGAATCGACTCAGTGTTAGCTCGATTCGAGATGGCCCGTGACGAGGCTAACTCTGTTGGCTTTGTCATCCCCAACTTTCAGATCCTAACGCTGATCCTTTTCAGAGCGTTAGGCGTTGGCGCGTCACGAGCCCAACACCTGCTGGAGCCCTTTAATCATCAGATGCCCAGAACACAAGCAGACTATGACAGGCTGCTGACCAGGATGAGGAACTACGGGCATGTTGCCGAGCGCTCTCCTGGCAACATTGCGGGTATCTTCACAGGGCACCACTCACATGCAGGTGTCTACGCCACGACTGCGGGGTCACCCGCTGGTCCTGGCGAGCCAAGTCCCTGGGCTGATCCAGCCGATATGCCTAACGAGGCCACTGCCCTCTTAGGGCAGACTGGCCAGGCATCGGCAGAGGCAGCGGAGGCGAACGCCTGGTCGAACTACACGCCGGGCGCCGCCTACACTGCAAGCCCGCCCTCGGGCACAACCCTCTGGGGCCAAGCGGAGCCATCCGCTCAAGGGTCTCAGCCACCCTCTCCGTTTGAATCTGGCACTGACACAGATACCTCATCTGACGGTGATCGCAATGGCATAGTCTCTGCTGGTAATGACTATCCAGCTGATGACACTCACCTTTCTGAACAACAAAGAGCGGAAGCCGCTTTTATGGCTTATCGCAAATCAAAACGCCGTTGGAGGCGCTTTATGAAGAAACCGGTCAGAAAAGTGAGACGTGCAGTACGCCGACATTTCAAACGATATGGAAAGGGTCGTGGCAAAGGGGGTCGCAGACGTCGTATGCATGGTAGGGGTATTACTGCTTTCCTCACGTCCTTAACTGATATAGTTTTTGAAGAAGTTCTTATCGGAGGCAAAGGTCGGGGTCGCAGGCGGACCTCTGGTAAGGGAAAAGGGCGGAGGGGCAACCCTAGGGACGCTTCTGGCAATACTATGAAGTGTCATACATGCGGTAGTACAGAGCATTTGCGCGATCAATGCCCGAAAGGGAAAGGAAAGGGATCCGTACATTTGGCTCAAAACTCTTTTATGGATGACATAGACTACATTGACTACGAGTTTTACGTCAATCCAGAAGCGGCTCCCGCCGCGGGCTCCTCCACGTACTACGTGATGGCCCGCTGCGCTGATGTGACCGTAGCCCTGGAAGAGTACGCGGTGACCCTCTTCGACGAGTTCCACGGCTGGGACGAAGTCGACGAGGTCGCGTTCAATGCCTGGTTCGGTCTTCCAGCGGGGCCACCCGCCGACGACGAGATCTCCGAAGCTGAGACCGTCCCGGCGACCGAGGAGGAGCTCGCCGCCGCGCTGGCACCGCAGGTGATTGGCATGCCGTTGCTGCCAGATCTTCCGCGAGCTGGCTCGGAAGCGGGAGACGCTGATGACGAAATGCGGGGCCATCCCGCTTATTCTGACTCTGAAGAGGCCGAAGAGGACTATAAGGACATGCTCCAAGAGCAGGTCGCAGAAGCGATCCAGCTCCTGAGTGCGCCAGCACATCAGCAGATAACCATGAACGACCTGCTGTCGCGCCCAGGGGCCGCAAGGCTGCGTCCATACCTGGATTCGGACATGTCGGCACCTCAGATGCTGACAGCACTCCAGGCTCTAGCGGGGTCACCCGCCGAAGCGGCGCCAGCCGCAGCAGCGGGGCCACCCGCTTGGTCTATGGACGTATTCATGCAGGGCTGCGACCAGATGGACCTCAACGACCTCACGATGGAGCAGCTAACCGACATCGGGTACTTTCAAAGCCCGTATCAGCACGTATTCATGGTCCAGGACAGCTCAGAGGACTCGGAGGACAGGCGCCATGCCAAGAAGAACAGACGACCATCGCCACCCCGAGACCCAGAGCACCGTCATGAAGATGAAAGGCCCATGGAACGTGGCAGTGCGTCAGCGGGGCCAGCCCGCAGGAGGAGCCGTTCAGCTCCACGACGCCCTACACATGATGCATCTGGCTACCCGTACAGCACGGAGCACTCCGTAGGTGTATCCGCTCAGTACGTGCCGGAGTGGTACATCAATTGGTACCCCGGCTACTCGATGGACGTGATCCGCCACTGGTGGTCCAAGGAGCACTGCAAACGGGACGAATCTGGCATGATAATACGTACCAAAGGTGGTAAGACTAAAACGCCAGAGGCTTGGGACCGAAGGGCTAAGAAACAGGAGATCATCAACGATCGCAAGACATACAGGAAACAAGTATGTCAATGCGAGCCTTTCAAAGGTCACATGCGCGGCTGTCCAATGGACCGCCCCTCCAGGAGCCCTCATCACGGTGAGACCCCCTGGAATTGGTCTCATGGAGATGACGCTGGCAACGTCCATGATCCTAACAAGAAGGTCCCTGGAGGAGGAAAGCGCATCACTGAAGCGTATCGCGTCCCTATGACCGAGGAGGTTGCTGACATTGTCAAGGAAAATTGGGAACAGCTTCCCAAAGACCATCGCCTCAAGGAATGGAACCGCCGATTCCATAAAGAGGTGGGGTCACCCGCAGAATCCAGCGGAGAAGCGGGGTCACCCGCAGACGCGGCGCCAGCCGCTGGGTCCGCGGATGAAGAGTGGATAGCTGTTGCATCTGCTGCCGGATCCGCCGCCGGTACTGACCAAACCGAACTGAATGAAGAATGGGCGGCGGAAGACGGCTCAGAGAATCCATTCCCTGATGGATGCGCCTGCTGGTACTACAGCTCCTCGGCACAGAAGTGGTTTTGCACGAGGGTACTTCACCGCCACGAAAATGGCAAGTAGAAGCTGGCCATAAAAGGTACTGCCAACATCGACCAGATGAGGCAGATCATCCATGATCATGGCCAGCCAGAAGGCCCTCCTAAAGACCCTCCTGGTCCACAACCAGGCAAGGGCAGCAGACCACCTCCAGGACCTGAAGCCGACTCCTCGTCTCCACCGTCTCCTGCGAAGAGGCACCCTTCCAAGAGCCCCGAAGGCGCACAGGGGCGTGCGAAGGCCAGAGGGATCGCCAAGAAGGACGACCCTGAGCAGGGAGAGCCTACCGGCCCGTCCGTGACGGAGAGGAGGAAGGCTTTTGCTGGACCATCAACCCCGATGCCACCGGCTGCCCAAGGCGATGTCAAGGACGAAGTTCGCGACCAGCCTAAGGCAGCCTTCCGAGGTGACTGGACTCCAACTCTGCATCAGCCGCGCCTTGCACCACGACCAGGCTCGGCACGAATGAAAGCACAGCCGAAGCCCGAGGCTGGGATGAGGTCGGTGCGGGCAGAGGCAGCCGCCAAAGGTAAGGAGGACAAGGGCTCTGCGGGGCCACCCGCTAAAGCGGCGCCAGCTGCAGAAGCGGGGACACCCGCAGAAGGCACTCTCTCAAGAGAAGAACGCTTCAGAGCCCTCAAAGAATTTGGCGACCGACAGAAACTAGCCGACGATGCGTTGGCTGACCAAGGTCACCCGCACCCTGGCGCGGGGTCATCCGCTGGAGCTGCCTCGGCAGCCGCAGGCTCTGCGGGGCCGCCCGCTAAAGCGGCGCCAGCTGCAGCAGCGGGGCCACCCGCACGTCGGCAACCAGCGTCGTCTGTTCTCACGAACATCCCTCTGGGAGCCATTGAATATTGACAAGGCATTGAAGACAAAGGCCCGAGACGCACCATAAACCCACGAGTCACTCGAGATGATGCAGATCGATGCGAGGTCATCAATTGCCCCGATCGTCGTAACTTCGAGTGCCGTAACGATTGGGAACGTGAACAACAAGCCGTGGGAAATATGTTGCGGGACAGGCCGCCATTGCGCGTCGCGCAGCACAGGGCAGAGCTCATGAAGGTCATGGAGAAGTTTAACACAGATCCGACTCTGCCGCGCGATTGGCAAATGGCCAAGGTGTCAATATGGTTCTCTACAGCCCTACGCCATAGTCCGTATTGGAAAGATGGATTCAGGATTGACACTTTCGATCCATACGATGGCTGGGTTGTTGTTGACGATTTGCTGACAAACTGGACTGACAACGATCAGTGGAAAGGCTACCGGGACATGCACGATGTGCTGATCAAGGGCAGCCCTCACTGTTCATACGTGTATTGGGTGTTGCTAAACTGCTGCGAGATGATCGACAACCATGGCATGCAGAAGGGCAGGCTCCAGATGAAGTGGGTCGAGGATAGTATGAAGCTACCTCCCAGATTCCGACCAACGGCACGCAGGCCACAATACTTCATCAGAGCCACGAACGGCCATAGCAGCCCAGGCATCCACTGCCCCGAGTCGCTCTATAAGCCGATCACAACATGGATGAAGGAACCAGATGACCCAGTATACTTCATCCACGGGACACAGTGGGAACATGTTAAGGGCATCCTTGATAATGGCCTTTCATGCCTCGCACAGGACAACCCTAAGGGGCTGGGGGGGCGCCAGTTCGTACACGGCTGCCCCTACCTCCCGGGTGACCCGAGGATTCAGTCGGGCATCCGTCCTGACTCTGAGGTGCTCATCTTCTGCAGCATCAGCAAGATGTTGTCCAGCGGCTTTTCTTTATGGAGGTCAGCGAATGACATCGTCATGACACGGGGCCACGACGGCCGCATACCGCCCGATCATATCCTCCAGATTGTAAGCATTGCAAAATATCGGGTCGGTGAAGCCTGGAGCAATCCGCTGGCTTATGACAAATCGCGGAAGCGGGGCCAACCCGCGGACAGGATTCGCACCGAGGACTACTTGCCACTTAAATTGTGTGACAGAACTCTGGGTGTGATGGAAGATCACGCCCTGTACCTAAAGGGCTGGACTAAGACGGGCGGTCGCCCATTCAACCTGACCATGACCGAGCAAGATGTTCCTCCACGACCGTACCTCACACAGACAGTCCTCATGATAAATGCCCAGGAAGACGAGGTCATGCCTGAGGCGGGGCCACCCGCAGGAGCGGGGACACCCGCGGCAGACACCTCGGATGGTTCATGGCAACAAGTGGTCACGCCAGTAGCCGCGGTAGTATCTCCTTGGAGGCCGGACCAGCAGACATGGGTCCAGGCCCTCAACAGCTACCTGTCACCAGCCGACGTCTCTGGACTGACCGATCAGCTATACCGTGCTGACCCGTGGGCAGTGCATACAGGTATCCAAGACGCACAGCAGAGGAACCTGCGCACTCCTGCGGGGCCACCAGGCGCCCTAGGACCACAGCCACAACGCCCTCCGCAGCAGGCTGGAGGTGCGAGGTTTGTCCCTATGGGCGGCTCCGATGGTGGCTCGCCGTTCCGGACTCCGCCGTCTGAAACGAGCGAGAACAGCTTGTGGCAAAGACTCCAGGCGATTCGCGGAAATCCAGCACTCGCGGCAGCACTCCAAGCAACCACTCCCTTTGGCACTCCGAGGGGTAGTGAAGGAGGAGTGGCTGCGGGGTCACCCGCCGAGCGAACGCCTGCGGAGCCACCCGCTCAAGCGGGGCCACCCGCTGACGGACAGCAAGGTTCAGACTACGAACGTCGGGCAGCCAACTTAAGAGCACAGGCTACTTTTCTGCAGCAACAAGCTGATAGAGTGCCCAGCCTGTTGCGGAACCGCAACATAGATGTTACAAATCATGGCGACTTTCGACCTCTCTGGAGTTGGACTTCTGAAGATGCTCCAAATGCTGATCCCACGAATCCATATCGACAGGTGTTTATTCCAGGAATAGCATCACACCCGATATACGGATGGGACAATCACGGTCCAGCAGAGGCGCAGGCCATGGACGCACCGATGTACCCTGAGTACTACGCGCAGATGAATAACACTCCTATGATTGCGGGGCCACCTGCGAACGAATACACTCGGAACCTAGCTAATGAGATGTTTCGTTTGCAGTTTACACGAGCGGTCGATGCGCAGTCTATGCCACACTACGCCTACATGCCCACGCCGACGGACCCCGAGACCATAGTTCAGCCAGCTGGTCTCGCGGTGCCAGCCGCTATGGGCAGCATGCCAGACTACATCCGCGACGTGCACAACACGCAGCAAGCGATACTGGCATCCAGGCAGCAGGCTCGTGACAACACTAGGCTGCGCCAACAACGCGCGATCCAGAGAAGGATTGAGCGCGAGGCCCAAGCGGGGACACCCGCAGAAGCGGGGCCACCCGCTGAACGGCCAGACAGACGGCCGCCACCGACGCCATATCGGGAGGGCGAAACCACGTTCGAGCGCCAAGCTCGGACTCGCCCTGACGTGCCTGCTCCAGTCATCTCAGACTACAACTTCACTCAGTGCCCAATCTGCATGGACAACTACGAGATGGGCACTACAGTGTGGAGACTGGCGTGCGGGCACTTCTTTCACGACATATGCTGGGGCCGTGTTGCACAGCAGCACGTCCGCAATCAGCGGCCAGGTGCGCCGAATGAGGCCCCCTGTGCCGTATGCCGTGGACCGGGCATAGTGATAGCACACTTCCCGTATGCTGGACAGCGCGATGCTGAGTCAGACCAAGCGCGCCAGCAGGAAAGGTACGTTGCAGATGCCCGAGAAATGCGTCGGTTACGCGAAGCAGTGGAGGCACTGGAGGCTCGAGCCGCACGATCGGCGGAGCCATCCGCACGTGCCCCAGCTGCACAGGCATACCCCTGGCCAGCGCCAGAACAAGGCATTCAGATGCCGATCTTGCCCACGCTCCGAGCGCAGGGGCCCCCAGCTGAGGGGCCACCCGCTGAAGCGGCTCCCGCCGCCCAAGCGGGGCCACCCGCAAACGGACCTCCAAACCCAGGTTTCTTGAGGACCATGGAGGCCAACATCAGGCGGAGTGGCAGGAGCGGAGGCGGGATTCGGAGGCCAACTGGACCAACCAGGACCTCTCGAGTGGCAAGCCCGGTCAGCGCCAGAAGCCGGGCAAGCGCTGAAAGCGCAGAGGCAGCCCAGTTTCATTCCACGTTCATGATTGACGCAGAGGGGCTGACCTACGCGCGTGACGATACTGACACGCTGCCACCAGGAGGCGAATGGATGTCCACGCTATCTGCAATCTATTGGGTCCTCCAGCAGGAACCGATTACTGTGGAGGAGCGCCGCCAGTACGAGCAGATGTGGTGCACCGAGCTGACCATGAGTCAATGGGTTCTTGAACAGCGCCTGTTGAGGGGTACACTCGGATCGCAGATCACGTACCACACCAACGACCACACTGGCGTACAGGTCGCTCTTGCAGCGCGCAATGGGACATTCTTTCTTGATGAAGATGGTATGCCCTGTATCTCGTTCATGCTGGACATTGGTTCTAATGTGAGCATCATTGGATCCAACGCGGCGCGGACCTTCCAGGAGATAATGGCCAGGTTCAACTACCGACCTGCCATCTGCACCCTGAGCAAGACCTTCTACATCAATGGTGTTGGGGAGGGCGCTGCGATATGTCGGAAGATGGGCAACTTCAAGATCGGGGTACAGTATGCCAACGAGGCGAGCCCCCGTATTGAGGAGTATGCCTCCAACATCGCAGAAGGCTCGGGTGCCAATCTCCCGGCCATCTGGGGCCTAGGAGCCATGGAGGCACGTGATACGATCATCGTGTTGAAGCCGGGCTACCAGAAGGTCATCTTCCCCAGCGGTGACTACACCCTGAAGCTGGGAAGAGGCGCCAAGGTCCTGAAGGCGAAGAAGACTCCCTCGGGACATCTCGCGATTCCCTGCGGGTTGTACGATGGGGCCAAGAGCCACGCGGTCACGAACACCTTCACGATCCGCAGCAGTCGAGATGGCTACACCGAGACGGAGAACGAAGAGGACCCCGTCAGTGCGGGGCCACCCGCTGAAGCAACAGCGGGGCCACCCGCGACGGGACAGCCCGCGACCTTCACGACCGATACGTACATCGTCGAGCCGTACATCGACAAGCAGCTCCTGGAGGACACAACCCGTTTGATCGTGAACAGGACGCTGAACAGCTGGTGGGAGTGCCGACAGGGTCCCGAAGGGACTGGGCCACACATGAAGGCTGCCCTGAAGTCCAAGATCTTCTGGGCAGTCCAGGAGGCGGTGAGCAAATGGGCGCCCGAGGATCCAGCGGGGCCACCCGCGTCGCCGCCACCACCACCAAGCTACACGGGCGGAGGTTCGTCGGACTTTGCGGGGCCAACCCGCGTGGAGATCGTGGGTCACGCTACGGATCGGACGGAATACTTTGACATTTCTGAAAACAATCCGCCGAATCTGTCTGCGGGCGTGGCAACACCAGCGACTCCTGCGGAGCCATCCGCTAACAGCATGCCTCCGAGTCAAGCGGCAACTTGGTCTCACGACCGCCGTTGACGGGGGCAGGCGGGCGCGCCGGCGGCGCTCGCTTGCGAAGAGAAGCCGAATACCGGCCTCCTCGCTACATACGTTGGCCGCGCTGAGGCCCGAGAGGAAAAATATCATTCAAAATGTCTTGTCATCGAAGATATTCGCACAGCTTGCGCTGAACTCCGAACCCGTGGCTATATATGTGACCGGATTACCCATAATGAGGTAATGACTTCAACTGGAACACAGTATTTGGGAAATTTGTTGGCAGGAGACTACAATATGTTGTGGGTGGCCACACCCTCTGATTGGTACGTTCGTACTCCAGGAAAGAGGGCGGGACCACACTATCAACGTATACAAAATCTCCTGATCAAAGCGCGTGCTCTGAGAATGCAGATTGTTCATCCTGGGGCCACCCGGGTATTTCTGGAAACAGGGTCCGATCAAAGATGTTATCGAAGATTTGAAGCTAAGCATTATACGAATGAGACTCTGTCATTTCGGTATCAAGTTTGACCGCTCCAGTAAATATCCCAGTGGTTCTTATATACAAGTTGCTACATCTTGTCCTCATATACCGATAAACTCATGGAGATGTACTTGTGGCTCACACAAAGAACATGATTTGGATTGGTATGGCCAAGATCAGCAACGTGCCGAGTTCCGGCATAAAACATTGGCTATCATCACTGCACGCTTCCTTGATCAACTCAATAAAGCCAACATGATTAGGAATGAGCGGAGTGCGGTACACCTCAGTGTGTGTACGCGCGTTGACAAAAAGGTAAGACACTACGTTCAATGTCCACAAAAGGGCCCTCAATGGGACCATGTTGTTCGTAGAGTCACGACCGACCTGGACACGAATAAGATCGTTCAAGATATCAGAATCCAGGATCAGCCGACTGGGTACAACTATGTAGCTCCATTACCTGATGGGGTTACAAACATCAGTACTCGGTTATACTGGGAGCCTCCGGCTCCAGTTCTTCACGGCGACGGTGAGTCGCGAAGGCCACGCCCAAAGCGTGTGACGATCGTCGATGACGATCGGTCTCCTCCCCCTTCGATTGAGCGTTGCCAAACGCGACCCACCAACTTTCCTGAAATTCCGCCATTTCCTGACTTAACAGCGGATCCCTCCGCAGCGGATCTCTCCGCGGAAACTGCGTTGCCCACTGATGCCAGGATAAAACAGAAAGAAAAGCAGAAAGCTGACAAAGAGGCTGGCATCAAACCGAAGAAAATCCCGAAGAAAGTGGAAGACGGTAACGACGACTGTGGAGAGGACCTCAAAGGGCTTGACTGCTCCACATATTTCAACGACGTTCCTCTTGACGACTCGGACTCGGACAGCGAATCAGAGGACATCTTCATGATGTTACCGGCGGGGCAACCCGCTGACTCACATGCTGATGTCTTCTCGATGGTCCAGTCACTATGCTACGGCAGAAACAATCAAGTGGACATGCTTGAATTATGTGGGGGCAAGGGTGGTATATCCATATTAGCCTTCAAGAGGGGACTCTCGTCGGGCGGGAACCTTGATAAGATATCTATGGTTGACCTTGGAAACTCGGAAGTACAAAGAGCAGTCCTTCACTACCTCAAGACTTGCTTTGTCAAGATCACGATTTTGCAGCCAAGCTGCAGAACTACTGGACTTCCTTCATACTTCAATGCACAGGTCAATCATGATACGTGGCTTAAACACCACAAAGAGGACCTGCCTCACATCACGTTCTGTGGAACAGTCGCTCTATTACAAGACGACCTAAGACGTTTCTTTCTCAGGGAACAACCAATGGGCACGTGGGTGGATGAGATCCAGCCATGGAAGGAACTGGCACAACGCAAGGTCACTTGCCAAACGATTATTGATCAATGCACGACTGGTCTCAAAGATTCGTTTGGACAATACATCCGCAAGCCAACACAGATGATGGCAAACAAAGAAGAGTTGTTGGCACCTTTCAGAGGCAAGCGTTGTCCAGGTAATCATGTGCACGCCAATGCTTGCAACAAAGAACTAGCAAGGGCGGCACAGTATACCTACAGAATGCAGTCACTGATCGTTGATGCGGTGCAAATCGCCAAAGATCTGTTTGCTTACGGTCGCGATCCATTCGCGAATCGCGAACGCAGTTACGCGTTCGTAACAAACAGTGCTGGCTACGACTTGGACGACCCAACAATCCAGAGACACCCAAACGGAGAAATCCGGCGACCACCACCTGGCGGTCTTGGGTGTCCTGGCTGTGTAGACAACAACTACAAACAATCACCAAGACACAGCAGGGATCCGAAGATGTGTCGATGGTATGATGTTGAACCATACTATTGGGACTGTCCAAGCTGTAAGAAGGAATATCAGAAGAGCAATCCTCACCATGCCAAGATATCTGGCCAATGCAGATTCGCCGAAAAATGGAAGCTGCCAGATAACTTTGGTCAGCCGCGCCCAGCGGGGCAAGCCGCTCCTGCGGCGCCAGCCGCGGAAGCGGCTCCAGCCGAAAAAGCGGCGCCAGCCGCAAAAGCGGCGCCGGCCGCGAAAGCGCGCATACGCGCGCCTAGGCCGCCACGGCCCGGTGAGGGCGATCCAACCGCAGGCGCCAGCAGCCATGACATTACCAGGGCCGAGGGGGCTCATGGTAACACCACTGGCGCTGGTAGCTCTGACGATCACCGCAGACTGCCACAAGTTGCAGCAAGGCGCGGACGCATGGAGGGAGGAGATCCTCCACCGCCGCCGCAGCCTCAAGCAGAGCCGAGGCCAAGGCCAAGGCTTCCTGATTGGACTCGCTTCGACGTTCAGCTCAGCCTTCAAAACCTGCGCAGCTTTGACCCAGCTGTAGTGCAGCGAGAACTCCGCAAGCTCCACTTGAGATGGTTTCATGCCAAGGAACCAAAAATGCGGATGATTCTAGCTAAGGTTGGTCTGGGTGAAACCCGTTTGAGTCTGATCAAAGGCATTTGCGACTCGTGTAGAGAATGTCGTGCCTGGGACAAACCAGGCAACACGGTGATGCCTTCTGTGTCATTGCCAGGACGTTTCAACGAGGAAGTCGAATGTGATCTTTTCTTTTACAAACAGGAACATATTGTTTTTCACATCATCGACCGTTGTATTCGCTGGGCAGCTGGCACAGAGATTCCTGATAAGACTATGCATGCTGTTCTCGATGCCTATCACACAACTTGGATGCAACATGGCCCTGCTAAGATCCTATACTCCGATGGGGAAGGAGCACTGAATAACGATACAGCAAGGGCCATCCTTAAATCCAAGGGAACAGAGCTTCGTATCCGAGCGCGTGGCCAACACGCCACGACTATCGAAGCTAGGAATGGCATCCTGCGACACCTCATACACGTGATGGGAGAAGAATTGAATAGATTGAATATTCCTCTGAATTTCACTCGTCTTTTACATGAAGCCTTGTTTGCCAGCAACGCATTTACCTTCTACAACGAAGCTTCTCCGTATAATGCGCTGTATGGCAGACAACCAGCTATGCTTCCCGATTTCCCTGTCTTGGATCATGATCAGTCCGCTGAATCATCAGATCACTCAAGGGAGGAGACAATCAGGAGGGTTAGTCTGGAGGCAATCACGCAGGCCACTGCGGTTGCCAAGACGAACAGGGCTCTCCGTACGAAGACTACTGCTACGGGTGAATTTCACTACAAAGAGGGAGATCTCGTGGACTATCATCGCCCGACCACCACGAAAGACGACTGGGGTGGATGGAGTGGTCCATACCCGGTCATCCGCAACGAACCTGACCGAGGTCAGGTCATCGTGAAGGTCGGCAGTCGCGAAGTGTGAGTACAGTATCCTGACACACGACATACGCTGTACATCGAAGCACTGATGGTCCGCGAGATAGGATCGGACAATACGGCCCTTCGGACAGTATTGGCCTTTATTGCCGGTCTGCCAGCGGGGAAACCCGCCATGACTTTCGGATACCTACCAGCGAAACAGGGCCGGCTGCAGATGACTGCTGCGAGCCGGCTTTCGCCTAAGGTGCACTTGGCTCTTCAGTATCTCATTCGCAACTATTTTCGCATTGAAAACGTGGTTGCTGTACGACTTGCTAAGAGCCTGACTAAGTTGCCTGCTGCACCCTATGCAGACAGCTGTACACTAGTGCACTATGATAACGATGTGACCCCTGGCTTTCATTATTATGAAGCTGATGGCACTGCCTTGAACATCTACGACATCACAGGATCTACACACTCACGCATCATCCAGTGTCTTAAATCCAAGAAGCCGCCTGCTGGATTCGACCGAGACCTCACTAAGTTTGAGGAACTCGCTGATGGTCCACCACCAAGCGAGCCACCTCCAGCAGCTGCTCCTGAGCAGCCTCCTGCGGAGAATGATGGTCGGCTCCCGACCATCATAGAGGAAACAGAAGAAGATCTGGACGTCTTTGTCTTGAAGTCGTGGTATGCTGAACTGATGGATGACAGAACACTCCTTGAAGCTGACACAGAAGAAGTCATGCATGCAGTTCCGACATACATGACAGACTCACAGTGCGTGTTGGTCTCTACGACCTGTGAAGATGTGCAAGGCCACTTGCCGGTGCGGGGTCACCCGCCAGGATACGACATGGACACTTCTTACTACGTTCCTTTGTGCTCCACGGATCCGGACAGCCAATATGATCTGGATTCCGACGAGCACGGGAAGTACATCGAGCTTTGCTTCACAGCAGACATGTCCAAAGTCGTCCTGTCCGAGCAGCAACGCCGATTGTTGGATGACAGCAGCGTCACAACTATGCGAGTATATGTTAGTGCTGCCTCCAAACGTGCCGTGGTCGTCAAGGAAGACGATCTACTCACGAAGGCCGACATTCAAGCGAATCCGGTCAAAGTTTCCAAAGCCCTTTACACAGAATTGAAGACTTGGCTTGACAACAAATGCTTCCAGATGACTGACTTGAGCAAAGCGTCGAACATCATGACTTCACGCTACGTATACAAATGGAAGTTTGTCAAGAACGAGAAGGGCGAAATGGAACGGACGATCAGGTTACGCTTGGTACTCCGTGGCTTCATGGACATTGAAGCCTTCGATGTCGAAACCTTCTCTGGCACGGCAAGGAGGTCAAACCAGAGACTGCTCGCAAGTTCTGCTGCATGCAACAAAGCTTGGATCATCGCTTCCCTGGACATCAACATGGCTTTCTTGAAGGGACTGACCTATAGCGAGCTCGCCGCGGCAACGGGCGAGAAAGAGCGTGTGGTGTGCTTCGCACTACCTCCTGGGTCAGCAGCTGTCCTTCGCACACTGCCAGGCTTTGAGTCATATGACGAATCAAAGCATTGTCTTCGGTGTCTGAAGCCGGGGACGGGCACGAAGGATGCTCCCAGGGCATTCTCGTTGAAGCTCAGGTCCATCACTAGGAGCTTTGGACTACAGCCTACTTCATACGACGAAGAGTTCGAGATGAGCTCAAACCTCTTGACAGCCAAACACGTTGATGACATCAATATGACTGGGAAGGAAGATTCTATTGACAAGTATGTCAAGTGTGTTGAAGATACGTTTGGAAAGTGCAAACTGAACAAGCACACATACACAAACTGTGCCGTTCGGTACAACAAGACCGATGATGGGAGCGTCACTCTTGATCAGGACGAATACATCAAACAGCTTCGTCCTATCACACATCCAGAACTCACAGGCGCTGATCCTGAGAGCAAAGCGACAAAGACGATTTCTGATATGTTCGTCAGTCTTCGTGGCGCTCTAGCCTATGCGTTGATCACGCAGGTATGGCTGATGGTCTATGTTGTCTCCCTACAACGTATCCAGGAACCGACAAACATCCAGGTACGACGACTGAACGCGGTTACCAGGAAATTGCAGGCAGGTCCGAAGAAGATCGTGTATCAAGCTATGACTCCAACAGGAGAGGTCGACCTGCATAGCGATTCTGGCTATCGTCGTCTCAACGGAGATGAAGACGACGAAGTCAAAGGCTACGGTATCCGCGGGGCTAACCTGCTGAGGCGTGGCCACACGCAAGCGGGGAAACCCGTCGTGCACCTGGTGGACGCATACTGCAAGTCTCATCGACTGCAGGTGCGTTCGAGCTACTCTGCGGAAACACTGGCAGCAGCCCACAACTTGGAAGACTGCTACCCGACCATTGTAACGCTCCACGAGCTACACTCGGGACCATTGACCCCCACACAGTTAAAGAACATATTGGAAATGGGTGGTCTATGTATCAAAGTCACTCTGACTATTGATGCCGAGTCTGTCTTCAAATCTTTGTCTAGCAAAGATCTGAAGAAGCCCACAGAATGCACTCTGCTTGGGCACATTAGCTGGATCCGCCAGATGATGGAGCGCGGAATCGTTGAAAGCGTCCAATGGTGTGACGCGCGGGATATGACTGCCGATGGTCATACCAAAGGTAGTATTGACCGCGCGTTGCTCCTACAGGTAATGGCCGGCCAGCAATCCTTCAAGCACGAGCTGAAGAAACATACTCCGTATAGGGCGGGCAGGTCGTCTCAGGACGGCCCTGCCTCCCGAGCTAGCGGGGAAACCCGCATGCAGGTGCGCTCTAGTAGCGAGGAAACTCGCCGGTAGCGAGGCTACTCGCGCGCCCTTGCCTTGTAGGCAGCCGCTGTTGCCTAGCACTGTTTTTCCGCGTAATGAAGAAGTGCGGTGCTTGCTCGTCTCCCCCCCCTCCAACTTTAAACGGAGAGGGTTAAAGGCGAGATGTATATCGAGCATGCACCGCTGCCGTGCCTGGCTCAAGCCGGGCCCGGCCTAACATGTGATTGTGCCTCATTGAGGCGCACTACTTGCATCTGAGATCGGAAAAGACCTTTCTATTGACGATGCCTCTTCTATCCTTTACTCCAGGTCCCATGCTTCATCTTGCTCTCTTGCTCATGCGATATGAGACAAAGCCTGGGATATGGGAGCGCCTAAGGCGGAACATATATCTTGGCTTACCAGTGCGGTTTCGACTCAATAGCCCTGCGTCTTCTGAGCCCGAGCAATAGTCTCTTGAGGCCTGTTGGGGCTCTCTTGGGCGCTCTTCGGACCGTACTGGAGTCCCTGTAGGCCCCTCTTCTGGCTCTCGTGGGCCGCCCCGGAGCCGCATCGCGGCTTCAGAAGCCTGCGAGAAGGCGAGAAGCCGAAGCACATTGAAACGCAATTTGGTTTTGGCCGATTTGGGCCTCTCGGGGGTCTTCTTGGGACGCTCCATGCTTCGTGGCCACTTGGAGCCGCCATGGGGTGCCTCTTGGAGGCGTTCTGGAGGACATCTTGAGCCATGTAGCGACGTCCTGGATGTCATCTTGAGCTATCCGACGCCATCTTACAGCCAGCTTGGCCCAAATATCTTCAAATCGTGCCCCCGAGATTGCACACTTATTCAAGCACATTCGTTTTTTTTATGATTCTGGTTTGGAGCGAAGGGGGCGGTGCCGATGAGCCCTGTGGCTCCTCTTTGGGCTCTCTTGGGCCGTCCTGGAGCCATTTTGTGGCCTCAGAAGCCCATCGGAAGCGAAAAGGCGAGAAGGCACAACATTTTTGACAATGCAGTGTCTTTGAAGGCTCTTGGATTCTTGGGGCACACTGGGGAGGCTTCTTGGCCACTTGGACCGTCTTGGAGCGTTCTTGGGGCCTCTCGGAGGCATGCTGGAGGCCATCTTGAGCCATCTTGGGCTATCTTGTGCCATCATGAAAACCATCGTGGGCTATCCAGGGCTCTTGACCTATCTTGGACGCTCCCACGCCTCGCGAACCCCTCCGTCCCAGGGTAAGGGGTGGGGAAGGAATAACTCCCTCCCCGAAGGAGAAGGCGGGGGTTGGAAGAGGAAGCGTCGTAAACTGCCTTCGCCCAGAGGGCTGTTGGATTTTAATACCAGACCTGGTATTTCCTTGGCCGAAGCTGGGCCTAGTTACGCTGACAGCTGCATCTCTCTGAATTCGGCTCACTCCTTGGCTTGGTCTGACTCGGTCCTTGGCCCAATCTGGCCGAAGGGCCCCCCAATCCGCCCTGGTAGTCCCCAGTCGTTCCCATCGTGAAGCCCCCCGAGGGACTTGCCTCCCACGATGTCGAGCGTGCAAAGTGCACTCCGGGCTTCGCGTGCGCTGCATGGATGGGCGCCTTTCGGGTGTTGCTGGCAGTGCCCCCGGCCCAGGGTGTCCCCGGGAGCTCCAGGGAGGCCCCCACGGCTTCCAGGGCACCCCTCACGAGGCCCAGAGGCCCCAAGGGGTCCAAAGTTGACCGGAAAGGAGGGGGCCACCTTGTGCCAGGGGCACCTTGAGCAGCCCTCGATCGACGATGCTCCGAACGTGTGCTGGCGCCAACGTGCCGCGGGTTCGTGTCGTGTCGGCCCCGTCGTTGCTTCCTGACACCGCGGGGATCGCTCAACCTTGAACGATCGGCCGTTTCTGGACTGTCAGATCGTTCAACATCGACCGATTCTGTGTCGCCAGTGGCGTGCGACGATGCACCTGTAGCAACCCCCGAGCCTGGTGAGCCTCGCGTGCGTGATGCCCTGGTTCTGCGGCGAGTGCTGCCTCCGCGCGCGCCGTGTGAGCCCGCGCGCGCCGGTTCTGCGCCGCGCGGGTTCTGCGCACCGCGCGTGCCCCGCGTGCCGTGGTGCATGCCGCGTGCGCTGGGCGCGAGGCTCGTTGCCTGGGCCGAGCCAGGGTGCAGCGGCAATCTCGGAGCAGCCGCATCAGAGGCTGGAGCAACCGATCCCTTCTTGCCGTGCACAAGGGAGGAGGGGGAGGAGGAGGAGGAGGAGGAGGAGGAGGAGGAGGAGGAGGAGGAGGAGGAGGGTGCACGAGACAGGTAGACTGGTGCTGTGAGGTGTCGTGCAAGCTTAGTGGCGAGAGAGAGAGAGAGAGAGATCGGGGCCAGGACGGATACATCGCTCCAGAGCGTGCCATATTGCTTTCAGAGCGAAGAGAGCGGGAGGGGTATCGTGCAATAGCAGCGGCGAGAGAGAGAGAGAGAGAGCGATACATACACATATATATATATATATATAGAGAGAGAGAGAGAGAGAGAGAGAGAGAGACAGCGATCAGATGTTGCCAGTAGTGTCCCTGGCCCAAGGCGTCCTCAGGATCTCCAGGGAGGCCCCCACTGCCTCCAGAGCTCCAGAGTATCTCTCGTGAGGCCCAAGAGGGCTCCAAAGTGGAGCGAAAAGCTGGGGGCATCTTGGGCCAGGGACACCTGTAGTTGGGTGTCTGCTCATGAGAGCCTTGAACGGCGCCGTTGAAATCAGCTTTTCCTGCATTTGGACCGCATTTGGACCGCACATTTGGCCCTTCTTTCTGCTCCTCCTCGCCCTTCCTATTCCCCCTCCCCCTCGTGCCTCTAGTCTCCCGTGTAGAGGGCCCCAGCTCCTCCGAGTCCGGTGTGGCGGCGACGTCAGGACGCGTGCGGGTGACGTCACCGGAGCCGTGGAGACGCTGTCTTACCTCGGCGCCAACGGACGGGTCAACCACCGCCCACGAGAAGCTTCTTTCGCCACCAATGTCTGGTGCACGGCACATGCGCGAGTGGGCAAGCGGGCGATCCGTTGAGGGATTCTGCCTTCACGCCTGGCGCGTGGCAGCACCTGACAGACCTCAGGAGGGGAAAAAAACACGCAGACACAATTAATCGTCGACTCCCAGGAAAATATGGGAAAATATGGGAAGTGGGGGGGAAGACAAAAATCCAGAAAATATTGGAAAATATAGGGAATCCAGTTATTTGTGTGTATTTATTTGTGTGTCCCAGGGCCCCTTCAAGACCGGTACGTTCGCAAGTGTGGGCGGCCAAGACCGGAATGGGCCAGGCATCTGCGCCAGTACGCCGTGCGAGTCGCTGGGGAGGGTCGCTGCTGGGACTACCTGCGTCAAGCCGAGAATATCAGGAGCGGGCGCGTGACGGCGGCATTCGAGCCCTAACGGGCTGCCAGCATCGCGCTCGCGTGTCCCCATTCTTCCCCTACTCTTAAGTCGGGCCTGTCCCCCTACAGGGGGATTTCGGACGAGTAATGAAAGATAGTTACCCCCAAAAATTCAAAAATTGTTTCAAAATCGTCCCCAAACTTTTTTAAAACTATTTTCGAATATTCCCCCTGTGGAGGGACAGGCCCGACCTAACCATCCGCCTGTAGGCTGAATGGAGCTTCTGTCGCGAGGAAGCGGCCCTGGAGGCAGCCGCCCCAGGTTCCCCCCTCTCGCGCCCCCTGGGGCGTTCCCCTTGCCGTTCGTCCCTCCGTCCTTCGCTCCGCCTCGCCTCGCGCCCTCCGCTCGTTGTGCGTCCCTCTCTCCCTGCGCGCGTGCTCCTTCCCATGCTCTCAAGCGTGAGCTCGTTCATCATGTGGCGCGTGCCGACGCGCCCCGGGGCGTGGCCACCTGGCCTGTCCTGACTTGAGCTCTCCTCCTCCTTTCTCCTTTCTCCTCCTCCTCCTCCAAATCTGGTCCAAGGGTCCAGGCTCGCATGTGTTCGGGATCGGGCCCACATCCTGCCCACATCGGACAGCGCCGGGAGCCACAGACACCAAAGTTGTGTAGCAACCCCGGGGGAGAAAACGAGAGGACGGTCGGACCGATGTATAAGATCGAGGTCGGTTCGGGGAGGGTGCAGTCATGTCCCTTTGTGTGTTTGTTGGACGCTTGTGTGCATCCTGGGGGAGGGTACCCTCGAATGCTATTCAGTTTGGCCAGCGGAAGTGATCGGGGGGCGCGTAATGGGGGGGCGATGAACGGGGGACAGCGAGGTCTGCCCCTTTCGGGCCCAGAGAAAGGCCTTCAGGGCCCGAGAAGGGTACTTTTTTGCCCCGCCCCCCAAGTATCGCCCCCCCACTGATTCGCGCCCAAGCTGTCCTGGGTCCGGCCGGAGGAGGGGGAGGCAGCCACGCCATAGGCCACCGAAAGAGAGAGAGAGAGAGAGAGGAGCAAAAATGCGCGGCCTGGCGCGGGCGGCAGGCGCACCCGTGGCACTGCGTGCTGGAACTGCCGCGGGGGCGCCGGGAGCGAGGCGCCGCTGCCGCCGGGGTCGGGCGGGGGCGCGCCTGCGCGGGTCGGGGGCCAGGGGGCGGGGGTCAATGCCAACGGGGGTCAGTCAGGGCGCCAGATGTTGCACAATTCTGCAGGGCCAGGGTCGCATTGACCTGGGCTCGGGTGCAGCATCCTGCAGGATCCTGCAGGATCCTGCGAGTTCCGACTGGCCTGGGTTTGGCTTGGCCCGGGCCAGCAGATCCCTGAGCGGGCCTCCCCTCCCTCCCGGATTCCCTGCTCTCTCTTCCCTCGGGGCCTTGAGATTCAGCGGCGGGCGAGGGTGAGAAGTGATAGGGGGCGGGCCTTCTTAGAAGGCTCGGAAGTCCTCGAGCCTTTTCGGAGAATTTGCAACCATCCTGTGGTGTTGGGTCCCCGTTTCGAAGGGACAGCGCCCCGCGTTCCTCACCTCCCGCTGCCCCCTCCCCCTCTCCCGCCGTCTCCATTTCGGCACACCCCTCACACGTTTCGTGGCCCCATAGGAAGCTTCACCGAAGGCCCCAGTGGGAAAGTTTGCATGGCACCGCCGCCTCATTTCGGCACACCCTCACTCGCTTCGTGGCCCCATAGGGAGCCCCGCGGAAGGCCGCAGTGGGAAAGTTCGCATGGCACCGCCGCCCCATTTCAGCACACCCCACACATTTCGTGGCCCCATAAGGGGGGGCTCCACCTAAGGTCACAGTGGGAAAGTTCGCATGACACCCCCGCCTCGTTTTGGCACACCCCTCACACGCTTCGTGGCTCCATAGGGAGCTCTACCGAAGAAGTTCGCATGGCACCTCCGCCTCATTTCGGCCCACCCCCACACGCTTCGTGGCCCCATAGGGAGCTCCACGGAAGGCCGCAGTTGGAAAGTTCGCATGGCACCGCCGCCCTATTTCGGCACACCCCTCAAACGCTTCGTGGCCCCAGAGGGAGCTCCACCTAAGGCCCCAGTGGGAAAGCTCGCACGACACCGCCGTCCCATTTCGGCACACCCCTCACACGTTTCGTGGCTCCATAGGAAGCCCCACCGAAGGCCCCAGTGGGAAAGCTCGCATGGCACCGCCGCCCCATTGCGGCACAGCCCTTACACGTTTCGTGGTCCCACAGGGAGCTCCACCTCAGGTCCCAGTGGGAAAGTTCGCATGGCACCCCCGCCCAATTGCGGCACAGCCCTCACACCCTTCGCGGCTCCATAGGGAGCTCCACCGAAGGCCCCAGTGGGAAAGTTCGCATGGCACCTCCGCCCAAATTCGGCACACCCCTCACACGTTTCGTGGCTCGATGGGGAGCTCCACGGAAGGCCCCAACGGCGACGTTCACGTGCGTCTGCCCGACTCATTTCGGCACACCCTTAAAATGCTTCGTGGCAGAAGGCTATACCGCGTGCGCTCCTCGGACTTTGCGCGCCCCCCTCCTTCGTCTCATCTCCCTCGCGGTACTCGCAGCTGCATATGGTTGGGTCCTTTGTCGGGCTAATCGTTCTCAGCCTTCCCCGAAGACACGAAGCACTTTTCAGAAGGCTCGAGGGCTTCTGAGAAGCCTTGCCGCCTTCTGAGAAGGCCTCTCCTTCTCACTTTCCCTCTTCGCTCGCCGCCGAGAGATTCTGGCGTTGCATTCTTGTTCACGATGGTCGGTTTCGACGGATTTCGTGCCCTGGGACCCTTACAGATCGATCCGGACCGAAACAACAAACAGACAGAAAAGAAAGATGTGGTCTAGGGTTTTAGTGTTTTTTTTGTTGCGACGTTGCAATTTTTGGCAACGTCAGATGTGAGGGTCCCCTTCCCGGAGTTCCTGCCTCCATCCCTCCCTCGGGAGGGAGGGAATCCGTCCCCCCTTCCCTTCGGAGGGAGGGAGGCTGAGGCAGGGGTGACCTCCGTCGGAGGGAGCCCCCCCTCCCTTTCTCCCCTTCGACAACACGATGGCGATGGCAAAGACGACAACTGAGGCGACAGAGACTACGGCTGGGTGCGACCAAGGCTGCGACGACGACCACGGCCGCAGCGACCACCACGCTCGCGACTGTGACGACCACGCCGATCACGATCACGGCGACCTGCTGCTGCTCCTCCCCTCCCCCCGCCCTCCTTCCCGTCCCCCTCCTCCCTTTGGTCTCCCCCCCTCCCCCTTCCCCTCCCCCTTTCCCCCGCCGACGACACGCCGACAAACGACAAAGACGACGACGACGGCGACGACGACGACCATGACCACCATGACCACCATCGACCACCATCGACCGCGACCGCGACCACGACCACGACGACGACGACGACCACATCCTTTTCCCCGAGCGTGGCTATAATCACTTGGTCCTGTATGACCGCACGTTCCCATTGCCAATTGGCCACCTTGCGTGGGAACTGTACTTGACCGATGTTTAGCCCTGGTATCAGTCAAGCTGGAAGCACTACCCCCGAACAGCCCAGACAGGCGCGTGCAGGAACATGGGGCGCGGGCAACATCGGAGAGGCCCGGATCGCCGAGACAGTGCACGACAGCGCAAGCTCTTAGGGAGGTGGGCGGAGACGGAGGTTCCGATCCCGGGCTGTTGCTGCCCGATCCGACGCGCATTTCGATCCGATCCGAGTTCTCGATTCGATGCGGTCTGACCGTGCCATGAGGAGGAGGAGGAGGAGGAGGAGGAGGAGGAGGAGGAGGAGGAGGAGGAGGAGGAGGAGGAGGAGGAGGAGGAGGAGGAGGAGAAGTCGGACGGCATCAACGGCCTCGACGATCATCCTCAGGACGTTTGTTGACCCAGTGTGTGTGTGTGTGTGTTTACCCCGCTCGGCTCCAGCGACGGCACCCGTCTCGTGCCGGCCCTCACTGCGCCGCCTGCGTCGTGCTGGCTGGCCGCCGTGGACACGCACGCGTTGGCGGGCTAACACGCGTTCCGAGGCTCGTCAAACTGGGCGCTGAGACCCGCAGCTTCGATGCTCGTTTCGGGGACCTTCCTGGAGCCCACCTAACGGATCTGTTCGACCCCAGTTCGACTCAAGTTCGACTCAAGTTCGACTCAGGTTCGACTCAGGTTCGACTCAGGTTCGACTCAGGTTCGACTCAGGGTCGACCCACATCGACTGACGTTCGACGCAGCTTCGACGCACGAGTGGAGCGAGTGGCTCCAGGAAGGTCCCCAGAACGAGCATCCAACGCAGCGGGACCCGGCTGGTCAGATCAGCGAGCGAAGTCGTGAGCGCCGACCTTGCGGCCCTAGCCATGCCCACGGCGCCGCCGCTGGTCCGACGCAGGCCGCGGTGGCGGCGGCGTCGACGGCGCCAGGCGAGCGGGTGCTCATCCCAGGCGGGGAGCCGCTCTGCAGGTGCGCCACCGCCGCCCCGCCCGCCCCCCTCTGCGCGAGCAGGCGGAAGGAGTCGTCGTCGTCGTCGTCGTCGTCGTCGTCGTCGTCGTCGTCGTCGTCGTCGTGGTCGTGGTCGTCGTGGCCGTGGTCGTGGTCGTGGTCGTGGTCGTGGTCGTCGTCGTCGTCGTCGTCGTCGTCGTCGTCGTCGTCGTCGTCGTTGTCGTCGTCGTTGTGACCCCCCCGGCGGGGACGGGACAAATTAAATGGGATTCCAATCGACGCAATTACGACATTGTTCTATCCCCCTTATGTGTTCGCTCGTTCTTACGACAGCGAATCAAAGGTGGCTGGCCTCGCATCGAAGAGCCTCTCACACACGCCGACCGTGTCGACGGAATTTTTCAAGGAAATCATGATGTTCATGCATACGGGGGACGACCAACAACAATGAGTTATCATTGGTTGTTCCAAGGAGTCACCGTGAACATGGCCAGGTTGGCCGTGAACACAGCCGTGGTCGCCCGCGTGTGGGCGACGCCCACAAACATTGGGCTGGCCATAAACACGGCGGCGTCCACGCATGCGGGCGACGCCCACAAACATTGCACCCGGCATACGACCGTGACCGCGGCGGGCTGGCCGCGAACACGGCTGTGTTCACGCATGTGGGCGACGCCCACAAGCATTGCCTTCTCTGCCTTCTGCTCCTCCTCCTCCTCCTCCTCCTCCTCCTCCTCCTCCTCCTCCTCCTCCTCCTCCTCCTCCTCCTCCTCCTCCCCCTCCTCTGCCTCCTCCTCTCTGCCTCCTCCTCTTCTACCTTATCCTCCTCTGCCTCCTGCCCTGGTCCTGTGGTCCTGGGTCCGCCTCCTCCGCTTGTCCCGCTGGCCCCTGGTTCCGGGGTCGGCCATCCTGGCCTGGTCTGTGCGCGCCTGTCCGCTGCGGGGTGTCTTTTGATGCTGTGGAGCTGCTGCCGCCGCTGGTGTGGAGTTTACCTCACCACTGGACCAGCCTGCGGCTCTGCAGGTGGTGCGCGCATGCCCGCCAGCTCTCGCCTGGAAGGTCTTCCTGGTCGATGGCGCCCTCCTCTGAGCGACAGCGAGGCCCGCCTCCCGTTTGTTCCTCCCCCCGCTGTCCTCCCTCCTGTCTTCTTTCCCTCTCCCGTTGCGCGTAATTTAGGCCGCCGCTTAGTTCGTTGCGCCCTTGGGCGCCGCCCGACTGCTCTCCGGCGCGGTCGCGGTCAAAAAGTATACCCGCCAGCCCGTTCGGAAATTCTGCTCGTGAGGGTCGACGGGGAAGGGGCATGAAGAGACACACCTGGTGCGACAGAGCGGGCGGCCATGGTGAACGGAGAGATCTCTGGGAACAGCGGGGGGACTTTGGAGGGCTTCTTCGGGCCATCCCTGGGGCCCGCGTGGGGACGAGGGAAGGAGGAGGAGGAGGAGGAGGAGGAGGAGGAGGAGGAGGAGGAGGAGGAAGAGGAGGAGGAGGAGGAGGAGGAGGAGGGAGGAGGAGGGGGAGGGGGAGGGGAGGATGAGGAGGAACAGGAGGAGGAGGAGGAGGAGGAGAGAGGAGGAGAGGAGGAGGAGGAGGAGGAGGAGAGGAGGAGGAGGAGGAGGAGGAGGAGGAGGAGGAGGTAGGAGGAGGAGGAGGAGGAGGAGGAGGAGGAGGAGGAGGAGGAGGAGGAGGAGGAGAGCAGGGAGGAGGAGTGGAGGAGGAGGAGGAGGAGGAGGCGGAGGAGGAGGAGGAGGAGGAGGAGGAGGAGGAGGAGGAGGAGGGGGAGGAGGAGGAGGAGGGAGGCGGAGGAGGAGGAGGAGGAGGAGGAAGAAGGACGACGACGACGAGGAGAGAGGAAACGGATACGAAGAAGGCAAAGGAGGAAGGAGGAGGGAGGAGGAGGAAGGAGGAGGAGGAGGAGGAAGGAGGAGGAGGAGGAAGAGGGAGGAGGAGGAGGCGGAGAGGAGGAGGAGGGAGGAGGAGGAGGAGGAGGAGGAGGAGGAGGAGGGGAGGAGGGGGAGGAGGGGGAGGGAGGAGAGGGAGGAGGGAGGGAGGGAGGAGGGAGGGAGGGAGGGAGGGAGGGAGGAGGGAGGGAGGGAGGAGGAGGAGGAGGAGGAGGAGGAGGAGGAGGAGGAGGAGGAGGAGGAGGAGGAGGAGGAGGAGGAGGAGGAGGAGGATCGAGCAGCTAAGAGGCACGTTTGGTCAGGTGGGTTGGGCGATGGGGGGGCCCGAACGTGGCGCACTTGGCGCGGCGGGACTATGCGGCACACCTGGCGCACGTGGAGCACGTGGTGCATCTGGCGCACCAGGCGTGCCTGGCACGTTCGGGCCCCAGGGGTGCCTGGCGCGCGTGGCGCGCCTGGCACTCGTGGCGCACCTCGCCCCAGCGTCGCGCACACGGGGCCGGTTATGCTTCCCAGTAGCTGTCCATCCAACGACGACCGTCGAACATGTTGAGGCTCGGGTGTTATTTATGTGTTGGGAGGGCGGGCGTGAGTGGACTATACGGCTCTCGCTTGCTATCTAGGGGGGTGCTTTGATCCCTTCCCCTGCCTTCTCTCCCGGGCTTGGAAGGGCGCCCCGTGAGGGGTTACAGCGTCCTAAATGGCCCAACGTGGCCCCAAGACGGCCTCTGAGAGCACAAGATGGCCTCCAAGATGTGTCAGAATATTTCGATATGGTTCAAGATAGCCTCAAGAGGCCTCAAGACGACCCCACAACGGTTTCAGGTGCCCTCCGAGCCCTTCAAGGACCCCTTCCCCCACGATGCCAAAATGGCTCCCAAACCCCAGGGGAACCACTGTGTTTTGCCTTCTCGCTTTTTCGCTTGCGATGGGCCCTTGGGGCCTCAAAATGGCGCCAAGACGGCCCAAGAGAGCCCCAAGAGGGGTTCAGAAAAGCTCCAAGGCAGTCCCAAGAACGCCCGAGAGCGCCCCACGAGCGCCCCAAAAGGCCTCGAAACGCCATTTTTGAGCCTCCCAGGGGGGACCTGAATTTCGGACCCTTTTCTTTTCAGGTCATGGGAGCCCAGGTGGCCCCACGAGGCCTCCCAGACCCCCCCACCGAGCCCCAAAATGGCCCCAAGAAGGCATCCAGAGAGCCCCCAAAGGGCATCAAAAGTGCCCCAAGAGGCCCCGCGAGGACCCCGAGAGAGCCCCAAGACGGCTCCAAGAGACCTCCGAGAAAACGCTTCCAAATCGGTTGTTACACTTCACTCTTCTACACTTCCCCGATCAAGGCTACTTGCCAGCCGATCTGCTTCTTGATGGGCTGGTGAAGTTTTTTTTGTTGTTACTTTACAGCCGCAGGCGGAAGCGCCAGCGGCAGGCGGTCACGGTCGGGCTGCGGCCGCGACAAAGGGGGCGGGCGCGCGCGGGGCCGCGGTCAGGCGGCAGCAGCAGCGACCCAGGGCGTCTGAGCCAAAGCGTGCATATCCAGGGAGTCTGCAGGGCAGCCCCTGAAAGGAACATGCAATGGCGCATCCAGGGAGTCTGACAACAGGCACCGAGGAAGCCGAGCGCAGCCAAAATGGCGCGTAAAGCGTTCCCGACAGGTCGAGTAAGAACGGATGGGGAACGGTCCGAGCGGGACGTCAATCCAGGGAGTCTGATGGGTAGGCACAGACTGACTGGTGACACAGTCCAGCAAGGACAACTCTGACGGCGGCAGCGGACCATCGCGACGTCAGAACACGCATCCAGGAAGTGGAAACAAAGTAGCCAGGGAAAGAACCTTCCACAACTGAGATGCGCCTGAGCCCTTGGACCAGCGACTGGTAAGAGCACAGCAACGTGCACAAAGCCACACGGTAAAAACACGTGGTAGCTGGGAGTGCACCACCAAAGTGACTCAGCGCCACACATACGCGTGTAGGGTAGCACCCGAGGGACGGGACCGTCGTATACCCAAAACGCGTCCCTCAGAGTCACTTCGTTCCAGGGGCAGGTGGAGATTCGCGAAGCGTCCAGAATTCGTTACACCACCTACGCCCATATGGTTGGTGGGACCAAGGATTCATTACCAACGGTTCCTAGCCATGATTTTTCACTGACGGTGCCAGCATAATTATTATTTAGTAACGCTTCCAGGGGAGGGATTCTTTCATAACGGTTCCATCGTGCGGATTTTGTTGCTAATGGTTCTTCGTTGCGTTTTCTTTATTTGTGGTTCTTTTGTAAGGATCATTTGAGGTTCTTTAGTCCGGGTTCTTGACTACTGAGTCGTTCCCAAGGATTCTGCACGAACGGTTCGGTCCCTCAACAAGAGTTCTTGCGTTACGTTCTCTTAGTCATAAATCCTCACTAAACGTTCCTTGGTAAGGAATATGCACTAAACGTTCCTCAATAAGGATTAAGTTTGTAGTCATGATTTTTTACTGAGGTTCCTTTGGTAAGGATTCTCTTTCTCAACATTTTCATTTTTTGGTATATGTAGAGGCCGAGCTTGCGTGGGGTCGACATGGCCTGCGAGGCTTTGGCGCTTGCAGGCGCCTTAGTCTCGTCCACGGGATCGGGCATTTTTTGTTTTTATAACCCACCAGAGGCCTGTGCGATACGATGCAGCGCGTCCCCCCGCTAGAGGAAGCGTCAGAAACCAGGCGTACTTCTGGTGGGGGGCGACGGGAAAAATTGTGTACCCATTTGTGAGGGCTGGATGGTTGGTTTGGACCCGCATCAGAGTTGCTACCTTGTTGCTGTTGATTGTGATGATGATGACGGTGGTGGTGGTGATAAGAATGGTGCTTGTGATGATGATACTGGTGATGCTGTTTGTAGTGATGTTGATGATGGATGGCGATGGTGCTGGTGATGGCCATGGCCATGGCGATGGCGATGGTGATTGCGATGCTGATGACGATGACGATGGTGAATAGTTGGATGATGATGATGCTGATGCTGATCATGATCTTGATGCTGATGATGATGCTGATTCTGATGATGATGACGATGATGATGATGGTGATGATGATGATTATGCTGTCCATCATGTTGATGAGGACGAATGCGAGGATGAGGATGCGAAGATGATGATGCTGATGGTGATGATGCTGATCGTATTGGATACGATGCTGATGGTGGTGTTGGTGATGATGATGGTCGTGATGGTAATGGTGCTGATGGTGATGGTGATGCTGATTATTATGCTACTGATGCTGCTGCTGCTGATGGTGACGATGCTGATGATGATGATGATGATAATGATGGCGATGGTGATGATGTTGGTGGCGATGATGATGATGACGATGCTGATGCTGCTGGTGATGATGATGATGGTGTGGGTGATGATGATGGTGCTGATGCTGACGATAATGGTAGTGGTGGGGATGATGATGATGATGCTGATGCTGATGATGATGATGATGATGATGGTGATGGTGATGGTGATGGTGATGATGATGATGATGATGATGATGATGATGATGATGATGATGATGATGATGATGATGATGATGATGGTGCTGGTGATGGTGGTAGTGGTGGTGATGATGATGATGCTGATGATGATGATGATGACGAGGAGGTGGAGGAGGAGGGGGAGAAGGAGGAGAAAGAGACAGAGGAAGCGGACAATTCGCTGTATTTCTGCATTTTCTCTCTTTCCTGGACCTCGGCCCCACCCCTTTCGAGGTTGACCCCCGTTCGGCGCGGGGCGTACGCGGCCGCGGAGATGGACGCCCAGGAGTTTACAGAGAGCTTCGCCACTGGAGGGGGAGGGGATGCAGGGGGAGGGGGGAAGTTTTGGAGCGATTTCCAGAAGTGGCTTAAGGCTTCTGGTGGTTTTCGGATGTCTCCAGTGGGTCCAGCATGCTTTGGGGGGGGGGGGGGGGGGCACAGGGGGAGGGGGAAAGAAGCTAGGCGGTAACTCGCCAAAGCCTCAATCGCCCATTCCCCTTCTCCCCTCTCCTGCCCCTTTTCCCCCATCTCCTATCCCCGCCGCTTGTCATGCCCTCCTCCCTCCGTCGAGTGCGGGCGCGGCGAGGCGTCATCGCCAGGGGGAGGGCCAGGGGGAGGGCCGTGAGGAGGAGCAGGACGATGATGATGATGATGATGATGATGATGATGATGATGATGATGATGATGATGATGATGCTGACGAAGCTGATGATGGTGATGACGGTGATGGTGGTGGTGGTGGTGGCGATGATGGTGATGGTGATGGTGATGATGATGATGATGATGATGATGATGATGATGATGATGATGATGATGATGATTATGCTGATGCTGACGATGATGGTAGTGGTAGGGATGATGATTGTGATGATGATGATGATGATGATGATGATGATGATGATGATGGTGATGGTGATGATGATGGTGATGGTGATGGTGATGGTGGTGGTGGTGATGGTGGTGGTGGTGATGCTAATGATGATGATGATGATTCGGCTGCTGCTGCAGATTATGACGAGGAGGGTGAGGATGGCGAGGGGGAGGGTGCTAAGGGCGACGATGATGATGGTGATGCTGGTGAGATGCTGATGCTGATGACGTTTACTATGAGGAAGTGTATAGTGATGGTTCCAGCTATGAGGGGACGATGATGATGATGACGATGCTGACGATGTCGACGGTGACAACGACGACGACGATGCGGACGAGGATGAGGATGAGGATAATGCTGCTGATGATTCTGATGCTGATACTGATGATGCTGGCGATACTGATGATGCAAATGATGATCATAATGATTATGCTGCTGCTGATGATGAGGAGGATGTGGATGAGGATTGTGATGCTGATGATGATGCTGATTATTGTTATTATTTCGATGCCGATGTGTCATTATTCTTTTAATCATTAATGCAATTTTTGTTAGCATGACTTTTGCTATCATTATTATTGTGTTGTTATTGTTATTGCTTTTGTTTATTCTCAGTACTGTTAGTATGATGAGGATGATGACGGTCAGGATGCTGATGACAGCGATGATCATTACGATCTTGATGATAACTATGTGAATTCGTAGGATGATTCTCGGGAAGTTTGTGATAGTAGTCATGCTGTTGATTCTGATTATGTGGAGGAGGAGCAGGATGAGGGGTATGATGGAGTGCTCTAGCCTGTGCCGCCGATCCCTGCTGGTCCTATATATATGTATGTATATATATATATATATATAGATAGATGCGCCGAGATAATGATGTACACGTACCTGCATGCACATCTATGTAGATGTATATATATATATATATAGATAACTGCATATACACTTACATCGAGAGAGAGAGAGAGCTATCGAGGCCCATACAGTATACACATGCGTATATACATATATTCAACAGGCTTACGCCATTCCGCCGACCCCCAGACAAAGTCAGGCCCTGTGGGCGTCTTGGTGGGCGTCTTGGAAGCCTCGTCAGAGTTTCCTGGGCGCTTGCTGGATGTTTCTTGCACGCCGTCGCGCGCATTGGATGCCTTGAGGTGTCCGGATGCGTGGGAGGAGTGGCCGCCGCGCAGTCGCTGCTCCCCGCATGGGGCTCTTCTCTCCTGCGCAGCTCGGGAGGGAGCACTGAAATGTGTTGTGCGCCGCGCGTGACGCGTGATGCTTGCGGAGTGACGCCGCGCATGGTCGATATAACCCTCTCATCTTGGGATTCGGAGACTGAGGGAGAAGGAGGAAAAGGATGACATAGGTAAGCGGCGACGGTGAGAGGAAGGAGGAAAAGGAGGAGGATATCGAGGACAACTAGACGGTTTGCAATGTTGTCTGGATTTTCTTTGGGGCCCCCTTGTGAAGCCTCCTGGAGCTTATGCGGGCATCTCCAGGGCCTGCTGGCGGCCCAGGCGGCGGCCTCTTGGAGCTTTGCCGGGGCTCCCAGGGGGAGGAGGAGGACTAGGAGGAGGAGGAGGAGGAGGAGGAGGAGGATGAGGAGGAGGAGGAGGAGGGGTAGAAGTAGGATGAGGAGGAGGAGGAGGAGACGGAGGCGGAGGCGGAGGCGGATGGAGGAGGGGGAGGAGAAGGAGGGGGGGAGGAGAGGAGGGAGGAGGAGGAGGAGGAGGAGGACCAGGAGGAGGAGGAGAAGGAGGAGGAGGAGGGGGAGGAGGAGGAGGAGGAGGCGGAGGTGGGGGCGGAGGAGGAGGAGGAGGAGGAAGAGGAGGAGGAGGAGGAGGAGGAGGAGGAGTAACAGGAGGAGCACACGGAGTAGTAATGATAGTCAACATAGGCAGAAGCACGCACATAGTCATACTAGCACTACGGTTGCTAGTCATCATACTAATGATCATAATGCTGCGAGCTATAACAGCAATGATTCTAAAACGAGTAACATTACTGCTACTGCTACGTTTTAATACTTTTTGTTTTCATACTACCACTTCTTAGTAGTATTGATAGTCATACTCAGAGTAGTAGTGATGGTCATAGTAATACTAAGTGTAGTCATAGCTGTATCAATACTAGTAAATCTACGATTGAGGACCGTACTATTAACAAGACTCAGTCACATAGTGCTAGTACATGCAACATTACTTCTCATATCTCAACATCAACTACCACTAACACCACTGATTATACATTAAACATCTACACTACTTACAGCAACATCACCCATACTACTTATAGAAGGCTGAGGCTAGTACTCATCATGCTACAAGCAACAAGGCTACTATTACTAGCAGTGATTGTGTTATTACTGATGGTATAACTAAGTCACTTACTCATACACGTACGAACATTGGTATTTTTCTTAATCGTGAATGTATGAATTATAATACGAATGCGAATGCTACTACTAATGCCAGTACTACTACGAATAGTATTATTAACGCTGTTACTAGTACAAGGGGCTCGTATTAATTCTCATGCACATGCTAATGCGAATATTAGTGCTACTACTAATATTTTTCCATAGAAATATAATGAAACTACTAATACGACTACTAATACCACTAGTACGCATACTCATCATACTAATCATATATGCATACTACTACTACTACTACTACTACTACTACTACCACTACCACTACCACTACCACTACTACTACTACTACTACTACTACTACTACTACTACTACTACTACTACTACTACTACTACTACTACTACTACTACTACTACTACTACTACTACTACTACTACTACTACTACTACTACTACTACTACTACTACTACTACTACTACTACTACTACTACTACTACTACTACTACTACTGCTACTACTACTACTACTACTACTACTACTACTACTACTACTACTACTACTACTACTACTACTACTACTACTACTACTACTACTACTCGCGAGGTCATGGTTCAGTTTTGGCCTTAGTTTGGCCGCTTCGGTCGTTTTCCTGGAGGCTTCCGTCGGCGATTTGGCTCTTCCAGTCGAACTGCCTTTCGGTGCTGCAGCGTCGGCTTCAAATCTGTCGGGTGTTTCCTGAGGTTGCTGGACAGTATCGGGGGGGCAGCGCAGATTCTCGCGGCTGGCCCTCGGCGCGCGCTGAACTCTTGTGCGTTCGCGCACTTTCGTGGTCTTGGGGTCTCGCTGGAGTCTGTCAATTCGCAATTGATGGCCGAGGCTACTAAATATCTGGTTCGTGCCAAGTGTAAGGCGATTAACCAGGCCTGTCATGACTTTGCGCGGCTCACACGCGGTATGTGCGACGAAGAGGTTAGTCTTCATCGGCAACACTTTGCCTCGTGGAAGAATTCGATGGTGCGATGCACGGGCAGGGATTCTGTCAATATTCTCTCCCCTAGCGCTCGACGGGTGGGCAGCAGGATCCATTGGCGGGTGCATCAGTCTCCTCGCGGGCTTCTGGCTCGTATGGCGCCGTCGATCGATTTGCAGGTTCGTGTCGGTCGATGGCTTGTGGAGGTTCAGGTGTCTGTTGTAGTTTGCCTTCGGTCTCGGCTGAGCGCTCTTGAGAAGGCCGCGTGTGCCCGCCCCTCTCCCTGCTGGCGTTCTCGGGGCTCTTTCCAGGAGCGCGTGCGCCTCGGCCAGGTTTCAGTCGAGGACAGGTGTTGCTGTTTCCGCTGTGGCGGCCCTGATGACATGCTCCACTATAGATGTTGCGTTGTGTTCGAGTCTCCAGCGCCCCCTTGGATTCCAGGCGTTCGGAACCTGCCGGGACAGTGGGGATGTTCTTCCGAAGTCGATGAGTCGCGGTTCTCTACCTTGGCCTTCTTGGGCCCGATGTGGGGACTGGATTGCGATGTTGCTTCAGATCCGGTGCTCGACGTGTTTCTTCAGACCCACGCCCGCCACTGTCTTGGTCCTGCACTACCTCCACCCCAGGTAATACATGCGCGTTGGAGTTTTTTGGTTGCCAGGCGATATGAGAAGTATCTGCTGTTCTCCGTGGTCGCTCTCGACCATAGCTACGCTGTCACTCGGTTCTGTGCAGTTTGTGGGTTCCTTTTTTGGTATCTCTCTCGAATTCGGTTTGCTGTCTGGAATCTCGACGCCCTCTCGCCATGGTGGTGGCGCGCCTGGCCTGCCGTGGCCCACCAGGGTCCCACCGGGGATGCAGCGCCTCCTCTCGCCAACTGGGCGTGTGCCCGCATGCGGGCGGCGCGCCATCACGGACAAATGACATGCGGAGCCTTGGTGCGTCCGCGGTGGAAGAGAACTCCTTTTCCTCCTCCTTCTCCTCGGCCTCCTCCTCTTCTTGGTGTTGTTGTTGTTCTTCTTCTTCTTCTTCTTCGTTTTTCCTGCGTGACACGATGGACCCGTCGGCGCATAGAGAACGCATTGGCGCAATGGGAGGGATGGGTGGACGGGGTAGGCCGTGAGATGCGGCGCGCGCGCAGCTTGCTCTCCCTCCCCCGTTCCCATCCCCCCCCCGCAGCGCCGAGCGGGGCCAGGCCAGCGGTGGCTTGTCGAGAACGGGCGCCCGACCGAGGACCCTGCCACAGGCGCCCGCGGCCCCTGCCGAGGGAGGGGTGGGGACCGCGGCCACGTCGCCGCCGCTGCCGCTGCCGCCGTCGCCGCCGCCGCCGCCGTTGCCGCCGCCTCCGACGTCGCCGCCGTCGTCGCCGCCGACGCCGGCGTCGTCGTCGGCTTCTGCTTTATCGTCGTCGCCGTCGTCGCCGTCGTCGCCGTCGTCGTCGTCGTCGTCGTCGTCGTCGTCGTCGTCGTCGTCGTCGGGTCGTCATCGTCGAAAACCTCCAGAGACGCGGGGAAGCCTGAGGAGCCTCCCTCCCCAGGAGCAGCGCCCCCGACAAAAAAAACCCGAGAGACGCCGCCGACGGCGGGGCCCGCCGCGCCGAGGCCCAGCAAAAGACGAAGCCGACGAGAGGCCGCCGTCGGCACTCGTTCGGCGCGCGCATGGCCGCCGCCGCCGCCCCCGGGCAGGCGAGACCGTCCAGGACATCCGGGGCGCCTACGCGAGGCAGCAGCGCACCGCGAGCTTCGCGGTGGCGGCGGCCTCCCCGCGGGCCGCGGCGGCGGCCGCGGCCGCCCCCTCCCGGCCGAGGGCGGCGCGGGCGCGCGCGCCGGGCGCCGCGTGAGTGCGCGCCCGCGTTCCTCGCGCGCGCGGGGCCGCGCCGCAGAAAAAGGTTCCTCCTCTTCCTCGTCGTCGTCGTTGTCCTCCTCCTCCTCCTCTTCCTCCTCCTTCGCTTCCTCCTCCTCCTCCTCTTCCTCCTCCTCCTTCTCCTGCTGACGAGCAGGCGGGTCTCAATGGTGAATGTTTTGGACAGGTTGACGGACCTGCCGTGAGGAGTGAGGGAGGCCTGTTGTTGTCGGCGGTTTCTGGAAGTTCTGAGGCCGAATTTTTGGTTAGTGGGGAGGGGGTCCGAGGCTGTATCCAGTCGTGACCGACCGAGTGCTTCTGACCTCCTCCCGAACTTAGCGCGTAGTCAGCGTCTGGCCGAGTTAGTCGCTCGAGGGCTTTTGTCCCGTGCTCCTCCTCCTTCTGAGCCTCCTCCTCGTCCCCCTGGAGTGCGACCGATTCGCGGCCTTTCGGATCCTTTCGTGCCGATGCCGAGGCGAGCTCGATCCTCTCGAGGCCCTCGTGTGCGGCCGCCTGGGTAATTCGGAACACGTCGGAGTGGTGCCCATCACCCCCCTAGCTGGCACCCCCCAGCCAAAGGGCGGGTCGAGGGCCTCAGGTGGTGTCCCCACCAGCAGCGCCTGCTGGTGAGGGAAGTTGCGGCAATGCCGCCACTCAGGTGCAAACAGTTTTTTTTATCGAGGCTCGACCATCGACTGCACCCGAGAGTTCTTGCTTGCTTGCTCCTCCTCCTCCTCCTCCTCCTCCTCCTCCTCCTGTGGCCCTCTCGGCGCCGCCGTTGGGCGCCACGGGCCGCCGTGGGCCGTCGGAACACGCCTCCCGGGGAAAGGGCCGAGAGGTTCAGGGGCCGACAGTTCCTCGTGGGCAGCTTCGGGGAAGGGGTAAGTCGGGGGCGGCAAAGAGGGGGGTGATAACTAGGGGGGGGTGGATATCATGGCGGGGTCCATGATATTTCCCCAGATTTCATGGCGCCTCTTCCTATTTCATTACGTCCCTGGCCCCCCCGCTGGGCCGCGCACGTGCCGCTGGTCATGATTTGCACCCCCCCTCTTGGACACCCCCCTCTTGGCCGCGCCCGAGTAAGGGTCAAGGGGGGGGGTGCGTCGACCCCCAATCGCCCATGGGTCGCTGGTAGGGGCCCGATAGCCCACCCTGCCCGGGAACGCGCGGATTCGCGATCGGGGGCCTATCGCCGCTCTGTCGGCGATGTGTCGCCTATTTCAGGTCGATGTTTCCCTTCCTGGGCTGGTCCCCAGTAACGTTCCCCCTCATCCTGGGGAAGGGGCTGAGAGAGCCCACAGTTACGGAGACAGTTACGGAGACCCCTGTCGTCAGAGGAACAGACAAGAGAAAAGGTCGCTTATCTGAGTCTGCTTGCGTTCCTGATCCTGGCGCCCATATAGGAACACAGCCTGTGGCCCGAAGTCCATAGGGAAGATGAGCTCGGGAGTTCTGGAACCGCGCGCACTGAAATGATGAGGGCGTCGGAAGTCTCGAGGTGCATGTTGGCGATTGGCGGGTGAAGCAGCAGTCTGTGCCAGCTCCATCATTCGAGACCGCCGTTTCGCGCCCCACAGGGCGCCCCTCCTGCTGCGAAGAGCAGTCACGGGGGGGCGGCCTGGTGCCGAGAAGGGCGGTCACGTGGACGACGCATCTGTGAGCATCTCATAGTCTTCTCAAGGGCAGGTGCTCGCTAGAATCTGAGTGCGCGAAGCGCGTGCGTGGTCGAAGCTATGCGAGTCCCTCCCTTGCCCCCCCCCCATCCCCGTTCCCTTGGGCGACGAGGGGCTGCCCGTCGTGGCCGTGTGCCCCGCTGCCTCCTCGTGACCCTCCTCCCTGGCTCCTGTGACCCGCGTGCTCTCCCACCCCCCCAGCCTCTCGTGTCCCTCCCCTCTTGTGCGCGACCGCGTGTTTGTGAGGCCCGTTGCGTGTCTGTGCGGCCCCGTGCGTGTCTGTGTGGCCCGGCGCGCGGCTGCATGGGTGTCGCTGTGGCCCGCGTTGGCTTTGCAACCAGGTCGTGCATGTAGCTGTAGACCTCTGGGCAGGGTTGCATTCCCGCCCAATGCGGCCACGCGAACATCTATCTAGATGCGTGTTGAAAAGAATTTGGTAGTAGTAGTAGTAGTAGTAGTAGTAGTAGTAGTAGTAGTAGTAGTAGTAGTAGTAGTAGTAGTAGTAGTAGTAGTAGTAGTAGTAGTAGTAGTAGTAGTAGTAGTAGTAGTAGTAGTAGTAGTAGTAGTAGTAGTAGTAGTAGTAGTAGTAGTAGTAGTAGTAGTAGTAGTAGTAGTAGTAGTAGTAGTAGTAGTAGTAGTAGTAGTAGTAGTAGTAGTAGTAGTAGTCGCGTCGTCGTCGTATCGTATAATAGTAGTCGTCGTCGTCGTCGTCGCGTCGTCGTCGTCCGTCGTCGTCGTAGTGTAGTAGTGTAGTAGTAGTAGTAGTAGTATAATAGTAGGAATAGTAAGTAGCGTAGTAGTAGTAGTAGTAGTAGTAAGTCGTAGTAGTAGTCGTTCGTTGTAACCGTAGTAACCGTAGTAAGTAGTGTCGTAGTAGTAGTTTTAGTAGTAGTAGTAGAGTAGTAGTAGAGTAGTAGTAGTAGTAGTTATAAGTCGTAGTAGTAAGTAATAGTCTTGAGCAGTAGTAAGTAGTATTAGTAGTAATAGTAGTGTAGTAGTATAGTATAGTAGGTAGTAGTAGATAGTATAGTAATAGCAATCTTAGTAGGTAGATAGTATAGTAATTAGTAGAAGTAGTAGTAGAAGTAGTAGTAGTAGTAGTAGTAGTAGTAGTCGTAGTAGTAGTAGTAGTAGTGGTAGTAGTAGTAGTAGTAATAGTGATAGTAGTAGTAGTAGTAGTAGTAGTAGTCGTAGTAGTAGTAGTAGTAGTAGTAGTAGTCGTAGTAGTAGTAGTAGTAGTAGTAGTAGTAGTAGTAGTAGTCGTAGTAGTAGTAGTAGTAGTAGTAGTAGTAGTAGTAGTCGTAGTAGTAGTAGTAGTAGTAGTAGTAGTAGTAGTAGTCGAAGTAGTAGTAGCAGTAGTGATAGTAGTGGTAATGGTAATGATAATTGTAATGGTAGTGGTAAGCCTACTGCTAGTGGGAATGGTAATGGTGATGGTGATGGTAATGGTAATGGTAATGGTAATGGTAATGGTAGTATTCGTGGTAATGTTCATGGTCGTAGTCATGGTAATGGTGATAGTAATGGTAATGGTAATGGTAAAGGTAATGGTAATGGTAGCTGTAATGGTAATGGTAATGGTAATGGCAATGGGAATGGAAATGGTAATTGTCATCGTGATGTTGATGTTGATGGCGGTGGCGGTGATAGCGACAGTGTCAGTAGTAGTAGTAGTAGTAGTAGTAGTAGTAGTAGTAGTAGTAGTAGTAGTAATAGTATTGTAGTAGTGGTAGTAGTAGTAGTAGTAGTAGTAGTAGTAGTAGTAGTAGTA
>CAUYUJ010003012.1:47802-83032 GCA_963575745.1 Prorocentrum cordatum | reverse complement strand
CCCCCCGCCCTCCCACCCCCCCTCCCCTTCCCGCCGCCCTCCACCTCTGAGAGCAGTCTGCGGCTGGCAGGGTCCCCGCGCGGCGCCGAGGCTGGCGGGGTCGGGGGGCGAGGGCGGGGAAGGGGGAGGAGGGGGAGGGGGGGGGAGAGAAGGAGAAGGGGGGGGGAGGAGGAGGGGGGGGAGGAGGAGGAGGAGGGGGAGGAGGCGGAGGACTGGACTGGACTGGACTCCTGGAGTTCGGTCGGTTGCGGCATTTGGGGGCCCAACTGGATTGAAACCTGGCCTCGCGAAAGAACACTGGGTGGCGTGCCCTTCGGGCCGCCTTCCTCTCTACGGCCTCTGCGCTCGGGCGGGGCCGCGCTGCCTCATTAGGGGCAACCCCCGATATGGCACGCAGCCTAGAGGCGCCACCTGGGGACCGATGAATTGCAGTCGATCCCCGTGGCCAGAGAGTACACTGGTCACCAAAGGATCAACACAAAATTTGGTGGCGACCGTGGGGCCACAGGGGGGGAAACACGGAACGCTTCGTGCAGCAACAAAATCAAATTTGTCGCGGGTGCGCTGCGGGCAGCCCGAGGAGGGGGAGGAGGAGGAGAAGGAGGAGGGGAGGAGGAGGAGAAGGAGGAGGAGGAGAAGGAGGAGGAGGAGGAGCACCCTCAACAAAATCAAATGCGTTGCGGGTATGCTGTGGGCACCCCGAGGAGGAGGAGGAGGAGGAGGAGGACTGCCACGGGGCGGGGGTGGGGGGGGCGCCTCTCGAGGCCCGAAATCCCTGGCAGCGCGCCAGATCAAGGCCTGCCAAGTGGTGAGCGGAAGAGCCGCTTGATACTGGCAGCGCGCCAGATCAAGGCCTGCCAAGTGGTGAGCGGAAGAGCCGCTTGATAAGCGCTGGAGGCGTCGGGGACAAGGAGGATGAGATGAAAGAGGAGGAGGAGGAGGAGGAGGAGGAGGAGGAGGAGGAGGAGGAGGACGAAGAGAGGAGGAGGATGACGAGGAGGAGGAGGATAAGGAGGATGGGGGGGAGTGATGACGATGAGGGCAGGATGAGGAAGAGGAGGGAGGAGGCGGGGGAGGCAGGACGGTGGAGGAGGTGAGGTGACAGAATGAAGGGGTGTCATGTAAGGAGGATGATGATGGTGGTTTGCATTGCGTTTTCAGACGTTGCGCTAGACCCTGACAACGGCCTGATAACACGTTATCAGGTTTCTACACATGCGTTATCACGGTCGTGATAACGCATTATCACGATATGCGTGATAACACCATGTACCGAGTGATAACGTCAACACGTTTCCTGATAACATGTTATCAGGTGCGTTATCACGCATGTATGCGTGTGTTATCAGACATTGTGATAACATGTTATCATGGTATGTCACTCGTTATCACATGCTGGTGATAATGTGTTGGTAACACAACCATGGTGCATGAATCGTGCGGGTGCGCTGTGCGCGTCACACCTGACGTGGGCTCTCATTTGTGCAGGGTGTAATGCCTCTGCGCAGACGGATGAATGTTTACCGAGCAAAACGCGCGCACAAGCTACACTCGTAGTGTAATTGAACAGACGCACGCAAGCATCCGCAAGCTGCAGCGTGAGTCGGTGGTTGGCGCCCGATACTTGCCGAACCCGCCCTCGCCCCGACGAGGGCAAGGCGCAGCGAAGCTGGGAGATAGAATCCTACAGTGATCTGCGCATGCAACCTCCCTGCCCACCAAGACTGTACCTACATGTACTAGCAAACTTTGAGCTTGTCCCACTTGGACGCGGCGGCAGCGTACGCCTCCCTGGCAATCACCAGAACCTTGGCTGGCGACATGCCAGCGACGGATGCCCGCTTCTTCGTGTTGTCGTAAGCTTTCGACGTGAAGGCACCGCGGGTGGTCTTCTTCATCGTGGACTTGGTGATGGACAACAGGTCGGAATAGTCAATCCCTTTCGTCTTCCCGTTGCCGCCCTTGGTAGCGGCCTTCATCGCCGACTTCATGGGCGGCGGAGTGGCCTTGCGAGCGGCCTTCATCACCGACTTCATGGGCGGCGGTGTCGTCACTACATCGTCCTCATCTGATGCATCGTCGCCCTCGTCCTCGGCGGCGTCATCCTCGCCCTCGTCCTCGGCGGCGTCGCAGATGGCGGCGCAAGCTGGCTTCTTAGAAACGCTGAAAGCGCGCTTCCTGCCCTTGGCGGCGAGCCTCTTCTCCTCCATCATCTTCATCGCGTTATGCACGGAGTCCTTGAGGGAGACCCTTGGGGGGGCGACGGGCTGATCACCAGGTGCGGCTGGCTGGTCTCGATGGCGCTGGGGCGTGACTTGGATGGCGCCATGGTCGGGCGCCGTCTCTGGCTGGGGCAGAGGCGCCATGCTACTTTCATGGTGCCCATCGGCCTGGTCCAGCGGCGGCGCAAGGTCGCCGCGCTGCTGGTGTGGCGACGGAGCGCTCTGCTGGCGGTGGTGGTCTGGCGTCAACAGCTGCAACCGATTCGAGCTCGGGCGTCCACCAGCACGCGCGCCCTGGGAGAACACTTCCAGGTTCTCGAGGAGGCCGTTCCCAGCACCGCCGCTGCCTGAAGCCGCAGCGCCACCGCGATTACCCGCCACGAGCTGCATCGCGTTGATGGCAAAGGCCTGCATCTGCTGCATCTGCTGCTGCGACTGGAGCAGCATCTGCCTGATGTCCGACTGCGGCTCGATGGGGGCAAGCGCCAGGGATGTCGCGCTAGACTGGGCGCCGCGCTGGAAGTCCAGCTCGGGTCCCGAGCCGCGGCACCTGTAGGAGTTGTCGATCTCGAGCAGCCTCTGCATGTTGAGCGGGCACCTCATGGGCCCGTCGCCAGGCCTGGTGCTGAACGCTTTGTTGTACGCGGCAGGGTAGAGCGTGGCGAACTCGTCTGGCAGAGAAGGCAGTGCGTCGATACGCTGATCCATCATCAGCCTCGGCGTCTTGTCTGCAATGCGCCTGTATTCTCTCTTGACGTAGAGGAACTGCTTTTTCTTCTGAAAGAACGACATCGAGTCCACAGAAGGGTCGCGAAGCATAAGCCAGAGCGAAGTCATTAGCTTGTTCGAGTATTCGCACACGTTGCGCCCCCCGAGGCGGATCACACGCGAAATGATGAGAGACAGGATCGCCGACGAAGACGGATTCTCCTCTAGCATCTTCTTCCATTCGGCCTCCGTGAAAAATTCCACGAAGCTCGTGTACTTCTGGCCAATGTTGCCAGTGGTGCTCTGGCGCGGCGCAGGTGATGCCACGAGCAGGGACATGATCTGGGCGTCGTGGCCGTCGAACCAGTTCACCTGGCTGGACATCAGAGCCAGGGTTGCTTTCTCATCTGGGTTGAGCTGCGCGCGCTGGAGCATGTAGACCACGGCGTTGGCCTGGGCCTTGGATAGCTGCTCGTGCCGCGCCCCGCTGAGGTCTGCCAATGCAGACCTGACTGCGCCAAGCCGTATCCGCAACGTCGGCGCGTCTGACATGGCGTGCAGAAAGCGGAGTAGCCGCTGAGCTGAGTTAACCAGCTGAGCCAAAAAACGGCTGAGGTGGAACGGTTGAAGCGGAGAAGCCGCTGGGGTTAGCCAAAAACGGCAGGGCTTGGGAATGGCAGGGCGAAGCGGATAAGCCGCTGAGGGGCCCGAATGATGGAGGAGGGGAGCGGGGGGAGGGGTGGGGGGAGGGGGCGGGGGGCGTGCGCCCCATCAACAACCACGTAACATGAATACTACCCCCCTCTTCCTCAACATGGTGTGTGTGTGTGTGTGTGTGCGTGTGTGCGGCCCCCACCGCGCGTTCTGCGCAAGGGGAGGGGCCCTCGAACGCCAAGGGGGCCAAACTGTCCACGGGGCCCCGCCCACCCCGCGAGATGGGACAAACGCGATGGGGGGAGGAGGGAGGGTGCGGCCGCTGCAGTGACACTGCTGGTGATGGCGCTGTGTGTCAGGATCATGGCAACGCTGGTGGTCGTACTGGTTGTGATGGTGCTGATGTCGATTGTGGTGATGACAGTTGGGTGCCCCCCTTCTAATATGGTGGCTGTGGTCATGATGTGCATGATGCTGTTGATTGAAAGGCTGACCACCACCTGTCGCGATGGCAACAAGCGAGGAAATGTAGGTGATGGTAATGAAGGTGACGGATACGACAAGTGCGAAAATGGCAGTGGCGCCAATGATGTTGATTAAATCCGAGGGCCGTGCTGTCCACGGAGCTCTTACGCCGTCGCACAACAGGGGCGGGCGACGTCCACTGGCCTAGAAGCTGTACGAACCCCAGAAGTCAGTCTTACGCAAGTGGTACCTGCTGAGCTCAAAACCCCTGCCCAACACCGCTGAAAAACTTGTCACCGCCAACAGAGTGCACGACGCCAACCTCGTCGACCTGGAGCTGCGAACCCGTCTTGAGGACCCAGATGCACGGCTCTGGCGGGCCGATGAAGACCCCGTCGGGAAGAACGATCGTCGGCTGGTCCGTCGAGCCGTCCGGCCTCGGCTGGTCCGTCGAGCGGGCCGTCTTCGGCTGGTCCGTCGAGCGCACCGTCGTCGGCTGGTCCGTCGAGCGCACCGTCGTCGGCTGGTCCGTCGAGCTGTTCGTCTTCGGCTGGTCCGTCGAGCTGTTCGTCTTCGGCTGGTCCGTCGAGCGCGCCGTCTTCGGCTGGTCCGTCTTCGGCTGGTCCGTCGAGCTCGGCGTCTTCGGCTGGCCCGTCGAGCGCGCCGTCGTCGGGCTGGGCGTCGGGCTGGGCGTATTCGCCTCCTCGCGCTTCTTGGCCTTGAGCTGCGTGGCCAGAATCGCGGCGGTCGCGCCGATCGGCGCGCCCGCGTAGCGACGCGGGAGAGGCGCCAGGGCCACGGGCATGAGAGGTGAGAGGTTGAAAGGTGAGAGGTGGGAAGTGAAAAGGTGAGAGGTGGGCGGTTGAAAGATGCAAAGCGGATGCGCCGCTGGTTAACCTTGGCTCAAGCTTAAACGGCGGCAGTATACGCCGATGAAAGAGCGGGAAGCCCGCTGGATGAAAATGAAAAAGCGGAAAACCCGCTGGATGATAATGAAATGGCGAGCGAGGAGAAAGAGGGGGAGGAGGACGCGGAGGAAGAGGAGGAGGAGGAGGAGGAGAAGGAGGAGGAGAAGGAGGGGCAGGAGGAGGAGGAGAAGGAGGCGGAGAAGAAGGAGGACGGGGGAGGAGGGGCGGCACTTGGGAGGACGCACAGGCAGAGGAGGAGGAGGTGCTGGGGGAGAGGCAGGACACAAAGGCCGCCACGCCACTTAGGGGAGCTGTAGGTCTGATTTTGACGCAAGGCCCGATACGAGCTCCCGAACGCGGTCGACAACGGGGGCAGGGGGAGGGGGTCGTGGGGGCGTTGACGAACTGACCCAGGAAGCGAACGCAAAGCGTGAGCAGTTTTGAAAAGCATCCGCCCTCCATCGTCGACTTCGCCAGCTAAATCGTAAACCTTCTGTGCATGCTTTGGGATCGGCCACGAGAAGATGATAATAAATTCCTCCTCCTCCGAACCGCCAGCCCCTCAAAAAAGGGCTACTTGGGCGCTAGTACAAGACGCATAGTGCGCGCGCCCCCAGGTGCAAAAAAGACGCGCGCACGCCAAGCAGCGCCCGTCCTGGCGGGCACCCCGCACTGCGGGGAGGGGCGGCGGAGGCGCCAGCGCGCTCCTGTAGCTGTCCTCCTCCTCCCCCGTACCTAATCCCAAAGATGCCCTAAAACGAATGCCCCGGAGCATCCAAGAGCCTCGGGGGTGATTAACAGTTTCTTGGCATGCCCCCCCCCTCCCCCTCCCCCGCTGGCAAAGGCGACGACGATTCAAGCGATGACGGCGGCGGTGACGGCGACAGCGATGGCGATTATCGGAGGCGCCCCCGCGGACGCGCAGCGCAGTGCGCGGGTGCGCAGGGCATGCGCAAATTCCACCAGCCCGTCGGGCTTTTGGCTTGTGAAGGAGGAGGAGGAGGAGGAGGAGGGCGAGGAGGGGGCGGAGGAGGAGGGGGAGGGAGAAGGCGGAGGAGGAGGAGGAGGGATAGGGAGAAGGTGGAGGAGGATGAGGGGGAGGAGGAGAAGGATGGGAGGAGGAAGGCGACGAGGGAGAGGAGGCGGAGATTGATGATGAGGAGGGCGATGAGGATGAGGATGAGGATGAGGATTCGAGGAGGAGGAGGAGGAGGAGGAGGAGGAGGAGGAGGAGATGTGGGCATATTCGTGGCCTGCGTAGGTTCCATCGGGTGCTATTGTGGCTGTTGAAGGATCCTTTTGGGGTGTCCTCTTAAGGCCTGCAGAGGGGGCTGTTGGGTGGGTCATATGGGGTGCGTTGGGGGGTTCGCGCAGCGTGAATGATTGCAACGCCTACCGAGCCTGCATGCTGCTTCATCCTTCTCCTCGCTTTCTTCTGTTCCCCATCCACCTCTATCGGCCCTCACTTGCTGTCGCTAAGTTCCTTATGTTCTTGTCACCTCTCCCTCTCTCTCTCTCTCTCTCTCTCCCTCTCTCTCTCTCTCTCTCTCGCTCTCTCTCTCTCTCTCTCTCTCTCGCTCTCTCTCTCCCTCTCTCTCTCTCTCTCTCTCTCTCTCCTCTCTCTCTCTCTCTCTCTCTCTCTCTATCTCTCTCTCTCTCTCTCTCTCTCCCTCTCTCTCTCACGGTCTGTCTGTCTGTCTGTCTGTTGTCTTCTGTCTGTCTGTCTGTCTGTCTGTCTGTTCTGTCTGTCTGTCTGTCTCTCTGTCCTCTCTCTCTCTCTCTCTCTCTCTCTCTCTCTCTTCTCTCTCTCTCTCTCTCTCTCTCTCTCTCTCTCGCGCCTCCACCTCGCACTCAACCTCTCCCCCCTTTCTCCCACGCCTCCCGCCTCCCAATCCCACCTCCCAATCCCCTCCTCCCACCTCCCAATCCCCTCCTCCCACCTCCCAACCCCCGCCCTTCATGCAGTGGCGCGCCCCGCAGAAGACTGGGCGGGCGGCTTCGGGTACCACCGCCGAAACTCGGAGAGCCAGCCCTCCTTCTCGGCGGCGGCCTTCATCGAGTGCCAGATCACGTTGGGGTTCCTCTTGCCGCCGCGATCGCCGTAGCGGCCAGACGCCCTCTTCTTGCCGCTCCCAACGCGGCGGTTGCCACTAATGACCTTGGCACCCGAAGCGCCCTGCGCCACATCCGTCTCCTCGGGGCTGCCCTGCGCCACTTCCGTCTCCTCGGGCTGCTCCTCGGGCGCGCCCTGCGCCACGTCCGTCTCCTCGGGCGCGCCGTTCGCCTCGAACGGACCCCTGACCAAGAATGCAGGTTCCCCGCGGGACGCGGATGCCATCACCAGCGGCGTCGGGCTCGCAGGGGATGCCGAGGATGGCGCAGCCGTCGACGAAGCCCGAGCGCTCGACGCGGGCGCACTCGCCGTCGGCGGCCCCTCAGGGCTCGGCAGGCAAGCCGAGGGCGACGACGCCGTCGACGAAGCCCAAACGCTGGACGCGGGCTCAGACGCCATCGGCGGCCCCGCAGTGGTCGGCAGGCAAGCCGAGGATGACGAAGCAGGTGAAGCCCAAACGCTGGACGTCAGCTCGTGCCCCTTAGGTCTCGGCAGCGGCGGCATCCCCGCAGCGGTCGGCAGGCAAGCCGATGATGACGAAGCAGGTGAAGCCACTCTGCTGGACGCGAGCCCCTTAGGTCTCGGCAGCGGCGGCTTCATCGCAGCGGTCGGCAGGCAAGCCGATGGCGCCGAAGCAGACGAAGCCAATCTGCTGGACGCGAGCCCTATAGGTCTCGGCAGCGGCGGCCGCCAAACGCCCTCAGCGGCCCACGAATCCCAGTGCAAGGCCCCGTTGCCATCGGATGGCCACGGCAGCGACATCGCCCAACTCCAAAAGGCCGTAGTGTCGGGGTCCGCGAAGTGCACAAACGTGGCCCCGACCCCACCCCCGCTATAAACAGACATGGCTACGGGCGGGAGGGGTGGGAAAGGTTGGAGGTGCAGTGGACAACCAAGACGCGAGCGAACAGAACCCGCCTTCTGCCAAATGGTACAACATCGCGGGGCGCGGAGGCCCCCGCGAAAACCAGAAATGGCCCGAGATGGCAACTGAGGCCGCCCGAGGTGGCTCCAAGAAGGGCTCCGCAAATGGGTGCATGCCAGGGGCCGCGCACGATTGTGCGCATGAGGTGGATGTCTGCGCCATGGCAAGGGGTGGGAGGGAGTGGGAGGACGTCAGATCAGACGAGCGCGCACCTAGCTTGCCTCATCCCCTCTATCTTCACCCTTCCTTCCCCTCATCTCCACCCCTCCCCCCTCCCCCTCTCTCTTCAAAATGAATGATGAGGCCATGGACTGCTGGACGAGCGGAAGAACCGCTAGACGAGCGGAAGAGCCGCTATACGAGATAGGGGAGGGAATTCCCTCCCCTATCTCATCCCCTCTCTCTCCCCCCTCCCTCCTCCATCTCCCCCCTCTCATCCCCCTTCTCTATTCCCCCCTCCCCCCCTCCGCCACCTCGCCCTCCCTCGCCCGCCCCCTCCCCCCCCCCCCCCAAGCAGCCCGCTAGGTGGCCGTGGTGGCCTCCCTTATTCCCCTCATCATATTAGGCTTCTGTTAGGCCCACGTTGCCTCCTTTTTTTCTCCTTATCCTCATCCGTCCTGGTGCCTGAACTTTGATGTGCTGCGCTATGCCTTGGTACGCTGAGCAACGCTTTGTCCTGTTATACAGGACGCGCTGTTCGGGCCATATCATGGGCGATGCTATGCCATGCTGGACTATGCTCCGCTAACCGAGCCGTGCGTCCGCGCGGTGCTGGGCAGTAAAATGAATGATGAGGTCATGGACTGCTGGGCGAGCGGAAGAGCCGCTAGACGAGCGGAAGACCCGCTGGACACCGCGTGCCACAAGTGAATAGGAATTTGACGCTGCCTAATTAATTGGTTTCTGACACATGTGTGGCTCTATTGCGTGATTGGGGATATCGTGATCGTCGTGCCCTTATGTGAGATTGTAGCATTTCAATGTTCTGTTTTTCCCAACCATCCTGTGGTGTTGGGTCCTCGTTTTGAAGAGACGGTGCCCCGCGTCTCCTCCTCTCCTCCTCCTCCCCCTCCTCCTCCCTCCTCCCCCTCTTCCCTGCGTTTCACCCACCCAGTACAGCGTTTCGTAGTAGGAGCTCCACCGAAGGCCCCAGGACCCGCGCCCGCATGCGTCACCCACACCCAATTCGGCACACCCCTCACACGCTTCGTGGCTCCATAGTGAGCTCCACCGAAGGCCCCAGTGCCCGCGCCCGCATGCGCCACCCACACCCATTTCGGCACACCCCTCACACGTTTCGTGGCTCTAGGGAGCTCCACCGAAGGCCCCAGCGCCCGCGCCCGCATGCGTCACCCACACACATTTCGGCACACCCCTCACACGCTTCGTGGCTCCATAGGGAGCTCCACCGAAGGCCCCAGTGCCCGCGCCCGCATGCGTCACCCACACCCATTTCGGCACACCCCTCACACGTTTCGTGGCTCCAGGGAGCTCCGCCGAATGCCCCAGTGCCCGCGCCCGCATGCGTCACCCACACCCATTTCGGCACACCCCTCACACGTTTCGTGGCTCCATAGGGAGCTCCGCCGAAGGCCCCAGTGCCCGCGCCCGCATGCGTCACCCACACCCATTTCGGCACACCCCTCACACGTTTCGTGGCTCCATAGGGAGCTCCACCGAAGGCCCCAGTGCCCGCGCCCGCATGCGTCACCCACACCCATTTCGGCACACCCCTCACACGTTTCGTGGCTCCATAGGGAGCTCCGCCGAAGGCCCCAGTGCCCGCGCCCGCATGCGTCACCCACACCCATTTCGGCACACCCCTCACACGTTTCGTGGCACACCCCTCACACGCTTCGTGGCTCCATAGGGAGCTCCACCGAAGGTTCCAGTGCCCGCGCCCGCATGCGTCACCCACACCCATTTCGGCACACCCCTCACACGTTTCGTGCTCCATAGGGAGCTCCGCCGAAGGCCCCAGTGCCCGCGCCCGCATGCGTCACCCACACCCATTTCGGCACACCCCTCACACGTTTCGTGGCTCCATAGGGAGCTCCACCGAAGGCCCCAGTGCCCGCGCCCGCATGCGCCACCCACACCCATTTCGGCACACCCCTCACACGTTTCGTGGCTCCATAGGGAGCTCCACCGAAGGCCCCAGTGCCCGCGCCCGCATGCGTCAGCCACACCCATTTCGGCACACCCCTCACACGCTTCGTGGCCCCATAGGGAGCTCCACCGAAGGCCCCAGTGCCCGCGCCCGCATGCGTCAGCCACACCCATTTCGGCACGCCCCTCACGCGTTCCGTGGCCCCATAGGGAGCTCCGCCGAAGGTCCCAGTGGGTGTGCCCGCATGCGTCCCGCACACCCATTTCGGCACACCCCTCACACGTTTCTTGGCCCCATAGTGGGTGTGCCCGCATGCGTCCCGCACGCCCATTTCGGCACACCCCTCGTACGTTTCGTGGCCCCGTAGGGGGCTCCACCGAGAAGATATCAACAATTGCAGTATTCACAATTGCATATGGTTGGGTCCTTCGCCAGGATAATTTTACCCGTTCCATTATCGAGTTATTGGTTTGTGGCCAAGGTACGAGAAACAGAGGGGGAACTTACCAAACTTATCTGAGATATATATTCACTTGGAATTGATATAAACCTACTTAAAAAGCTGGCCTCATAAGTTCCGCAAGTGCCCCTCAACTCTACGTTATGCACTATACCTGTCTCTTCTTCATGCAATTGAATCAGTCGTGGCCTCATAGGGAGCTTCACCGACGGCCCCAGTGTTACCGCCCGCATGCGTTCCCCCCCCCGCCCAGCGCAGCGCTTCGTGGCCCCATGGGGAGCTTCGCCGAAGAAGATATTCACAATTGCGGCACCCACAACTTCATATGGTTGGGTCCTTCGCCAGGATAATTTGCCCCGCTCCTTTGCCAAGGCTCCGGTCTGAACGGGCGACTCGTCCGGGAGTTCTTTCCCAGAGTGCTCCGGACACGCTGGCCATTTGGGGGCATGCTCCGCAGTGCCTTCGATCCTCTCCCCGGCCCACGCCGCCCGCGCGCAGCCTCCGACCTCCTCGGGCGGGCACAGCCACCGTGGAACATCGGTAGGAAAGAAGGCCCACTGCGGCTCTTTGAGTTCCAGCCTTGGCCCCAATGCAGCCTCAAGGTGGCTCAAGACTCAAGATCCCCCTGGGGCGGCCCAGCACGGCCCCATCACCCGAAGGCACCAGCACGAAACACGAAGCAGGCAACAATAGCGTCAGCGCACAGCAACAGCATACAGCATACAGCAGCAGCAGCAACAGCAGCAGCAGCAGCAGCAGCAGCAGCAGCAGGTAACGGTCAGCAGCACGCACCAAGCAGACGTGGCCATCAGCAGCACCCTTCATCCACAAGCAACAGCGGCAGCAAGCAGCACCACGCAGAGGCATGCGCCGAATGCGAGGGTCGAGCCCGGCGTTGGCGTTGTAATGACACACACACATACACACGCAGAGGCCCCCACACGATTCATCCCGCAAGTAGACGTAGTCCACGGGTTGGGGGAGAGATCGAAGTGGAACGGAGAGCCCCCCCACCGGGAAATCGATTTCGGTTTCGTGTTCGTGCGTGCCGTGGTGCGGGCGAGGCGAAGCTGCGTGGGCGGGCGAGAGGAAAGTCTCCTGTGGCTGAGGCGCGGCCGGGCCAAATGATTGTGCCCCGGGCGTCCGGTGGCCCGCGGTGTCCCGCCGTTGTCAGGAAAGTCTCCTGTGGCTGAGGCGCGGCCGGACCAAATGATTGTGCCCCGGGCGTCCGGTGGCCCGCGGTGTCCCACCGGTGTCCCGCCGGTGTCCTGATGATGATGATGATGATGATGATGATGATGATGATGATGATGATGATGATGATAATGATGATTGATGATTGATGATTGATGATGATGATGATGACGATGATGTCGATGATGTTGATGATGATGATGATGATGATGATGGTGTCCCGATGATGATGATGTTGATGATGACGATGATGTTACTGATGATGATGGTGCCCCGATGCTGATGATGATCATCATGATGATGTTGATGATCCTGATGATGTTGATGATGATGATGATGAGATGATGATGATGAAGATGATGATGATCATGGTGTCCCGATGATGAAGATGAGGTTGATGATGATGCTGTTGATGATGATTGTGATGATGATGATGGTGTCCCGATGATGATGATGCTGTTGATGATGATGATGACGATGATGCTGTCCCGCTGATGATGATGTTGATGATGAGGATGATGAGGTGATGATGATTTTGATGATGGTGGCCCGATGATGGTGGTGATGATGCTGATGTTGATGATGATAGTGGTGTCCCCATGATGATGATGATGATGGTGATGATGATGATCATTATGGTGACGATGATGAAAGTGTCCCGATGATGATGTTGATGATTATGAGGATAATGTTGCTGATGAGGATGGTGTCCCGATGATGATGATGATGATGATGATGATGATGATGTTGTTCATGATGATGATGATGAGAGGATGAAGATGACGATGATGGTGGTGTTCCGATGATGATGATGTTGGTGTCCCGATGATGATGGTGTCCCGATGATGATGATGATGATGATGATGATGATGATGATGATGATGGTGACGATGATGGTGTCCCGATGATGATGATGCTGATGATGATGATGATGATACGGGGATGATAATGATGATGTTGATGATGATGGTGATGAGGTGATGATGATGATGGTGTCCCGATGATGCTGATGATGAGCATGATAATGTTGATGGCGTTGATGACGATGATGTTGATGATGATGATGATGATGATGCTGATGATGATGATGATGACGTTGATTGTGAGATCGATTGTGATATCGATAGTGAGATCGATCGTGAGACCGAATGTGAGATCGATTGTGATATCGATAGTGGGATCGATTGTGAGATCGATTGTGAGATCGATCGTCAGATCGAGTGTGAGATCGATCGATTGAAATATATCGAGTGCGATCGATTGTGAGATCGATCGAGTGAGATCGATCGAGCGAGACCGATCGTGAGATCGATAGTGAGATTGATAGTGAGACCGATCGAGTGAGACGTTGGTTCCTCCCCCCCCGAACCTCCTTATCACCCGAAGGGTGGTCGTATAGGTAGTACATTTCTGGTCGCTGCGCATGCGAAAAGGACGAGAAGGTCGCGAGATGCCCCCGAGCGCCCAGAGCGCCCCGCCGTTTTCGGACGGCTCCAGACAGCCCCAAGGTAGCTCCAAGACGGCCTCAGGCAGCCCCATTGCCGCTCCGAGACGCTCGGGTTGACGGGAGCACGTCCCAAGAGAACCCGAACAACGCCTCTATGACAGCCCAAGACGGCCCGTCGACGGGCCAAATGCCTCCGAAGACGGCCCAACCGGACCCCGATGACTGTGTCCCGAGACCAACATTCGAAATGTTTGTGAAGTTTTTGAAGGTTTTCCGTGCTCTCGCCGATTCAGCCTGAAAACGGCCCCATACGAGGCCTACACCAGACCCAGACGGCTCCATCATGGCCATCCCAGATCGCCCCAAGACGCGGCCCCGCCAAGTGTCCCAAGACCCGAAGGTTGCCCAAGAGAAGCCCCAAACAGCCTCATACAGCTTACCCTGGCCCCCAAGATAGCCCCAAAAGAGCCCCAGGAGCTGCCCAACAGGCACCACAGCGAGCTCCAAGACGGCCCGAGACCCCTAACATGGCCCTGGGACAGCCCAAGAGGCCCCCGGGACAGCCCAAGAGGGCCCAGGAGGACCGCGACGGTGGCCCCACGAGGCGAAAAAACAAATTACGCTACCGAGGAACCCCACATACTTCTATTATGGCTGGAGTTTTCATAGCTGAAGTGAAGCATGTGAGAATGATGTTGGTGGCCGTTGACCCGCCGACACCGTTGGTGACGCTGGTCAAAAGGAGAGTTGCGAGGCCGAAGCGGATAGCGACCGCCCCCCCAGCGCACCCCCTGTGGCGTCGAGAAAATGCCACGCCTGCCACGCTTTGCAAGGCCGAAACGCCCGAGGCGCTCCACGACGGCCTCGGAGGGCCTCCCCACGGAGGCTCGAGGGCCATGGACGGCCCCGAGACGGCCCAAGACAGCCCCCAGACGGCCCAAGAGGTCCCCAAAACGCTCGACGTGGGCTCCAAGAAGAGTCCCGAGAGAGCCCGCACAAGCAAAAAAGGCCCGAATCATTCGGGAAAGCGTGCATTTTCGCAGTTCCTGCGCATTTCGGTTTCAAAGCGTCCAGGAGGACAATTCACGCCCCCAAGATCGCCCCAAGACGCGCCATGAGGGCCCCAAGACAGCCCAAGACGACCCCAGGACGGCCCAAGATGGCCCCAGGACCGCTCCTGACGCGCCCACGACGGCCCAAGAGCCACCCAAGGCAGCCCGAAGAGCGGCCAACGACGGCCCAAGACGGCCCCAAGGCGGCCCCAAGCTTGCCCCAGCGGCGTCCAAGACGGCCGCAGACGGCCCTAAGACGGTCCAAGGGGCACCCAAGACGGCCCAAGAGGGCCCCAAGAGGCCCCCAGGAGGCCGCAAGACGGTCCAAGGGGTCCCAAAAGGCCCCCAGGAGGCCGAAAAGAAGCCCCGAGAGGCCCCAGAACGGTTCGCAAGGAGAAGGACGCGTCCGCCATCAGTGGCCGCATAGGGAGCGTGACCCTCCTCCGTGGGTGCGGGCGCGAGCGACAGAGCGCCGAATCATGAACAGCAACATGGGCGCTACGTCCCTCTGCTATTGCCTCCCAGCTCCAGGGCGCCCTTCGCCGCTGCCCATCCAGAGACGATGCCCAGGCGAGTTGCCTTGATCAGTGATGTGGAGGAGCATGCGGTGGAACAACGTGCTGGGTAAGCCATCGTACCCCAGGATGGAGGAGGAATCGAAGGAGGAGGACGAGGACGAGGAGGAGGAGGAGGAGGAGGAGGAGGAGGAGGAGGAGGATGAGGAGGAGGAGGAGGAGGAGGAGGAGGAGGAGGAGGAGGAGGAGGATGAGGAGGAGGAGGAGGAGGAGGAAGAGAGGGGGAGGGGGAGGGGGAGAGGGAGGAACAGGCGGAGGAGGAAGAGGAGGAGGAGGAGGAGGAGGAGGAAGGGGGGGGGGGGTCGAGGGGGACCACAAAGGGGGCAAGGTCAGAATCCACATCTTCCCACTCCCCTGACCCAGACAGCTGAGCCAACCTCGCTTTGGCTGCCTCGAAGATGGCTGTCCCGAGGCACTTGCACAAGCCGGGCGGGTACTCTTTGGCGACTGTGGTCGCCCATGAGCCGTCGGCGTAGCGACCCTCGAGTGTGACGTGCTCGTGTCGGCCGTCGCACTGGCCTCCACCATATCCCTGAAGCACCCCACTCATAGATTCCCCATGGATCGTCAAGAACGTGGTTGGTTTTAAAGAGGTGGCCCCAAACATACACTGATGAATGTGGAAAAACTGTGCGTTCTGCTTGCCCTCAAATTTGTTGAGCTGGGGGAGAAGCCACGACGAAGGGGCATAAGCTCTGCTCTGGAGTCTGCTGGGGTGCTCCATGATGGCCATCACCCCATACTTGTAGCACACGTGGAGGAGGTAAATAGTGGTCCTCAACAGGTCGTTGCCGATCCTAAGCTGGCTCATTTCTTTGGGTCTGAGAGCTTTTATTCCCCAGGGCAGCGTTCTGGAGCGGATGGGCCGTGGCGGGTTACGGACACCAGGAGCAGCACGAAAGCGAGCGACAGACCACGTCTCGCAAGGCGGCCCCGCCACCAGGGCCACGACCTTCCCCGACCGAATGAGGCTGGCCCACATCTGGACCACCTCCTTGTTGGCCATGTCCCCTCTCACGGGGTGGTGAACAATGTCAACCGACAAGGTAATGAGGCTTAATCCGGCCGCAGCGGACAAGGAGTCGAGGACATACTGCAAATCCCCCTCCCTTCTGGGGCCCGAGAAGAGGTGCAACGCATACTTAATTTTGTCCCCCAACGGCCGAGGAATCCCTTCCTGTCTGCACAAAGGAGCGGGATCATGGGCGATGGGACCAACACTGACAGCAACCGCACGCTGTCTGACCCTCGCGGGGGGGGGTCTCGCAAGCAAAGGGGGGAGGGGAGGGCCGTAAACCTTAATGGAGGGAATGTGGGCATAGTGATCAGGCAGATGGGCTGCCCTATTGGCCCGCTGCCTGGCCAGGTCAACTTCCCTCCACTGCTGGAGGACCTCTGGGCTGTCTCTTCCTGGCCAGGCCCTCCATTGTTCCTTGCAACGAGGCACCTGATGAAGGTGCTTGTGCAGCCGTCCAACATCGTGAAACTGAGTCATACATGCCTGGCACATTGTGCCCGAAACCCAAGCTTTAAGAGCTGTGTCCTGATCATGGCAACGACCCCTGTGGGCAGCCAAAACCCGAGCCTTGCGTGAGTGAAAGCCGCAGTCGTAACAAACATACCACCCAAGATCTGGAGGTGGGGGAGGAGGCACAACTTCAAGGGGGGACCCCCTGTTCAGCTCCCCAAGGGAAGCATCAAGGAGCTCAACCTCGTACAGTTGTTCAGTGTGGAACCTGGCTCTGGCAGCTCCCTGACCAACAAGCTCCCGAAACTGGTTGGGGGCGGTCCTGGCCATTTGGATCCAATCTTGGTAACTTCCCTGACCTGGGACCTCAGACTTCAGGGCGTGCTGTGCGAGCCAGCCGAAGTCGGCCCTCAGCAACTCAGGCCACTGAGCCTTGACCCCCACCAAGTAGTCGAGCGCGACCCGCAGCATGGGAGGGGCATGCCGAAGGAGTCGGGGGAGATAACGTAGTCGTGCTATGGTGAGGGTCTCCCGCACTGTACTGCGCCTAGCTAGATGGTACACATGTGCTGCCGATATGTGTTCCTGGTCGTTATTGCCTAGGGGAAGTCCTAAGCATGCACGATATATCTTAGTATGGTGGGCAGACAATCTTTGCAAAAGTTTTTCAGACATGTGGCCCCACGTGGAGGCGTCGAAAAGCAGCCTCGAAGCCAAAAAGGCCTCGCCGACCTGAACCGTGAAGGCCCGCGGGAGATTGGCTCGTCTAGCAAGCCTGGCAATAACTCTAACGTCCTTACTCATGCTACCAGCCCGGTTGGCCACCTCGGCCGTGAAGGCCCCCGTGTCCATGATCATTCCACCCAGGACCTTGTGTGTCCTCTTGACAGGAGCCTCAATGCCGGAAGACGGCGCGACAATGACCATCCTGGGTCTGTTGAAAAATTCAACCTTGGGCGCCCGCGAGCATTTCCCAGCATAACGCAAGAGAAAAACAGTCTTGCTGGTATTCACTTGCAGACCGAAAGCAGAGCAATCACGCACAATAAAGTCTAATGCCTTCTCCGCAGCTCCCTCAAGGTTGGCAGGGTCCTGCGCTCCTCCTGACACAGTGAGATCATCCACAAACGAGACAGAGGCATGATGATTTCTCTGGTCGCTGTCGCTGCTGAAAGCCCGATCATTCTCGGCCAAAGGCGGGGGAGCCCAGCCAAGCTGGGCGAGACGCATGGCACATTCAACTGAGGCAACTATCTGCTCAAAATTCAAATTGAAGCCGTCTGTCGCCATCACCGTGCCTGGTCGGGTGCCCAACGCTGGTTTGACGTACTTGCTCGCTCCTCTCACCTGCCAAAACCCCCCTTGCTGCGTTTCACGAATGAGCTGTAAAAGGTGAGCGTCATCAATTTGTCTATCGAGAATCGGTTTCCTCTGAAGGTTGGCAAGTACGGTGCTGAGCACGGCTCTGGGCATCTCTCTTTCTTCTAAAGCACGCTGGAGGTCAAGCTCATCGCACGGCAAGGACACAACAAATTGTCGTATCACTCCGTAGAAAGCTGCCACAAGATCAACGCAGATGATGAAAGCTGACCTGCCCTGCACCACCTGCGCTTCAAAAATGGACCTCACAGTGTGCGTGGCAAAGTCAGTGGAACGATGTGGCAGTCCGCCACACTGAGAGGACGCTAAACTCTTGTAAATGTACTCCATAGCCCTGCTCCTTATAAAGGAGTGATGTACCTTGGACAAGGTATTGGATAGATGTATATTGCGCTGAGACGTCGCAAGATGCTGGGCCCCTTTGCCTTTGTAGAAGGCAGCAACAAACCCGGATTTGAACTCGCATGGCTCTATGCAGGCCACAGCCGTCTTGACTAGAATGGGGTGCCAAAGGCGAGCTATCTCATGAGCTGCAGCTGCCGCGACATCTTTGGTGATAGCATCTGGTCCAGCTGCTTTCCTTTCTTGCCCCTTCGGAGCAAATGCACAAGATCATATCTATCAACCACATTCTGAATGTTCATCTCAGGGGGCGGCGGAGTGTGCTGAGCATTGTATTCGTCACGAATCTGATCAATTTCCACAAGTCTCCCCCCCTCAAGTGAAGCAAAAAACCGCTGAAGGTCGTCGGCGTCCTCCTGGGCAGTAGTGAGAAGGTTTCCTTGGGGGTCCGTGCGAAGGGGGAATGCGGGGGCCTTCTTGGGGGCCTTCCCGTTACATAGCAAGACGGTGTTGAGGTGTCGCCATGCCGAGCGGGGAAGCTTAGCATCAAGAGACATGGTAACATCCCTTGCCTGTTCTAATACATAGTTGTCAAAATCCTGCTTGGCACTAGTGGAGATGATCTCGCACGTCTGGGAGATGAAGCTTCTGAGGTGCAGCAACCATTCCTCGGCAGGGATGCGTTTCCAGGAAAAGTCAGTGGCAGCCTGGGCAAGTTGCCAAAACATCGGACTCCAAGTATGTCCCCCCGCCGTGCCAGCAATGTCCCAAAGATCCCCTTTCCGAAGTCTCTGGGCCAGGGCGAAAGCCTTAGCAACCCACGTGCTGCTCAAGCCATTGTGCTTGCTGTGCTGCAATATTCTTCGAACCGCCCGACGTATGGTTACGAGGTCAAGGGTGGATTGGGTCAGGTATGGTTTCCTCGCACGTCTCCCAGACCTAGTGATCGTGCCTCGGGCCGCTTCACGAATGGCTTCATTAACCTGGTGAAGCTGGTCGTTCATGTCAACCCCCCAACCCGCAAGCTGCACCTCGCCATGTTTCTCCCGGAATCGCCCAACACATTCGGGGTTCTCAAGTTTACTTGGGTCAATGGGGAGCGCGAGCGCCGACTTGAGGGTCTCCCGAGCTGGCGACAAACCTATTTGAACCGTGATTGGGACATGGTCTTGATGCTTACGTACAGCGTCAAAGCTATGTAAGACTTCAAGAGAATGACTGCACTGAAGAAGGTCCTGGGATGTGACAATGTAATCGAGCTGGTGCCCAGCTCCTGTCCTGCTGGTCCATGTGCCAGCGTGTTTATTTGGTAACAAGGTGTTAACCGCATGCAAAGAAGGGGAAGCCTCACCAAGCCACTTATGAAAGCGCTCCCCGTTGTCGTCCTCGTCTTGGACGAGCCCACACGTACCTATAGCCCCGCTCGTCACCGATCCTGTGCGAGCGTTGGCATCAATGAGACAAATCGTTGGTCCATGCGCCTGAGAGATTTTACCTAGTTGCTCCCAGAAAGCGTCCTTTTGGCCCGGGGTGGCCTTCGAATGAGGCGCATGCGCAACAACGATCACTCTAGAAAAAAAGGGGGCCTGAACTCTGACCATCAGGGTACGCTCATTTTTGAACAGGACTCGGAAATGGTCTTTTTAAAAGAAGTACTCAGTGTTTTTTACCTTGGCGTACGGAAGGGCAACACTGGCCCACAATTCAACTCCCAGATTGTAATCCCGATGGCCACTTGATATGACCAAGTACTTGTCATCCCCGGTGATATACATCCTCTGTGGGTTTCTGGTTTCTTGCAGGCCTATGAGTATCATCTTACCATCGTGGAACTGCTGCCTCATCAGGTCCAGCCGGGCGCGCCGCAGTGGTCCTTTGGCGCCTTTCCTGTCGGCATCTCTAAAACTCTGGACATTGAACTGGCAAAGTTTGATCCGCACCTCAGCCTGCTGATTTTTCTTAACCACATGGTCGACACAATGAACCTTGGTAGCTCTAGGCAAGAGCGGCTGAGAGACAAACTTCCCATCAACCAGGGGGGGGTAGGCGTGGCGGTCATCAGGCGTAAGCCGTAACCATTTCCAGAATTTTTGGGGGCCTTCCCTGAGGCCATCAACCCAAACATCAGGGAGCAAAGTGTCCTGAATAAGCCCCTGGGCAGAGGCCTTCGCTAAGTTGTCCGCGAGAGTGTTCCAGGGGTCATGGTTGTGACTTTTGACGTGTTCATTTATGGCCTGGCGTTGCCTGGTGAGCAGGTCCCAGAGCACGGTGGCCGTCTTTGCTAGGGCCTGGTCCCGCTTGGGGAGCGCGTCCATATTTATGTTGTCCAACGAGCACTTGGAGTCGGACATGAGACGAACTTCGACCGATTCGGGAAGATAAAGTGCCCATATCAATCCCCATGTAATTGCTAAGAGCTCCATGGTGGTGCTCGTGACGAACTGGATGTCCAGGTTAAAGCTGCTAGAGTCGGCATAGGCGTGACGAAGTGATCCCCAAAAGAACGGACCCTGCCCATCAACTCCTATGATGACTACAGCCCAACCCGCCAGGCCTCGTGCCAGGAAGTGCGAACCATCCGTGTACAAACACACGTGCTCCAGGCTGCTAAGGTCAGGCGCCCGCTGGGTACTATTGTCCAGTGCATATCTAGCCGGTGCTTCTAGGTCATCAGGAACTAGATGGTCTTGCTCAGGAGGGGGAGTAATATCTATCATATCGACATAAGACGTCGCGTTACCCACTCCTATTCTGATATATTCAGTAATGGAGGCCCCACCACTAAGCTCAGCTGTCTGGGGGGGGCGGGTCTGAGGAAGTACTCTGGATGCCCCCTCGATGGCCTCTTTCGGGGTGGGGTCGGAGAACGAGGGTCCCTGGCTTCCGAATTGCATAGCATCTTGCGGTGACCCTTCAGGCTGTTGCCGAGGGCGCTTCTGCTTCAAAGCCGAGGGCAATGGAGTGCACTTGAAATATTCTAACGCCCTCTCTCGTCCTTGCTGTGTGAAATCACAGCTGTCCAGTGCACACAGGCAAGTGTGATTGCTGAAGTTGACGCGCCTCTCAGGGCGGGTCGCAGCTGCCTCGAAGCAGGAAGGGCCTTCCGAAGGCCCGAGAGGAGGCGAGGAGGCAGGGGAGCAGGGAGGGTGACGATTCGGGCCCCTCACGAGCAGAGAGCTTATCCCGTCCATCTGGGACTGGGAGCCCTCATTAACAGCACAAAACTGGGGCCGGGAGCCATCAGGACGGCTCTCACGAGTATTTTCCACACTACTAGCCCTGGTTTGAGAGGATTCCCTTGACCCTGGGAAACCAGAAGAAAAAACAGTGTCGCTCCAACTGCTGGCCTCAGAAGGTTCAGAAGCCGCTGTCGGCGTGGTAGACAAGGTAGAGCAGGTAAAACCAATAGGCGTCATGGATGTCCCCTGCGATGCTGCAGGTCCTGATGTTGCTGAGCTCGATTGCACGAAAGTCTGCAAGAACTCAACATGTTCATCTTCCTCCTCTCCATCAGGCCCTTGTGCAGGCTCTGCTGGTTCTTGTAGCTGCGTATGCCAAGGATGGTGGAAGAAAGGTGGCGGTCGTGCTCTTGTCTCACGCCCAGGAACAACATAAGGGGTCTCTTCATTCGCCATAAGGTGTGCACGTCGGAGAGCTCGATAGCACATCCCCTGTATATCATTGTTGGCGCTTGCGATGTGGTTTCTGCCCATCACGGTGCCTTCATTCCAGCTGGTGGCCAACTGGAGTAGATATTCGCGCACAGATTTGAGTACAAACTGTTGCTGCATATGTCGATGTAACCATAACAAATGTGTGCAAGTACTGTAGTATAGATTGTGATCGTACATCCGCGCAGCGATCCGTTCTCTGTTGCCAACTTGCCACGCATCTTGACATATTTCAACTGCTCTGTCAACCAACGACGGCATGGTCAAGAAGTCATGAGGCAACCCACTGGTGAGTAGGGCCTGAAGCACTGCTGGTACACACCAGTTGAGGCCACCAAGTCGAGCGAGGCGACGATTGTGCTCTGTTCAACAGGAGCCGGCCCATCGCTGACTGATCTCTTCCTTTCCTTCCTCCCCTTCTCTCGTCCCTCCTTTTGGCTTCTGGGATAGGCAACGAATCTTTCATGCCTTCAGTGTGCGTGCGTGCGTGCGAGGAGGAGGAAGAGGAGGAGCAGGAGGAGAAGGAGGAGGAGAAGGAGGAGGAGGGCAAGCAGAATTGCCACTGGCCTCTTGGATGCCTCTCAGAGTCTCTTCGGATGTCTCTTCATTGCTCCAGTGAGTCCTCTTGGAGCGTCTTGGGGTCCTCTTGGCGGTCCTGGGGTGGCTTTTTGAGCGTCGTGGGTGCCTCGGGGGAGCCTCTTGGGGCCTCCCGGGGGTCTCTCTGAGGAGTCTCTTGGGGACCTCTTGGAGGCCTGTTGGGGCCTCCTGGGCGCCTCTTGGGGCCCTCTTGGGGCACTCTGTCGGGCCGTGGGGCCCTTTGGGGGCCATCTTGGAGGAGATCGATCAAAGAAAATGGGGGGCTTACAGTCGGGGCGCTGAAGAAGGAGCCTTTTTCGCTGGGGAGGGGCTCGGTGTTCCTTGCTTGTTTCACAGCTTGCCTCAGGTTCTCCTTGGAGTTCGATGGGATGCCGAAGCTGAACTTTGGATGAATGGGGGCCTCGTTCCTTATTTAGGGCTCCTTCGGTCAACGCCCCGACTGTAATTCCCCCCCCCCCCAGGAGGCCAACATGTGCTGCCGAACACCCTGGCAACACCCATGACTTGTGCCTCCTCGCCGAGGCCATCTCGGACGCTCCAATGGGTTGCGGGGCACCCCGCCCAGATCCAGGGGTAGAAGGTACAGCAGGGGGGAGGGGCCCCTCCCCGACGGGGAAGAAGAGGGCTGGAAGAAGAAGAAGAAGGATAATAATAACAATACTAAGAAAAATAATGAGAAGGAGAAGGAGAAGAAGAAGAAGGAGAAGAAGAAGAAGAAGAAGGAGAAGAAGAAGCGCCCAAAACCAGTCACGCCCGAAAGGGCTGGTGGGACTCGGCGCCGCTGCGGCTTTTTTGGTTGTTCCTCCCCTCGTTGGCGCGGCCCCGGTCTGCCTGGGCGGCCCGCCGGGGGAGCTCTTCCCGAGAGTGCTCCAGAACTGCCGGCGCCACAGGGGGGGCATGCTCCGCAGTGCCTTCTGCCCTCTCCCGAGCCTGCGCAGCCCGCGCGCATCCAGCGACCTCCTCGGACGGCCGCCGCCACGAGGGAGCACCGTGTCGAAAAGAAGGCACGCGTGCGCTCCCGGAGTTCCAGCCTTGGCCCTGATGCTGCCTCGAGGCCGTGCGTGCGGCATCGCCCCAGGGCGGCGCAAGTACGCCCCGTCCCGCAGCCCCCTTTTTCCCGCCGACGGTCCAGCCGGGCTCCAAGGCAGCCCAAGAAGCCTGAGCAAAAGACATGAGAACGCCTAGACTCATCCCAGGGGACACCATTGCAGCTTTCGGAAGCAAGCGGCAGCAAGCCGCAAGCAGGCCAGCCAGTCAGCAGGCAAGCAAGCAAACAGAAAGCGAACGACAAGCCAATACATACAGGCAATATGTTCGCAAGCAGCGCTAGCAGCAAGCAGTCGAAATGAACAAGCAGCAGGCATCGACTCATCCAATGTCCAACCCAACACTCCCTCAACATCGACGACATGCCTGAGGAACGGGCCACCGAACCTTGGGAGGAGGGGTCTGTCTGGACTGCTCTCGTATCCGAGCTCGCTCTTGCTGCTGCCCCGGAGCCCGAAAAAACAGTTCCCAGAGGTCCGCGAGGACGACGAACCTTCTCGAACCCCGATGCCTCTCGCCCATCTGTTCCTTCGGCCGTCGCTCCTCCTTTCTGGCTCCCCGCTCTTCGCTGATCGCTCATCGATGGTGGTGGGAAAGTCTGGGGGCTGCCCAGCCACTGACAAGAAAAAGAGGTTGGCTAAGCCTGCCTCAGTGCTGCATTTGGCGCAGAAGGGGTAGCTCCAGGTCGATGCCAGGGTAGCTCCAGGACAAGCTTGCCACGGTAGAGCTCCACGTCGGAGTGCGAGACTGCAAACGTCTGGGATATATGGAAGTATGACATCAGAAGATCGCCCAACGCTTCGCCCCCTCGACCTCCTCGACGTTCTCGAGCCTGGCTCCTCGCCCTTCGGCCCTCTCCTGGCGGCAGGCTGCGTCAGAGCGCTGCAGCAGCGAGAAGCATCACTCCTCCCTACTCCTCCTCCCTCCTCCTCCTCCTCCTCCCTCCTCCTCCTCCTCCTCCTCCTTCTCCTCCTCCTCCTCCGCAGCCGCAGCAGCATCAAGCAGCAGCAGCGAACGGCAGCAGCGCAAAGCGGGTGGCAGCAGCGGGAGCGCACAAGAACCGAATCAGCTAGCAGCGGCAGCAGCAGGCAGCGGACAGCAGCACGCACAAAGCAGAACTGGCCATCAGCAGCACCCCGCAGCTAGAATCAGCAACTGCACGCAGCAGCGGTAGGCATCACCAACAGCACGCAACAGCGGCGGCAAGCAGCAGCACGCAGTGGCATAATCGGAATGCGAAGCTCGAACCACACATCATCATGTCAGCCTTACGGCAGCATTCGTGGACGCAGTCCACGGGTCAGCCTCAGTCAGCTACAACGCCGGGATCAGCGCGTGCGAGAAGGGCAGGCTGTGGGAGCGGGCTTTGGCGATGCTCGGTGAGATTTGCCAGGCGAAGCTGGAGCCCGACGTCTTCAGTCTGCTGTACTGCTGGGAGTTCCGCGTGCGGCGCCCCCGAGCCCCTCTGGGACGCTCCACGACGGCCCGAGAGGGACTGTGGCCCGCTGGCTGTGGCCCGCCGGCTCCTCCTCCTCCTCCTCCTCCTCCTCCTCCTCCTCCTCCTCCTCCTCCTTTCTCCGTAGCCATTTTGGCTCAAGTCCGTAGTGTTGGCTCGGACTTGACATTTTGGCAGGAGGGAATTGACGGCCCTCACCGTTCCCGCACCTCCCCAGTGCCTGCCCAGGCTGGAGGTGCCGCTTTCTACACCACGCTCACCACGTTCGGGACCGAACTTCCCGATCTTTTTCTTACTTTCTCTTCTGCTAGCCCATGGGAACTGATGATTCTACTCCACCTTGGCGAGACTGGTCAGCGAACAAGAAGGCAGCGGTCGTCCGACGCAAGCCTAAGCGGCCCCCTCCTTCTGGACCGACGTGGCGTTGTGGACATTGTGGCTGCTCTCGCAACGAGGAGTGGTGGCAGTGGTGCAAACACTGCTCCTCACTACGCACACCAGAGCCTGGGTGGACTTCTCCTACCCACTGGGGGCAGTCTTGGGGTGGACGGTCGTGGACAGACACGAAGGCACCGCCGAACCAACCCTTGGCGGTTGGACTGCAAGCTGGTGGGCCTCATGCTGCTCCTCCTGCTCTGGCGTGGACCAGCCTCGACGGCCTGGACAGCAGCGAGCTCGCCTCATTGCTCGCCATCGCCACCAAGACTGGCGACAAGAACCTCGCCAACCGAGTCCAAGGCCGCATCACTACCCTGTCCAAGCCGACATCGCCTGTTGTGGAGAAGCCAATGGAGCAACGTTTGGCAGATTCTCGCAGAGAGCGGGACAAACTACTGCAGCGCCTCTCCCGCGAGCTGGACAAGCACGACAAGTGGCAGGAGCAGCTACGAGAACACAAGGACCACCTCCGTGAGCTACGTGCCGAGCTGGAGATCATGGACGCCCAGCACGCGGAGCTGGCCAACAAGCTGGCCAAGGTTCCTCCTGCCCAGACGGTTCCCAACAGGATCAGCCTCCAGGACTTGGTCTCTGGCAAAGTTGACACCCTGGACTTCGACCTGGGCCTATTGGCAGAGATGCCTGAAGGACTGGGGCTCGATACCGAGGACAAGAAGCGCATCGAGGAACGCACCGCGCAGCTTCGGGAGGCCTTGGCCACCAAGGCCAAGGACTTGTTCGCCACTGCCATTGAGGAAGCCAAACGAGTGGTTGACGAGCACGAGGCGCAGAAGGCACGCCTTATCGCCAAGAAGCGGCGGGTGGCAGAAGACTGACCTGAAGAACAGTCCCGACCTGGTGCGGCTGACAATGGAGAGCAACCAGCGGCTACTGCAGGGTCTGGTGGCACTGCTGCCTCCCAAGGAGTGGCAACTGGTGCGCCCGCAGTCCCCACTCAGCAGGAGCGCTTCGCCTTGGTCCGCGACCGCTTGGCCAAGCTGGAGCGGGGGGGCGTTGCGCAAGTCGCGCCAGGTGAGGGGTGAGATCTCTTGCGTCCCTCCAGGGGTCCTGCGTCTCATCTCGCGGACCCCAGCGTTCCAGTGCTACCCAGGCTCAGACATTCCATATGGATGTGCACCACACGTACTACAGCAAGCATGTGCTCCCATTGGTAGAGCTATGCGTGTTGACAAGTTTTACAATGAAGTTACCAGCCTTGTGATCAAGGTTCGCAAGCAGATGGGATGGTTTCAGCAGTCGCAGCAGATGGCCGATGCTACTCAGTCTACGTCTGCTCCATCAGCGTCAGCTACGTGGTCTGCTTCGGGTACCTCGACGGCAGCTTCGTGGGCAGGTTGCGCCTCGGGCGCAACGGGTGCTGGTGGTCTCTCGTCCCCACTGGAGCCCGATGCAGTTCAAGAAAACACATGTCAGGACATCATGATACGGCCAAAGATTCACACGTAACACGGCATACCTTTTTGGACGAACTTGTCTTGCAGCAGTGTGCTCCTCCGACTACTTCAGCCGAAGTTCGAGCTGCTAGATGCCAGGACATGGACGGCTCTGACGCTGACCCCTTCGACACGCTGGACCAACAGCTGGACTATGCTACTCACTCACCAGTGGATTGGGAGTCTCATATAGGATGCAAGCCTGTGAAGCTCCCTTCCTCGTCGCCCCCCCCCTGCTGGCGATCAGAGCGAGTCTGGGGGTCAGCCTCAAGAGGCTGAATGGAGCCTCGGGGCGCGACGGGGGGAGACTCAGAGAGATCCTGAGGGGCCTGCCTTTGGTGAACCTGGGGCCCCTCGCCAACCCTGGGGCTCCGCGTCTGGTGCGGCCTCTGAGGAGGCTACGGGTCCTTCGGCCCGTCCGCCAGGACAGACTGATCAGAATGAGCCAGGCGTCTTGCAGCATCGCCAGTCAGCTGACCATGTCACCCTCTTGTTCGCTAACATCACGGAGTGGGGCTCCAAGGTGCGCAGCTTTGTCAATAGCCACAAGGACGCCTACCCCATCGCTGGATTAGTGGAAACGCACCTGCCTGCCACCAAGTGCGCTCACTGGACCGAGGAGATGAGGAAGGATGGCTGGCGTCTTTCAGAGCAGGCTTCGATTCAGGTAAATCAGACACGGGCATATCGGCTGGAGAATGGATACTTACGCGATGCCATCTTGCAGCCACACAGTTCGATCGATTACGGGACCAAGCGATTGCAGATTGCAGAATGGATCCGTTCAAAGGTTTTTCAGCCACTACGCTGCATTTGGAATCAGGCAATTTGATTTATATCGCTGCTTATTTGCTGTCGTCCAATGGCTTAGCACATTATAACAATGAGGTACTAGTGGCTCTTGGGGCCTTCACCAAGGCACTCGCTGACCCTTGGGTGATAGCTGCAGATTGGAACAACGAACCTCAGCCTCTTATGGATAGTGGATGGGTGGATCGACTCCGCGGCAACATTATTCTTCCTGATTGCAAGTTCACCTGTGACAAAGGCCAAGGTCGCATGTATGATTACGCCATTGTGTCACGCCAACTCGCCGCTGACCGCGTCAAGATACGGCAGGTACTTACGGTTCCTTGGAAAACTCACTGTGCCCTGGCGATTGATATTTTGGACGCCAAGAAGACGTGGTGGCATCGTTCCTTGGAAGTTCCTGCTCCTCTACCCCGAGCTTGCAGGCCTCGTAAGGCCCCCGACCCACAGAGTAAGCGCTCGCAGGAACGACAGCAAGTTCAGGATGCACGACGGCAGGAGCTACCTGAAGATTTAAGAGCTGCCTTCGACGACCTCCCGTCACAGGAAGCTACCCCGCAGGAACCACGTGTGCAGTTCAAACTCGACCAGGATGCCTGGCGCAACATTGGCGACACGCTTACAGATGAAGTTTACAAGCCAGCTACGGCAGCATCTCAACTTCACACTAGTGTGCTACCAGCTTGGCGCCCAGCCCAGCGTGCTGCACTTGACCAGAGATATGGCCGTTGGGTCACTACCTTGGAGCGTGCGATCTTGGAGGTCAGTGACGTGGAAGACCCGAGCAAGCACAGTGGACGGGCACAGGGGTATTCTATTTCCTGGAGGAAGATGCGGCCAGCGCCTGGCAGACCACATATGTGCGACCCCATCGCAGAATGGTGGGGAGTAGCTTCCACGTTGCTCACTCGGGGATTGGCTTTGCAGAAGTCGGGAAAGGACCCTACTGAAGCGCAGAAGTGTCTGGAAGGCTTCTGCTCTATGTGCGCCAGGCTGGACGACACTAAGCGGCAGGAGTACTTTGGCAAAAAGGCCCTCAGTATTGACATAGACACCTGGCAGGCACAGGCCAGAAGCGCACCGAGTTTGGATGTGGAACAGCTTCAAGATTTACTGGTATCCACGCAGGCGTGGGCAGATAGGGCACAAGGCAGATCCTTGGTCAAATCCCGTCAAGCATTCATGGACTGGGCTAAGCTGATGTGGTCCAAGAGCCCTGGAGCAGTGCACCGCCATGTTCGAGCTCCACCTCCAGAGCCATTGCCACGAGAAATTCTACGTAATGGAGCATATACGGCTGACCCCTGCGTACTGATTCGCACCAAGAAGGATTTCTGGCAGAATGTTTGGACGGAGTCACATGACACACGTGAGCAGTTGCTTTGGATCTTGGAAGGTATTTCTCGCGACGCTAGAGACAACCCTCTTCCTCCAATCAATGAAGGCCAGGTTGAGTCAGTTATTCGCAGACAGGCCCCCAACAAAGCTAGAGGAGTTGACGGACTGGGGCCAGTCGACCTTCAGCGTATGCCACCTGCTGGACTGACGGAACTTACTTGTATATTGAATCAAGTGGAGCTGGATCAGACGTGGCCGACTTCGCTTTTGGCAACGATATGTGCGGACATTCCCAAACCTGCAGGGGGTTCGCGTGTCTTGGGAATGCTGTCTCAGTGCTGCAAAACGTGGAGCCAGATCAGGAGCTCGATCACCTCTCAATGGTCAGATGGGCTCTCTGCTTTCTGGGACACTGCTATTCGTGGCAGCAGTGCGCTGCGCGCTGCGATGCTGCGCAGCTTGATGGACGAGGCTTCAGCAACTTTCAGAGTTTCTTCAGCTACGGTGTTGGACATCGCCAAATTCTACGACTCAATATCGTTCACACTGTTGATCGTGGCAGCCCGCGGACTCAACTTTCCGCCAACTGTAGTGCTGATGGAGGTGCTGCTGTTCATGTCCCCGCGCATCCTCAAGGAGGGCTCGGTCATCAGTGATCCTTTCTGTCCAGGGAGGTCGATCGTCGCAGGCTCGTCGCATGGAGTGTGTCTTGGAAAAGTATTCTTACACTCGGTGCTGGATGCAGCGCACAGGCGAGCCCCCCTGGCCTCCTTGTGGACCTTCGTCGACGACACTGTTGGGCGCTCAGAAGGCACTCCTGAGACTATCGTTTCTGAGATGCAGGACCTTGCGGATGCGTTTTCGGAAGGTTTCAGAGCTAAACGGTTGACGGTCTCGGACAAAACGGTTGTCTTGGCGTCGTCTCCTGATCTTGGCAAGCGTGTAGTTAGGATATTCAGAGCCCGAGGGATGCCTGCCAAGTATGCCCCCACTGGGGTCGATTTAGGTGTTGACACTGCGGCTGGTCGATTCAGAACTCGTAAGAAAGCCAGGCAGAGGATGACCAAGGCCAGCGGCAGATTTTCACGGATTTTAAAGATGAGGCGACTTGCAGGCTTGCGGAAAGTCACTCAAGGCGCTTGGCGCACAGGTGCCTTGCCGCAGGCCAGCTATGGACACCAAGTGATGGGTATGCCACCGAGTCAGGTCCTCCTTTTAAGGCGACAAGTTGCTCGCACGGTCGCTGGCAACAGCAAAGGTAAGTGTTTAACCACAGTGCTGCAGGCCGTACTGGGAGATGGCGACCCCGCCTTGGAGGTCAGGCGCCAATTAGTTGACTCGTGGCTCCAGCTCTGGAAACGATTTCCAGCTCTCCAGCCTCGCATCCGCCGTTCCTGGGGGTTGGTGAGGGCGCAGCTCGACAAACTGGGCACTCGGCGCTGGCGAGGGATTCGTGGTCCCATAGCCGCTGTCCAGGCCACGCTGCTTGACGCTGGCTGGGAGCCCCGCGAGCCAGACCTCCGGGAACGGCCGTCTCACTCGAATCACGCTTGGAGATTTCCGAGGCCAGGCGATCCCCACTTTGAATTGTTGGCGCTCGCTGACCACACTGACTTGCTTTCTGAGTTCGTTTCTGCTTTAAGAGCAGGCCTCTGGCAGGGCGCTGCTGAGCACGAAGGAGGCACTTCGCTTAGAGAAGGAGCCGACCTCCTCCCGCTGTCTCAGGAACTCCGTAGGTTCGAGTCTCGGGGTCAAGCCGATCTTTGGGGCCTCACTTTGTGCGTGGCCTCTGGAGGTCAGTGGCCACGGCAACGCCAAGCTGACAGTGGCTACACGGTTGATGTAACTTGTCCAAGGTGCAAGAAAGCCCCTGGGACATTGTATCACCGTATATGGCAGTGCGAATGTAACGTGGATCACCCAGACTTTGACAGCACCCAGGCGTTGTGTACACAGGTGGCTGCTCAGTGGGAAGCCGATCCTTCGTTGTGGCTGAGAGGCGTGCCAGCGAAAGATCTCACCTGCCCCCACTTCCTCGACCCCCTTGAGCCTCCTCCGAACACGTACCATGGCACCTCTCGTTTGTCTGAGGCCTGTGTGTTGCCTGGCCAGGACCCACCCTATTTCTTTGGGGATGGATTTGGGGGTAAGTACAGTAGCGACCCCCGCAGGCGCCGCTGTGGTTCAGGAGTTGCTCTGATCAGACAGGCTTCCGATGGCTCTTGGGAGCCTGTTTGCGGGGTCTCAGCCCCCCTCCTTGGGCCACGGCAGACAGTGCCGCGCGCGGAGATAGCAGCGCTCGCCATCGCCCTGGAGGAAACCACGGGACCCATCATTTATGTAACTGATTGCCAACCAGTTCTCGATGGATGGCGTGCTGGCCGAGCCCACGGCATGCTAGGCCCAAATCAGGATTTGTGGTACAGAGTGGCGGTGGCGCTTCGCTGCAGGGGCGAGGCTGAAGTGCAGATCGTGTGGACGGCCGCCCACCTCGAGGGTACGGATAGGGAACTCACTGATTGGCAAGCTTTTCTCACCTCAGGCAACATGTGCGCTGACGATTTTGCAGGTAAAGCCGCGGAGCAAGGCCTGCAGTTGTACACTCAGCAGCCAGTGCCCAAGACGGATATGTATGATTGCATTGCCCATTTCGTGAGACGCCGAGCCAGGCGCGCGTTGGTCTCTGCCCTGCAGGTCGATCCCTGGCAGGCGACCAGATTGGGCAAGCAGCGAGTGCCTCCTCCCTCCCAGCAGACTCGAGCCCTCACGGGTACCTCGCATGACTGCGAGCAGTATGGGTCGAAGTGGAGGTGCAAGAGATGCTGTCAGGTTGTCCCGTCTTCACAGCTGCTCAGATTTTGTGCCTTGCCCTGCCCAGGCCTTTCTCCTGTCGATGTTTCGGTCGCCTCGCAGTGGTCGAAGTTCGTCCGTCGGCGTGGAGAGGTTTGGATTGGCACCACTCTGGCGCACAGCTCTCATGTCATTCATCTCTGGCCAGAGTTTTCCCTGCATTTTTGTTCTCTGTGTGGCATGACCGCCACGATTGATGGCAGGTGGCTCGCCCGTAAATGCATGGCCCCCACCCCCAAAGGAGCTCAAAACCTTACGCGTTTAAGTAAGGGTTTGTTTCCCTCGCACAACGGGCCCCCGCTCGTCATCCAGCAGATCCGTGCTGGGTGTGAGGCCGTGGTGGCCAACAGTGCGAGGAGAGCTCGGGGGGAGGATGAGGCCAGTCATGAGGAGGGCGGTGGTGGTGGAGCGTCGTCGTCGGTCGGGGAAGGGAGCGAAGCGAGGGGGCGGCGCGCCGCGCGTGCTCTCTCGCGCGCGCCGCCCCCCGCCCACGACGCGGACGGCGCTGGTGGCGCTGGCAGGCGCGCCGCTGCCGCCCCACCCGAAGGGCGGCCCCGCGCGCGCCGCCCGACCGCCCTCCCGCACCGCGGGGACTCTTCTTCTGATTAGTCCCCGCCCAACTTGTTTTGTTTTAACTGGACTTTGTCCCGTCATGGTTACTTCTGGTTACTCCTCCTCCTCCTCCTCCTCCTCGTCCTCCTCGTCCTCCTCTTCCTCCTCCTCTTCCTTCTCCTCCTCCTCCTCCATGACAGGCTAAGACGGTCCCAGAGCCCGAGACGACCTGCGTGCATGGGGAAGTCGAGCCCGCTTCCAAAAAAGCTGCGCGCATTGGAAGCAGATTCGACTTCCCCCACACGGTCCCAGAGGTCGCCAGTCTGGCCCTCAGACGGCCCGGCATGGCCCCGAGATGGCCCAAGACGTCTCCAAGAGGCTCCCCCAAGAGGGCCCCCAGACGGCACATGACGGCCCCGAGACGGCCTAGGAGGGCTCCAAGAGGGGGGCCTCGAACTGACATGTCGCGCCCCCCGCCCCAAGATGACCTCGAGACCGCCAGCAGGCCCCCAAGAGACCCGCCGGAAGGCCCAGGAGGCTCGCAGTGGCCCAAATCAGGGCCCAACAGGCGGGAGGAGGAGGAGGAGGAGGAGGAGGAGGAGGAGGAGGAGGAGGAGGAGGAGGAGGAGGAGGAGGAGGAGGAGGAGGAGGAGGAGGAGGAGGAGGAGGAGGAGGAGGAGGAGGAGGAGGAGGCACCCGAGAGGCCCTGAGATACGCCCCAGCGCCACCTCGAAGAGGCCTTCGAGGGAACGTCCCTGGGCACGCGCCAGCCGCCCAGAGCAATGAGGCACCCCGTGCGCTTCCTAGTTTCCTCCTCTGTCTCTCTGCGGCGGCACCGGTCTGCAGTGGCAACACCTGGCGACCCGTCGGGGAGCTCTCTCCCGTTCTCCCCGAGGGCGCTCTGGACCTGCCCGTCACACGGAGCAGGCTCCGCAGAGGCATCTGCTCAGGAGGGGAGCAAACGCACAGGCGCAATGAATAGTCGATTCCCCCGAAGATGTGGGAAAATCTGGGGGGGGGGACGACGAAAACCCAGAAAATACGGGAAACTATAGGGATTTGTTTTATGTGTGTGTGTGTGTTTATTTTGTGTGTCTCAGGGCCCCTTCATCTGCCTTCCTCCGAGCCCACGCAACCCGCGCGCCTCCTCCGACCTCCCCGGGACGGCCGCGGCCACGGTGAGGCATCGGCGGAACATGAGCTGCACGTGCGCCTCTTGATTTCCAGCCTCGGCCTCACTACGGCCCCAAGGCGGCTCAGGGTCGTTCCAGGGGCAGGTCACGAGCCCCCTGCCAAGGCGCGGCCGGCTCCAGGATGACCCAAGGAACCCCGAGGAAGGCACGAGAAGGCCCAGATTCAGCCCAGGCCAGGGAGACCCTCACTGCGGTTCGTCCACCCGTCAGCCCTAGTCTCTCCTACAGCTCTGGGATCAGCGCGTGCGAGACGGGCGAGCAGTGGCAGCGGGCCCTGGCGCTGCTGAGCGAGATGTGTGAGGCGAAGCTGGAGCCCGATGTTATTTACCCTGACTTCGGATCTGCCGTACTGTGGCTGACTTTCCGACTTGGAAGTGTGTCGGAAATGCACCCCGAACAATGCGAAACAGTATGGCGGAAATGTCCACCTCAGGAAGAGATAGCGCGGATATTGCCGCGTAGGTGTAGCGAAAACAGCGACGGCAAACCAGGATGGAGATCGGCACCAAAGGAGCTCCACAAGCAGGGCGGAAATTGCCGCCCTGCTTGCGAAACCCATCAAAGTACGACGAATCCGAAGTCGGGGGAGGAGGAGGAGGAGGAGGAGGAGGAGGAGGAGGAGGAGGAGGAGGAGGAGGAGGAGGAGGAGGAGGAGGGAGGAGGAAGCAGAGGAGAGGAGGAGGAGATGAGGAGTGAGGAGAGAGGGAGGCGGATGAGGGGCGGGGGGGAGGAGGGGGGGAGGAGTGAGGCGGGGAGGGGGGGGAGGAGGAGGAGGAGGAGGGGAGGAGGAGGAGGAGGAGAGGAGGAGGAGGAGGAGGAGGGAGGATAAGGAGGAGGAAGATACGACACCGGATGAGGAGGAGGGGAGCAGGAGGAGTGAGGATGAGGAGGGAGGAGGAGGATGAGAGGAGGAGGAGGTGAGGAGGAAAAGGGGGGGGGGGATGAGGAGGGCAGCGCGTGCGAGCTCGGACCGAGCAAGCTCGGGGGCAGCGCCCCGGGCGCCCCGGGTAAGCGGGCCTCGACGATGGCCGCAGGGCGCTTCCCGAGGGGTGGGGGGGGGGGGGGGGGGGGCACGGACCCGCCCAGGACGCGGCCGTAAAGCCGTGTTGGGGACACGAGGAGTTCCACCAGGGCTTCAGTCGGGTCCCCCGCCTCCGCCTCCTCCTCCTCCTCCTCCTCGCCTCCTCCTCCTCCTCCTCATCCTCCTCCTCCCCCCTCCTCCCCCTCCTCCTTCTACGTTAGACCAACCGAAGGTTACCCTGTGGCGGTGGTCCTCGCCTCCTCCTCCCTCCTTCTCCTCCCTCTCCCTCCTCCACCTCCTTCGCCTCCTCCGCCTCCTCCTCCGCCTCCTCCCCCTCCTCCTCCTCCTCCTCCGCCGACTCTTCCTCCTCCTCCTCCTGCTAAGCGAGAGCCAACCGAAGTTACCCTGCGGCGGTTCCCCCCGCCGCCGCCCCTCCTCCTCCGCCGCCTCCTCCTCCTCCTCCTCCTCCTCCACAATTACTCAATATGAATACATTATCCTCCTTCCCCTGATGGCGTGCGGAAGATGGCGGGCACCCCTCCGCGTACTGTTTTTTACACACAGGATTTCCCGGAGTTGGGTTTTCGCATGGGTTTGTTCAAAATGCTGCTCTCGCTGAGGCGCCGGCCTCATTTTCGGGCTTCTGCTCGTTCCGAATCGTGCTCCCGCTGCAGCATGGGCCTCATTTTCGGATCGGTGTTCTGCCTCCGTCGTTCAGGATGGCGTTCTCGCCCCAGCGCGGGCCTCTTTCTCGCGCGCCCATCCGCCCGCCACCACCGC
>CAUYUJ010003012.1:0-47702 GCA_963575745.1 Prorocentrum cordatum | reverse complement strand
CTCCTCCTCCTCCTCCTCCTCCTCCTCCTCCTCCTCCTCCTCCTCCTCCCCCGTCTTCGGATCCGCCGTACTTTGGTGGGTTTCGCAAGCAGGGCGGCAATTTCCGCCCTGCTTGTTGGGCTCCTTTGATGCCGATTTCCGCCCTATTTTGCCGTCGCTGTTTTCGCCACACCTCTGCGGAAGTATCCGTGCTATGTCTGCTTGAGGTGGACATTTCCGCCGTATTGTTTCGCATTGTTTGGGGTGCATTTCTGACACACTTCCAAGTCGGAAAGTCAACCAAAGTATGGAGGATCCGAAGTCAGGGCCGTCCCTCTACAGGAAGAAGACCCCAAAACAGTAACAACATATGTAGCATGGGGACGATGTTTTGAGTATTTCTACTTTGTTGACTATTTGTTGTTGCTTTTTTACGCTTTTCGTTCCAAAATCCACCTGTAAGGGGGCATGCCCGACCTAAACTGAGGCCCAAAGCTGGCCCCGAGACTTCCATGAGGGCCCCAGGACCAGAAAGAGACCTCCAAGACGGCCGCAGAGCATCCCCATTGACGGCCCGACTGCCTAAAAATCGTGCATTTTCGTAGCTTGCTTAAGATTTTCGAGGTTCTCTCCATTTCCGGGCCAGGAGACGCTCCAGACGGCCCGGAGCAGCTCCAGACGGCTCCTGGGAGCTCCGAAAAGGTTTCAGTCTCGCCCGAGACGCTTCCACCATAGCTTCTTGGACCGCTCAAACGGCCCACAGACACCCCAAGTGAGCCCCAATACGGGCTCATAGAGCCCCACGGGCCCCCTGAGACAGCCCCAGGACGGTCCCAAGCGGGCTCCCGCACGGCCTCGGCCCCCCTACAGCCGATCCCAGGAGCCCCGTAACAGCCCCCCAGGGGCCCCCAGGGCACCATGAGGGCTCCAGACCGAGGCAGGCAGTCCGCGCACCTCGAGAGATGGAGAGCGACGGCGGCCTCTACAAGCTAGCCTGCGGGACAGCTTGCAAGGCCGTTCTCAGCCAAGGTCACATGGACCTGTCTGCGCGCGCGCCGGCGCGCAAGAGCACAGGGAGGAAGCAGCGGGAAGGCGGAGGACAAGCAGGGAGGAGACCGGAGGTCCGCGCGGACCTCTCCTGGGTCGGCGGTAGCCCCCCCGAGCCAGCCCCTGGACCGAGGCAGGAGGCCCCAAGAGAGCCCCAAGACAGGCCCATGGAGCCTCACGGGCCCCCCCGAGCCAGCCCCATGGACGGTCGCGAGCGGGCTCCCGCACGGCCTCGGCCACTCCGCAGGCGACCGCGGGAGCCCCGTAACAGTCCCCCAGGGCTCCTCCTCCTCCTCCTCCTCCTCCTCCTCCTCCTCCTCCTCCTCCTGCTTCTGACCTGCGCAAATTTTACGAACACATTTCGCACGAAGAGCTGCTGGCAGCGGCCCAGGCTAGCTCATTTCCGATAGCGCTCCTGCGAGCGTACTGTTGCCTTCATCGAGGCCCGAGGCGAGTGACTTGGCAGGGCGCGATCAGTCGAGTGATCCAGCCGAACGGCACGGTCATTGCAGGCTGCTCGGGGGCCACCACGTTTGCCAGGCTGCTGCTGCTTGGGGTGCTGCGCAAGGCCATGGTTGGCAACCCGACAGTGTGCATTAAGAACGTCATTGACGACGTCTCGCTGCATGCAGTCGGTGGTGAGACAGTCATCACGCGTGAGCTGGCAGCTTCGTTTCGGTCTGTGACGACGGACCTGCAGCGCATGGGCCTGCCCATTGCCATGAACAAGCTAGGCCTGCTTGCTTCCTCCTCGGCGCTGGCACAGGTGTTGTCCAGGCAGTGTGATTTGCCTGCCAAGGTGCGCGCCCAGGTTCACAGGGACCTTGGTGGGGACGCCACGGATGGCGCCAGGCGGCGTGTGAGCACCCAGCACGAGCGATTTGTGGAGTCCCAGCAAAAAGTGGCGAAGGTCCTCGCGCTTCGAGCGGCTGGGGCTCAGTGTGGCACCATTTTTAGGGCAGGCGTCACGTCGAAGGCCCTCTGGGGAGCCAACATCCAGGGCCTCCCCAATGGCAAGCTGAAACAAGTTCGGCTTGCAGCAGTTAGGGCGGAAGGGAGGCTCCCCAAAGGATGCTCCCTTGAGTTGGCCTCGATGAGCGTGAGGGGAGGGGAGGTTGGGCTCGGGATCCGTTGGTCATCCTAACGGCCGATGCTCTCCGCACCTACAGCCAGATCCTCAAGGATCAGCGCCTGGCACCTGTGGTGGTGCAGTACCTTTTTTCCAGTGGTCAGGAGTTGCTTCAGTTGTCCAGGCCTTGGGCCCGTGTTCGAGACCCCATTGCGGCCCTCCTTGTCACGTGTTCTCGCGTGGGCCTTGTTTTTGAGGACCCGTGGACCCTGAAGGAGGCCACGGGGGAGGTTTGGGATCTTCGCCAGGTCTCCCCAGCGTTCCTGGCCAGGAGGGTCCGATTCGCTGCTCGGCGTGTCTCGGACAAGGAAGGATTGGCCAAGATCGACCGTGGTCAGGGCTGGTCTGATGACATCTTTTGGCGACCATTGAACGAGCTTCTGCATAGACGCTGGAAGCTCGATGAGGATGACGGTGGGAGAGGCGGGCGGTGGGGGATTCGTGAGCAGAGGACTCTCCGAGGTCTCGTGATTGGCTCGCATTGGTGCCAAGCGCGACTTCACAGGCATGACCCTGCCCTGCCGTCGCACTGTCTCCTATGCGGGGAAGCTATCGGCAGCTTGTTCCATCGTCATGTTGATTGCCCCACTAGGCTAAGCTGGCGTCGAGACAATCTGCCGCAGGACCTGGATGGCCCAGTGCGGCGTTTGCGGGTAGGGCCAGCGCACTTGCAAGAGAGGTTCGCCAGGGGGATCCTTCCCGACCCTTGCCAAGTTTTCTCCCGACCTGGGTGGAACCCTGAGTGGGAGTTCAAGGTTGAAGGACAAGCGGCGCCGCTGGCGCTAGATGGTGGCCATGTTTTTTGCGATGGCTCTGGGGTCGATGGTTTCTTCCCGTCCTTTAGGGTTGCTGGTTGGGGTGTGGCGGTTTTCGACCATGATCACCGACCCCTGGCGGGGTGGTACGGGGCGGTCCCCCCACCACAAGGCCCCGACCAGGTAGCCAGAGACGGGGGGGATTGCGCCATCCTGATGGCCTTGAGACACCTAGTAGGCAGGTACACGATTTATTCCGATTGCAAAGGCACAGTTCAATGTTGTCAGAATGCCAGATATGCGCAGGGAGATGACAACACTCGGGCACACATCTGGAAGGAGGCATTCCGTGAAGGAACGCCCGCTCTGTTGAGTTTTTTTTTTTTTTTTTTTTTTGTTGTAAGGTGGCGGCCCACACGTCGATGACAGATGTGCGCGAAGGACGGATCAGCCACTTTGAGAGGGAGGGCAATGCCGAAGCTGATCGACTTGCGAAGCTGGGTGCGGAGCTATGTCGTTGCCCGTCCAATGTGGTTATGATGTCCAAAGGCATGCTCCATGTCCCACGCCTGCTCCTTCAGTTCATTAGCAGGGCTGAAGGCCACTATGTGCAGGAAGGCAGGTGGGGCAACGTTGGAGCCCAGGGGCTCACAGCGATCTCCCTGGAGGGGGGATCTGACTTGGAGGAGGCACTTGAGGCGATGAGGAGGCAGGAGGGGGGCGGGGGCGAGGCTGCTGCTGCTCCTGCTCCTCCTCCCGACGAGCCTCCACCGCCCTCGAGACCTCCATCTGAGCCCTTGGTGCCCGAGCTGCTGGCGCTGGCAGCGGATGCCCGCCAGACCCCTGCCCTCATTGGAGGGCATGCTTTGCTTCAGTTCGCGGCTGAAGACAACCAGCCTCCCATCCTTTTTTGTTCGACCTGCGGGGGGTATGCCACGGTGTCTGCGGGATCCAGAGGCCTACGAAAGAGCTGTGGAGGGTCCCAGCAGGCCTTGGTGGACCCAGGCAGGAAGAACACTCGGGCTGTCTGCAAGGGCAAGCACCCCAACAGGCCTCTCAAACTGGGCTCTTGGCGAACTCCTGGGGCTTGGGCGCGAGAGCTGGTTGGGGGGGTTTCGGAGTCCAAGAAGGCCCAGAAGAGAGAAGGAGGTTTCTCCAGGGCCTCTTCGGACCCACCTGCACGTGCATTTTTGTGCCTGGCAGATGCCCTGCAAGCGTTTGGGCTCAATGAGTTCGAAGCCGCTGAATTGGGACTGAAGCTGAAGGAGCGAGACCCAGACAACGACCTGGAGGAAGAAGAACTGGGCGGTTAGATACCCAGGGGGGGGCCCTGTCGTTGGCCCCTGGCAGGTCTTTGGCCTTCCTGCCAGGGTGACAAAAAGTTCCCCTCGGATGGGCCCCCTGGGTTTTTTTTTGGACCGTCGGACTTTCTCTCCCCCTTTCCCCTCTGTGGCGTGCGATCCTCCTGCTCCTCCTCCTGCTCCTCCTCCTCCTCCTCCTCCTCCTCCTCCTCCTCCTCCTCCTCTTGCTCCACCTCCTGCTCCTCCTCCTCCTCCTCCTCCTCCTCCTCCTCCTCCTCCTCCTCCTCCTCCTCCTCCTCCTCATCCTCATCCTCATTCCCATCCTCATCCTCATCCTCATCCTCCTCCGAGGGCCCCCCGAGGGCCCCACACCGAGGCAGGAGGCCTCCAGCTCACGACGGCCACTGAGCACCCCCCGGACGGCCTCGCAGCCGCGCGACGCTGAAACTCCTGGACCTCATGAGCCAGGACCCGTGGAACGAGTGGGCCCCCTGCCAGTTCAACGAGGACGGCGGACCTCGCGCCGCTCCGTCCTGCCGTTCCATGCCCCCCCGTCGTCGCCGCCGTCGCCGTCGTCCCCCTCGTCAGTTACAGCGCTGGGATCAGCGCGTGCGAGAAGGGCGGGCATTGGCAGCCGGCGCTCGCGCTGCTCAGCGAGATGTGGGAGGCGAAGCTGAAGCCCAACGTCATCTTTCCGACAATGCTGGGAACGCTGCGTGCGAGAAGGGTTTCGGCACCGATGGAGTCCCGGACGGCCGCGAGCCGCTCGCGACGGCGCCCCAGACGCTCAAGACGGCGCCCCGACGGCCCCAAGACGGCTCCGAGACGCTCAAGAGGCCGCCCCGACGGTCCCAGAGGCCCCCAAGGCAGGCCAGGAGGCTCCCAAGACGGCCCTGGAGGAATTCCCAGCTCCAAGAGGCAAACATCGCCACATTCTGTTCAGAAGACAAGCATGATTGGCATTCTTGTACTTCTCGTCTCCGACGTGTCCACGACGGCCAGACCGGCCCCAAAGATCGCCCCAAGATGCCCCCACGAGGGCCCCAAGACGATCCAAGACGGCCCCAGGACGGTCCAAGAGGCGCCCAAGACGACCAAAGAGGCACCCAAGACAGCCCCAAGAGCTGCCCAAGAGCCGCCCAAGACGGCCCCAAGACGGCCCAAGAGGCGCCCAAAACAGCCCAAGACGGCCCCAAGACGGCATAGAAGGCACACAAGACGGTCCAAGAGGGCCCCGAGAGGCCCCCAAGAGGCCCTCAGTGGCTGCAAAGTTGCCTCCAAGAGGGAGGGGGTGGGCGGACGACAGCTGGCGAGAGCCATCTCGCAGGCTCCAGACAGCCGGCCCCCATGACGCCCTAAGTGGCTTTGAACTTGCCTCCGTGAGAGGGGGGCGGACGAGAGGCGAGACGCAGATCGCAGGCCCAGAAGAGCCGCTTTGGACGCTCCGAGGGCCTTGGATACTCTCTGAGGAGCGTCGTCGTGGCGTCCACGATTGGCGATCGGAGATCGAGCAGATGAAGGATCCAGTGACACAGGAAGAGGACGAGGAGGAGGAGGAGGAGGAGGAGGAGGAGGACGAGGAGGAGGAGGAGGAAAAGAAGGGGGGGATGAAGACGAGGAGGAGGCCCCAGAAGACCCCGAAGAAAGCCTCACCAGGGTCTAGATGACGTACGACCCTCTGAACGTGAAGACTTCAACAGCGAACGGTGACGCACCCAAAGCTCTGAACGCCGAGGCTCCCAAGCGTTAGTGCGAAGACTTCAAGAGCGCACGGTGACGCACACAAAGCTCTGAACGCCGAGGCTCCCGAGCGCTAGCGGTGGCAGAGGAGCGCTTACCGCCAGCAAGCAAGCAAGCACACTTCAAACGAGCAGCACCGGCAAGAAACCAAACTAGGACGCTCATCAAGGCCCACCGCCGCTCCGCGCTCCGTTCCGGAGCCGATGGTCTTCGCCACTTGCGCGCGCCGACCCTCAAGGCCACGACGGCTGCTGCTCCGTGCACTACGTCGAGGCAGGCGCCGGAGGAGGAGGAGGAGGAGGAGGAGGAGGAGGAGGAGGGCGACGTCGCCGGCGACAGCGGCGGCGACGACGACGACGACAGCGACAGCGACAGCGACGACGACGCGACTGAGCCGACGACCCCGATCACAACGACGACGACGCCAAATCAGTGTGCCAGCGCGGATCCCGAGCAGCAGAGTCATGCACTGTGAAGATGGAGCGGGGTGGCCCCGGACAATTCCTGAACATGTGCTCCCAGGGGGGCAGTCTGTTCAGAAATTGTCAGGGCCCACTTGTGGCCAAGCAACCGCTGCGCTTGCGATTTGCCTTCGGTTGTTCTTTCTTCCCCCTTCTTACCTCCAGACCAACCTGGCCCGCATTTCGTTACGACCCACCCTCTGTAAGCAATTTCATTGAACTTGTCGTGTCCGTAGGCCACGGGTCAGCCCTAATTATCCTACAATGCTGGCAACGCTGCGTGCGAAAAGGGTTTCTGGATCAATGGAGTCCCCGACGGCCCCAAGACGGCTCCGACCCGTTCAAGAGGCCGCCCTGACGGTCCCAGAGGCCTCCAATGCAGGCCAGGACACCGCCCCGACGGCCCCGAAATGGCTCCGACCTGCTCAAGAGACCGCCCCGACGGCCCCATAGGCCACCAAGGCAGGCCAGGAGGCTCCCAAGACGGCCCTGGAAGACTTCTCAGGAGAGCCCCAAGAGGCACAAATCGCCTCTCTTCGGAAGACACACATGTTGGGAATTATTGTGCTTCTCGTCTCCGACGCGTCCACGACGGCCAGACCGGCGCCCAAGATCGCCCCAAGATGCCCCCTGTGAGGGCCCCAAGGCGATCAAAAACGGCCAAATGACAGTCCAAGAGGGCCCCAAGCCTACCCAAGAGGCACCCAAGACAGCCCCAAGAGCCGCCCAAGACGGCCCAAGACGGGTCCAAGACGGCCCAAGACGGCCCCAATACCTAGAAGGCACACGAGACGGCTCAAGAGGGCCCCAAGAGGCTCCCAGGAAGCCGAAAAGATACCCCAAGAGTAAGAGTCAGCCCCCCAAACGGCCCCCAAGAGGCTCTCAGTGGCTTCAAAGTTGCCTCCAAGAGGGGGGGGGCGGACGACAGGCGAGAGCCATACCGCAGGCCCCACACAGCCCGTCTCCATGACGCCCTAAGTGGCTTCGAATTTGCCTCCGTGAGAGGGGGGCGGACCAGAGGCGAGACGCGGATCGCAGGCCCAGAGGACCCGATTTGGACGCTCCGAGGGCCTTGGATGCTCGCCTTCTGGGGGGCGTCGTTTTAGCGTCCACGATTGGTGATCGGATATCGAGCAGATGAAGGCCCCAGGGACAGGAGGAGGAGGAGGAGGAGGAGGAGGAGGAGGAGGAGGAGGAGGACCTGGACAACTTCTGAACAGACCGCCCCCGTTGGTGGAAATGTTCAGAAATTGTCCGGGGCCACCCAGCTCCACCTTCATAGTGCATGACGCTGCTGCTCGGGATGCGCGCTGACACACGGACTTGGCGCCGTCGTCGTTGTGATCGTGGTCGTCGGCTCAAGTCCACGACGACGACGACGACGACGACGACGACGACGACGACGACGACGACGACGACGACGACGACGACGACGACGACGACGACGACGACGACGACGATATATTGGGGAGGGCGAGGGGGGAAGAGGAGGGGAGGAGGAGCAAGGGCGCAAGCGAATATCGCGCGGTCGATGACAGAGCGGGAATGAAGACGACGACGACCTGGCTAGGACGAGGACGATGAGGGCAGCAGCGGAGGCGGCAGCGCTGGGGGGAGAGCAAAACACCAGGCTCAGAGCATCGACGAGAGCCAAAGAGGGCCCCCAGAGGCCCCCTCGCAGCCGAGGGGCTGACCGCCATGTCGATATCCTTTCGGCAGCATTCCCGCCGCTGCCCCGAGAATTTTTTCGGCCAGATGTCGTGGACGGAGTCCACGGGTCAGCCCTAGTCTATACTATATGGCCGGAGGAACCGCGTGCCGGAAGGAAATCCAGCCAAATGACTAGAAATGGCTCCGAGACGCTCCGGAGGCCGCCCCGACGGCCCAAAGACGGCTCCGAGCCGCTCAAGATGCCCCGAAGGCGGCCCAAGAGGGCCCCAAGACGCGCAATGATCCGGCCAAGACGCCCAAGATTGGCCCAAGACGGCCCAAGAGCTCCCCAAGACGGCCCAATAGGCCTCCCAAGAGGCATCCCAGGAGAGGCCCGAGAGGCCAAAATCGTTGATTTTCATTGGTTTTCCCGAGGTTTTTTGCTTCCTCGCTTTTTCGGCTTCCCGACGCTCCGAAACCCTCCCAGAGGCATCCAAGACCGCTCCAAGACGGTCGAAGAGGTCCCCAAGAGGACCCCAAGACGGTCCAAGAGGGCCCCAAGACGGTCCAAGGCGGCCCCAGGACGGCCCCAGAGGCGCCCAGGACAGGCCACCGGGACCCCAAGATGGCCCGAAGAGCGGCCCAAGATGGCTCCAAGACGTCCCAAGGACCGCCCAAGAAGGTCCTAGGGGGCCCCAAGACAGCCCAAGGGGCGCGATAGACGGGCTCAGAGAGGCCCAAGAGGCCCCCAGGAGCCCAAAAGAGATCCCCAAGAGGTGCCACGGGGCTTAAAAACTACTTCGAAGCGAGAGGGGCGGACGAGGGGACCGCCTCAGGACGGTTTTGGGCCTCAAAATCGTCCGCTTTACGATGGTTTTGGAAGGATTTTTGCCTTCTCGCCTTTTCCGCTTTGCGACGCTCGAAGACGGCGCCCCAAGACAGCCCAAGAAGGGCCCCAAGACGACCCAAGAGACGCTCAAGACGGCCCACGAGGGCCCGAAGACAGGCCCAAGAGGGGGCCAAGAGCGGGACCACGGACCGAAAATCCGAGCCTTCCGCCCCAAGAGAGCGCCAGGAGGCCCAAACAGGCCCCCAAGAGGCCCCAAGGGGCCGCTAAGAATCCCCCGAAGAGGCCCCAGGAGGCTCCCAAGGAGCCCAACCGCGGCCCCTACAGAGGCCCCAACAGCTTCCAAAATGGCCCCGAAGAGGCCTCGAGCCCGCCTCCGAGCTTCCTCGCCGCGAGGGTGCCAAAACGGCCCCAGACCGGCCCAGGACGGCCCAAGGCGCGCTCAAGACGGCCCAAGACGATTCCAAGACGGTCTCAGGAGGGTGCGCCCAGGACGGCCCAAGGACGCGCCCGTTCGGGGCCTCAAGACGGGCCAAGATGGCAAGAGAGCCCCAGCTGGCAAAAATCGTTAATTTTCCATTGTTTACTGTTACACCCTTTGCGTTTCCCGCCGTTTCGGCGGTCCGATGCACCAAGAGGCCCCAGAAAGTCCCAGGAGGGTCCGAGGAACCGCCCAGGAAGGCCCCAAGACGGGCCAAGACGGACCCAGCACAACCCAAGGCGCGCTGCGACGGCTCAAGACGGCTCCAAGACAGCCCCAAGAGGGTGCCAACACGGCCCCTGCTGGGCCCAGGACGGCCCAAGGAGGCGCACAGGAGGGGCCCAAGACGACTCCAAGGCGGCCCCTCACGGTCCCAGACGGCTCCAAGACAGCCCCACGAGGACCCCGATGGGCCCAGGACGGCCTACGGACGCGCCCATGAGGGGCCCACGACGAACCAAGACGGCCCCATCAGGGCAAACGGCGCCCTCAAGACGGGCCTAGACGGCTCCAAGACGGCCCTTTGAGGGAGCCAACGCGGCCCCACACCCTTCGGGCGCACACTTGGGGGGGCTGGGAGCTTGCGACAAGTCTCCCACATTCATTGTCCTGCCCCATTCTGTTCGCCTGGAGGCCTCCTCCAACCCTGTGGGCGAACAAGAGGAATCCCAGCGGGACGCCAACCCTGGGGCCCGTGGGCCCCGCGCCGCTTGGGCAGAAGACGAACGCCGGGTCTGACAGGCCAGCTACCGCCCCCCTTTGCCCGATATGCTGTGCCATTCTGTTCCCCCAGGGGCCTTGGCAAACTCTTCGGGCCAAGCAGACCGGACCCCTGGGACAGCAGCCAATTGATATGACCCTGGGACCTCTCCGCATTCTTCGGACGAGCATCTGGGGGGCCCAGATTCGGACAAGTCTTCCCCATTCCTTGCCCTGTCCCGTTCTGTTCGCCCAGGCCTCCACAGACCCTCTGGGCGAACAGAATGGGACATGGCGAACAAACCCTCCCGTTGGCGGTGATGCGACTGGATCGCACCATCAAGGCGCGCCTGGAGGTGATTGCCGACCCAACAGCGGTTTCTCTAAAGATTTGACAGAATTTCAAATTTTCTTGAAGCTCTCTTGGGCCCTCCCTGTAGATCCTTGCGAGCCTCCCCGGCGCTTTCGGTGGCTTTCCCCGATGGCCTCCCGAGCCCTTCCCCGAGCGCTCCTGAGACGCCTCAGATGGGCTTCGACTTCGACGCACATCCCCGAGAGACTTCGAAACTGTCCTCAATAGGAGGGGGGTGAACGAGCAGTGCGCTGGGCCAAGCTGCTGCAGCGCTGCAAGAGCTCGGACACGAAGGCGCGGTCTCGCTGCCGCCGCCCGAGCCGCCGCCGTGTTTGAAGATTTTCGGTACAATCTGCGCCGTTCCTCCGATAACCATTCCAGAAAGATGTCGTGGACGGAGTCCACGGGTCAGCCCTAGTCAGCTACAGCGCTGGGGTCAGCGCGTGCGAGAAGGGCGAGCAGTGGCAGCCGGCGCTTGCGCTGCTGAGCGAGATGTGGGAGGCGAAGCTGAAGCCCAACGTCGTCAGCTACAGCGCTGGGGTCAGCGCGTGCGAGAAGGGCGAGCAGTGGCAGCCGGCGCTTGCGCTGCTGAGCGAGATGTGGGAGGCAAAGCTGGAGCCCGACGTCATCTGTCCTACATGGCCGGGGGAAGCGCAAGGGGGAAGGAGAACGCATCAAGCATCCAAATTCGGCCTCGGCAGGCCCCTGGCGCGGCCCCGGCCCGGCGCGGCCAGGCGTGCCTCCGCGCGGCTCGAGCACGCTTCGGGTCGCCTTCAGGGGGCGCCGAGATCGGGCCAAGAGCCCCAACATGGCCCCAGGACGGCCCAAGAGGCCGTCCAGATGGCTCGCGGCGGCCAGAAATCATTGATTTGTTTCATGGTGTTTTGTCTGATTTCAGGTTCTCGCACTTTCAAGCCGAGAGCGGCCCAAGACGGCTTTTGGGGCCTCCCCGAACGCTCCAAGGCCGCCGAAGAGGCTCCGGCCAGGGCCCCAAGACGACTCAGGAGTGCTCCAAGACGGCTCCTGGAGGAGTGCAAGACGGCTTCGAAGTCTCCCCCCGAGGCTGCAGATGGGGCACAGACGTCTCGCCCGGATCGTTCGTGGATCAACGACGCCCACGAAAAATACTCCGTAACCTCGGAGGCCATTCTCAAGGGTCCCGCGGTCGGCCAAAAAAACGCCCTCCAAGACCATCCGTCCGCCCGCCACGTTGACGGAAAATGAACACCACGCTCGAGGTTTATTCTCCGAGGTCCCAGGTGGGCAAAAGGGTTCTGGGGAGACGTCTTTCGTCAACCAGCGCTTTGGCGCTTACTCTGGAGTTCTGGATTTAGTTTCTGCGGTGTTCCGGTAGAGGGAAACAATTAGTAAACACCCCCCCTTGCCCCCCAAACTCAAAGTTGGCACGCGCGGGGGAGACTGCGGTCGAGAGGCAACTCATCAGACCCACCGCCAACTTTGAACGTTGGGGGGAGGGGAAGGCGTTGACAGATGAATGTGGCATGAGTGCTCGCTATTTTTTACCGAGGCCTGTCCGTCTCTACCCTCCCAATGCATGACCCGGGGCGCGGCCACACCCACAGAAAATAAACCCAGATTTGGAGGTTTATTTTCCGACGCCCCAGGGCGGAGCAGTTAACCCTCGCCCAGGACGTTCGTCGGCTCGCCACGTCCACGGAATGCCGGTACCAACTCTGAAGGTTTCCCCCCAGGCTCCAGGTGGGGCACAGACGTCTCGCACGGATCGTTCGCGGATCAACGACGCCCACGAAAAATTGTCCGTAACCTCGGAGGCCATTCTCCAGGGTCCAGCAGTCGGCAGAGAAAACGCCCCCCAAGACCATCCGTCGGCCCGCCACGTCGACGGAAAATAAACACCACGCTCGAGGTTTATTCTCCGAGGTCCTAGGTGGGCAAAAGGGTTCTGGAGAGACGTCTTTCGTCAACCTGCGCTTTGGCGCTTACTCTGTAGTTTCGGGTTTCGTTTCTGCGGAGATGGAGAGTGGAGGAGAAACTGATATTGTGTCAGAGAAGGGCGCTCAGCGGTTCTACCCTCTAGCCCGGCGCACCCCTCACACGGCTCATGGCTGCATACGGAGCGCTGCCCGTCTCCGAGGGTGCGGGCACAAGGGCGCGAAGGTTACCGAACCTCGCGCGGCGCATTGCCGCGAGGTGTTTGGGTGGCACAGGATCTGGGCGTGCTTCCGAGAGGCGGCCCAGGCGATGGACGCAGAGAGGATGCCACCCTCTGCCCAGGCTCGGGCCAGACGACATCGGCGGAGGCCGAGTTCACACACAGACAAATTCGCCTTCAGGAAGTCTCCTCGCCGCCACGGCTGGACGCAGCAGACAACACTGGGTGCGCTTCGACAGTGGGGGGGGGGCCCAGGGACCGATGCTGACAGCTCTGCCCCCCCCCCCCCTTCCTCGGCCGCGACAGGCTGTGCAGGCCCGCGGGACGCCCCGCCAGTTCGACGGGGTGCGGGCCCCAACCGCCGGCGCCTGGCGCGCCGCGCGCCCCCGTCATCGTCGTCGTCGCTGCCAGTGCCAACGTCCAAGGCGGGGCGCTGCTGGAGAACGGGCCCACGCCATGTGGATGGCAGCGTTGCCGCCCTTCCCCCCTAGAGCCATTTCGGCAAGATGTCGTGGACGGAGTCCACGGGTCAGCCCGAGTCTCTCCTACGTGGCGGGCGGAAGCGCGTGCCAGAAGGGTGGGCACTCAAGTGCATAAAATCACGCGTCCACGGCCCCACCACGGGGACGAATCGCCCGCGACGGCGCAAGAGGCGTCCCAGAGGGGTTGTAAGACTGTCCAAGAGCGTTCCAAGACGGCCTCAGTTGGTGCCGAGACGGGCCTTAACGCTCCAAAGACCTCCGAAGGTGGCTGCAAGACCGTCCAAGAGGCCCCAAAGACGCTCCGAGAGGGCCCCGAGAGGACGCCAAAGAGGCACATATCGTCACATTCCTCTGGGGAAATGTACATGTTCAGCATCTCCGCCTTTTGCGTTGTTGCGCGGCCCAGGACAAGCCAAGAGGCCCCCCCAAACCCCCCAAGACGACCCAAGCGGCCCCCAAGACGGTCCAAGGCGTCCAAGACGCCCCAAAGACCTCAGAAGGTGGCCCCAAGACGGCCCAAGAGGCCCCAAAGACGCTCCGAGAGGGCCCCGAGAGGACGCCTAAATGGCAAAAATGGTCACATTCCGATGGGCAAACGTACATCTTCAGATCTTCAGCATCTCCACCTTTTGCGTTGTTATACGGTCCAGGACAGACGAAGAGGCCTCCCCCAAACCCCCCAAAACGACCCAAGCGGCCCCCAAGAGAGCTCCAAGACGAGGCTCCCAAGAGGGCCCCAGGAAGCCCTCCAGAGAGCCCCAAGACGGTCCAAGGCTTCCAAGGCGCCCCGAAGATTTCAAAAAGGAGTTCCAAGACAGTCCAAGAGGCCCCAAAGACGCTCCGAGAGGGCACCAGAGGACGCCAAAGAGGCACACATCGTCACATTCCTCTGGGGAAATGTACATGGTCAGCATATCCGCCTTTTGCGTTGTTGCGCGGTCCAGGACAGGCCAAGAGGCCCCCCAAAACCCTTCAAGACGACCCAAGCGGCCCCCAAGAGAGCTCCAATACCGTGCAAGAGGGCCCAAAGACGGCCCAAGGGGGCCTTCAAAAGGCCTGGGAGGGCCCCAAGACGGCTCCAAGAGGGCTCCCAGAGGGCCCGACGAGGCTCGCAAGAGGGCCCCATGAAGCCCTCCAGAGAGCCCGACGGTCCAAGGCCTCCAGGACGCCCTGTGACGGCCCAAACGGGCACCAAGACGTCCCAAGACGGCCACAGAAGGGCCCAACAGAGCCCCTGCAGGTCTCCAAAAATTCCCCCACAAGGACCACGGAGAAGGCGCACAGACACCAAATAAAAGAGCGATCGGTACAGTAAAAGGCTTTTCAATCCAAGGCTCCCTAAGAGCGAACGGTGACACAGTAAGCTCTTCAACCCGAGGCTCCCGAGAGCGAGCCGCAACGTCAAAAACTTTGAAACTGGAGCCCGAAGCTATCATCATCCCTGCACTTCTGGGACAAGTGCGTGGGCCAATCGCTTTCTCTGCCTCCAGCGGCGTTGGCACTGCCTCTGGGTCCCTGTGGGCTCTGGGTCCCCAAGACGTCGCAGAGACAGCCTTCGGTAATGTCCAAGATGGCCAGAATTGGCCCCGACAAGCGCCAGACAGGGCCCCGAGAGATCTCAAGCGGTTCCAAGAGGCCTCCAAAAGGCCCCTGGACGCTCCAAGAGGCCTTGCAGGAATTGTCCAGAAGACCAGGGCAATTGCAAAGCTTTCCAACACCCAAAGGAAGATGTATGTCTCTTTCTTCGCAGGCGTTTCGACGCGAGACAGCTCCAAGACGGCTTCGGGGGAGACTCTTGGCCTGCTTGCGGGCCACCTTGGGCCCTCTGGGGGCCCCCATCGAGCCTCCTCGCTTGCTTTCGGGGCCTCCTTGGGCCGTCTCGGTCCGTCGTCGGGCCGTCTTAGGGCCCTCTGGGCGGTCTTTGACTGCCCCAAGAGAGCCCAAAGGCGGCCCCAGAGGGCTCCCAGAATATTACGGTAGGCTTCGGAGAGCTTCCAGACGGCCCGACACGCCCTCCAGAGAGCGCCACGGCGGCCCAACAGACCCCCAGAGGACTCCGAGACGGCCCAGGACGGCCCCAAGACGGCCCAACGAGGCCCCCAATAGCTTCGGCCATAGGACCCTCCAGGACGGCCTCCATATCCGGCAGCACACAAGCCAGCAGCGGCAACAATTAGCAGCTAGCAGCAGAAAACAAGCAGCCGCTGCATTGCCCGCGGCCGGCTGGCGGCCATCCCCGCTGCCGTGGCGTGCGACAGAGGGTCCGTTGCGACCGCCAGGCCTGCCAGCATGCTATAGCATGCTGGCAGTGACGTCGGGAATACAATTGTCTGGCTTCCAGCTACGCGCACAAAACAGCAGACAAGCAGGCAAGCGATCTCGGCTTCTGCACGCGGGCAAGCTGTCGTGGACGTAAGTCCACGGTTCAGCTCCAGTCAGCTACAACGCTGGGATCAGCGCGTGCGAGAAGGGCGAGCAGTGGCCGCGCGCTCTGGCGTTGCTGAGCGAGATGCGGGAGGCGAAGCTGGAACCCACCGACATCAGCTACAGCGCTGGGATCAGCGCGTGCGCCAAGGGCGAACAGTGGCAGCGGGCCCTGGCGCTGCTGAGTGAGCTGCGGGAGGCGAAGCTGGAGCTCCACGTCATCAGCTACAATGCTGGGATCAGCGCGTGCGAGAAGGGCGAACAGTGGCAGCGGGCCCTGGCGCTGCTGAGTGAGCTGCGGGAGGCGAAGCTGGTACCCACCGTCATCCTCTCTCCTGCAATGCCGCGCACAGCGCGCGCGACAAGGGCGCGCGGCGGCAGCGAGCCGGCCCCCATCCGGGCCGGCCCGGGGGGGCCCCTCGCGGGGCCCGGGCCGCTCCGGGCAACATGGCCCCCGGACAGCCCGAGAGGCGCCGACCGCCCCGTGAGACTTCCAGGGAGCGCTTCCAGGGAGGCCGAATTCATTGATGTTTTTCCCCACATCCTAAGTGGGGTTCTTGTTTTCTCTGCACACCCTCCGCGCAGGATCTCTCCCCTCTGCTCCTCTTTGCTTCCTCCTCCGCATCATCATCACCATCACCATCACTCCCCACTCATCATCATCATCACCATCAGCATCACCATCACCATCCCACGATCACTCACCATCATCGGCATCGAACGCATCATCATCATCATCATCATCATCATCATCATCATCATCACTATCTGAATATGGAGGAAGTCTCGAGCGGGAGCCTCGTCTGTGAGTGAATTGCGAGGAAGTCTCAGGCGGGAGCCCCCTCCCTATGGGGCCCGCACTTCATGTTTGAATCCGAGCGGGTCATCCGCAACATGCAACTGTCGTCACTTTCGGGCTCTTGAACTTGAATATGGAGGAAGTCTCGAGCGGGAGCCTCGTCTGTGAGTGAATTGCGAGGAAGTCTCAGGCGGGAGCCCCCTCCCTATGGGGCCCGCACTTCATGTTTGAATCCGAGCGGGTCATCCGCAACGTGCAACTGTCGTCACTTTTGGGCTCTTGAGATATGAATATGGAGGAAGTCTCGAGCGGGAGCCTCGTCTGTGAGTGAATTGCGAGGAAGTCTCAGGCGGGAGCCCCCTCCCTATGGGGCCCGCACTTCATGTTTGAATCCGAGCGGGTCATCCGCAACGTGCAACTGTCGTCACTTTTGGGCTCTTGAGATATGAATTGGAGGAAGTCTCGAGCGGGAGCCTCGTCTGTGAGTGAATTGCGAGGAATTCTCAGGCGGGAGCCCCCTCCCTATGGGGCCCGACGTCATGTTTGAATCCGAGTTGGTCACCCGCAACGTGCAACTGTCGTCACTTTTGGGCTCTTGAGACTTGAATATGGAGGAAGTCTCGAGCAGGAGCCTCGTTTGTGAGTGAATTGTGAGGAAGTCTCAGGCGGGAGCCCCCTCCCTATGGGGCCCGCATTTCATGTTTGAATCCGAGCTGGTCACCCGCAACGTGCAACTGTCGTCAGTTTTGGGCTCTTGAGACTTGAATATGGAGGAAGTCTCGAGCAGGAGCCTCGTTTGTGAGTGAATTGTGAGGAAGTCTCAGGCGGGAGCCCCCTCCCTATGGGACCCGCACTTCATGTTTGAATCCGAGCGGGTCATCCGCAACGTTGCAACTGTCGTCACTTTTGGGCTCTTGAGATATGAATATGGAGGAAGTCTCGAGCGGGAGCCTCGTCTGTGAGTGAATTGTGAGGAAGTCTCAGGCGGGAGCCCCCTCCCTATGGGGCCCGCACTTCATGTTTGAATCCGAGCGGGTCATCCGCAACGTGCAACTGTCGTCATTTTTGGGCTCTTGAGACTTGAATATGGAGGAAGTCTCGAGCGGGAGCCTCGTCTGTGAGTGAATTGTGAGGAAGTCTCAGGCGGGAGCCCCTCCCTATGGGGCCCGCACTTCATGTTTGAATCCGAGCGGGTCATCCGCAACGTGCAACTGTCGTCACTTTTGGGCTCTTGAGATATGAATATGGAGGAAGTCTAAAGCAGGAGCTTCGTCTGTGAGTGAATTGCGAGGAAGTCTCAGGCGGGAGCCCCCTCCCTATGGGGCCCGCACTTCATGTTTCAATCCGAGCGGGTCACCCGCAACGTGCAACTGTCATCACTTTTGGGCTCTTGAGATATGAATATGGAGGAAGTCTCGAGCGGGAGCCTCGTCTGTGAGCGAATTGCGAGGAAGTCTCAGGCGGAAGCCCCCTCCCTATGGGGCCCGGACTTCATGTTTGAACCCGAGCAGGTCATCCGCAACGTGTAACTGTCGTCACTTTTGGGTTCTTGAGGCTTGAATATGGAGGAAGTATTAGGCGGGAGCCTCGTCTGTGAGTGAATTGTGAGGAAGTCTTGGGGCCCGCACTTCACGTTCGAATCCGAGCGGGTCATCCGCAACGTGCAACTGTCGTCACTTTTGGGCTCTTGAGACATGAATATGGAGGAAGTCTCTAGCGGGAGCTTCGTCTGTGAGTGAATTGTGAGGAAGTCTCAGGCGGGAGCCCCCCTCCCTACGGGGCCCGCACTTCATGTTTGAATCCGAGCAGGTCATCCGCAACGTGCAACTGTCGTCACTTTTGGGCCCTTGAGACTTGAATATGGAGGAAGTCTCGAGCGGGAGCCTCGTCTGTGAGTGAATTGTGGGGAAGTCTCAGGCGGGAGCCCCAGGAGGAAGAGGAAAGGGCAAAGGGTAAGCTAAACAGTTTCTCGTGCGGGGTCCTACCGTCGGAGTAATTTTCTTTGCGTTTCGTGTTCTCACCTTTTTCGGCTTCGGCCGCCCAGGAGGCCCTCAAGTGGCGTCGATCCACTTGCTGTTGGATTCTCTCCAGGCCCATTTGGGGCCCTCTCGTCAAGAGCGGTCCAGGGCGGCCCAAGACGACCCCCAGACATGCCCAGACTGCTCCAGAGACGCCCAAGGCGGCCCCAAGCAACCCCCAGACGGCCCCGACAAAGCTTCAGACAGCCTCCACACGGCCCAAGAGGCTTCCAAAACGCTTCAAATGGGCTCCAGGACGAGCCCCAAGAGAGCCCGAACACCGAAAAATCGTTCCATTCCTCTGAGGAAACGTACATTGTGGCAGTTCCCGGGCCTTCCCCTTTTTATAGCGTCCAAGACGGCAATAAAAGGGGCCCAAGATGGCCCCAGGACGGCTCCTGAGGCGCCCCTGGCGGCCCACGGGGTACCCAAGACAGCCTCAAGAGCGGCCCAGGACGGCCCGAGACGACCCTTCAGACGGTGCCCAGGTTGCTCCAGAGACGCCCAAGGCGGCCCCAGGCAACCCCCAGACGGCCCCGACAACGCCTCTAACGGCCTCCAGACGGCCCAAGAGGCTTCCAAAACGCTCCAAGTGGGCTCCAGGACAAGCCCCAAGAGAGCCCGAGTATTGAACAATTGTCCCGTTCCTCAGGGGAACCGTACATTGTGGCAGTTCCCGGGCCTTCCCCCTTTCATAGCGTCCAAGACGGCCATACAGGGGCCCAAAATGGCCCCAGGACGGCTCCTGAGGCGCCCCTGGCGGCCCACGGGGTACCCAACACAGCCTCAAGAACGGCCCAGGACGGCCGTAGACGGCCCCCACACGCTGCCCAGACTGCTCCAGAGGCGCCCAAGACGGCCCCAGACAACCCCCAGACGGCCCCAGACCGCCTCCACACGGCCCAAGAGGCACCCGAGACAGCCCAAGAGGGCCCCAGGAGGCTTCCAGGAGGCCGAAAAGAAGCGCTGAGAGAGGCTCCCAAACGACCCCCAGAGGCCCCAAGATCACGGCCCAAGAAGCACCGAAGACAGCACCGAGAGCAGCCACAGACGGCCGCAGACGGCCACAGACGGCCCCCAAACGGCTCCCAGCGCACCATGCATGGGGCTCTGATGTTTGCTTGGCGCTCCCCGCCGGATTTGGCCCAAAATACCTCGCCCTTCTTGTCGGTCTGGAGCCCTCTCCGCGGCCTCTTGGGGCCATGCCGTGTTGCGCTCCTCTGTTTCCCTCCTCTTCTTTGCCTAATTCAAGCTTCGCGCGGCCCGCTTAGCTTCGACCGGAAGAGGTGCGCTCTGGACCCGCGGATCCAAAATTACCCTGCGACGTACCCAACCCAATGGTATCAAGTGGCAAGAGGAGTAGGGAAACATTAGCAGGATCAATGACAGCGCATGCGCGGCGATGTGTAGTACAAGCTACATGTGATACGTAATGTTGCACGTCTTTCAGGACAGCAATCGATAAGACGAGGAATATGTCTCAAGGCTTGTTAACAATATCGGGGGCTGGATCGAAGGACAGGATATTGACGAACCTAATAGGAAGGGCCGATGAGCCATCGCGGCAGCAGCAGCAGCGTGAATGCATAGGGTGACAGGAGGACTAGGGCGGTGATGATACAAGAGGTTGGAGGAAGCAAGAGACTGCTTCGTTGTTGCAGGAGCTCGAACAACGCATGCCTGCTGCCTGATCACAGGATCAACCATGCTTATATCGAGTGCAAGAAGCGAGCGAGACCTAGCTCTCTCGCAAGCTTCTCTGCCACCTTCCTGCACGTTGCAGTGCGGGAGCTGAACTTCTGCAGTTTTCTCCGCCAGGTCTGCTGGTGGGCCGCGGGCAAGAAAGTCAAGGCCGGGGTCGCGCACCATCAATAGGTTGTCTATCGTCGTCGCCCTGCACAGCATCACGTAGAGGTGCAGCCATAGAGCGGCCCCCCAGGGACAGCGCTGCAGATCGCAACTGCCCAGGGATGGCGAGGTCTAATATGAATCTGGGTGGTGCCTCACTCCGCTGGGCCTACCAGCAGCCCTCGAATGTAGCGACAGTTTCGCAGATCGCAGCCCCCCAAGGATGGCGAGGTCTAATCTGAATCTGGGTGGTGCCTCACCCCGCTGGACCCACCAGCAGCCCTCGAATGTGGCGACAGTGTCGCAGATCGCCGTCCCCAGGGATGGCGAGGTGTAGTCTGGATCTGCGTGGTGCCTCACTCCGCTGGACCCACCAGCAGCCTTCGAAGGTGGCGACAGTTTCGCAGATCGCAGCCCCCCAGATATGGCGGGGGTTAATCTGAATCTGCGTGGTGCCTGACTCCGCTGCACGCACCAGCAGCCCTCGAAAGGTGTGACAGTTTCGCAGATCGCCCCCCTGCAAGGATGGCGAAGTCTAATCTGAATCTGCATGGTGCCTCACTCCGCTGGACCCACCAGCAGCCCTCGAAAGTGGCGACAGTTTCGCAGATCGCAGCCCCCAGGGATGGCGAGGTCTAATCTGAATCCCCGTAGGGCGTCACTCCGCTGGACCCGCCAGCAGCCCTCAAAAGTGGCGACAGTTTCACAGATCGCAGCCCCCCAGGGATGGCGAGGTCTAATCTGAATCCCCGTAAGGCCTCACTCCATTGGGCACCCCAGCAGCCTTCGAAAGTGGCAACAGTTTCAAAGATCGCAGCCCCCCAGGAATGGCGAGGTCTAATCTGAGTCTCCGTAGGGCGTCACTCGGCTGAGCCCCCCAGCAGCCTTCGAAAGTGGCGACAGTTTCACAGATCCCAGCCCCCCCAGGGATGGCGAGGTCTAATCTGAGTCCCCGTAGGGCGTCACTCCGCTGGGCCCCCCAGCAGCCCTCGAAAGTGGCGACAGTTTCACAGATCGCAGCCCCCCCAGGGATGGCGAGGTGGAATCTGAATTCCCGAAGGGCGTCACTCCGCTGGGCCCCCCAGCAGCCCTCGAAAGTGGCGACAGTTTCACAGATCGCAGCCCCCCAGGGATGGCGAGGTTTAATCTGAGTCCCCGTAGGGCGTCACTCCGCTGGGCCCCCCAGCAGCCCTCGAAAGTGGCGACAGTTTCACAGATCGCAGCCCCCCAGGGATGGCGAGGTCTGATCTGAGTCCCCGTAGGGCGTCACTCCGCTGGGCCCCCCAGCAGCCCTCGAAAGTGGCGACAGTTTCACAGATCGCAGCCCCCCGCTGGGCCCCCCAGCAGCCCTCGAAAGTGGCGACAGTTTCACAGATCGCAGCCCCCCAGGGATGGCGAGGTCTAATCTGAGTCCCCGTAGGACGTCACTCCGCTGGGCCCCCCAGCAGCCCTCGAAAGTGGCGACAGTTTCACAGATCGCAGCCCCCCAGGGATGGCGAGGTCTAATCTGAGTCCCCGTAGGGCGTCACTCCGCTGGGCACCCCAGCAGCCCCCAAAAGTGGCGACAGTTTCACAGATCGCAGCCCCCCAGAGATAACGTAAAAGGCAAGAGAAGAGAAGAGGAGGAGCGAAGAAAGGGGCGGGAAGGAAGGAAGGAAGGTGGAGACCACAGTGCTCTATTCAAAACGAGTACCCAACGCAGGAGGGTTGGGAAAAAAATGTTTCGCTCCTCTGGTGGCCCGGAGCCGCCCCAGCCAGCCCCGAAAACACGCGCCGCCGCCCAGGGCGCGTCGGCCGACGGCGCGGTGGCCCAGAATCGGTCCCGCCGACTTGTGGGCCAGCGGGCGGCCAGGATGGGGCGATCTGTCGGGGGCGGCAAAGAGGGGGGTGATGACCAGGAGGGGGTGGATCTCATGGCGTTGGCCATGATAGTTCCCCAGCCAGATCTCATGGCGCCTCTTCTTATTCCATTACGTCCCTGGCCCCCCCCCCCCGGGCCGCGCACATGCCGCCGGTCATGATTTGCACCCCCCCCTCTTGGACGCCCCCCTCTTGGCCGCCCCCGAATCTTGGAGGCGTCTTGGTGATCTGGGGCCAGCTGCCGGAGCGCTGCAGGGGCTCGGAGATGAAGGCTCGGTCTCGCTGCCGCCGCCCCGGCCGCCGCCGTGCTTTACATAGGTTGTCGGCAACATCTCCGCCGTTCCTCCGAGAACCATTCCAGAAAGATGTCGTGGACGGGGTCCACGGGTCAGCCCTAGTCTCTCCGATATGGCGGGCGGGAGCGCGTGTCAGAAGGGTGGGCACTCAAGTGCATAAAATCACGCGTCCACGGCCCCACCACGGGGTCGAATCGCCAGCGACGGCGCAAGAGGCGCCCCAGAGGGGCTGTAAGACAGTTCAAGAGCGCTCCAAGACGGCCTCAGTTGGTGCCGAGACGGGCCTTGACGCTCCAAAGACCTCCGAAGGTGGCTGCAAGACAGTTCAGGAGGTCCCAAAGATGTTCCGAGAGGGCCCCGAGAGGACGCCGAAGAGGCAAATATCGTTACATTCTTATGTGCAAACGTAGATGTTCATCATATCCGCCTTCTGCGTTGTCACACGGTCCAGGACAGACCAAGAGGCATCCTAAAACCCCCCAAGACGACCCGAGCGGCCTCCAAGAGGGCCCCAAGATAGTCCAAGAGGGCCCAAAGACGGCCCAAGGGGGCCCTCGAACGGCCTGACAGGGCCCCAAGACGGCTCCAAGACGGCTCCAAGCGGACCCGACGAGGCTCCCAAGAGGGCCCCAGGAAGCCCTCCAGAGAGCCCCAAGACGGTCCAAGGCCTCCAAGAGGCCCCAAAGACCTCAGAAGGTGGCTTCAAGACGGTCCAAGAGGCCCCAAAGACGCTCCGAGAGGTCCCCGAGAGGACGCCAAAGAAGCAAAAATGAGGGAAAACGTCCATTTGCAGCATATCCGCGTTTGCGTTGCCACACGGTCCAGGACAGGCCAAGAGACCCCCAACAACCCCCACGACGGCCCAAGCGGCCCCCAAGAGAGCTCCAAGACAGTGCAAGAGGGCCCAAAGACGGCCCAAGGGGGCTTTCAAACGGCCTGAGAGGGCCCCAAGACGGCCCCAAGAGGGCTCCAAGACGAGCTCCAAGACGAGGCTCCCAAGAGGACCCCAAGAAGCCCCCAAGAAGGCTCCAAGACGGCTCCAAGAGGGCCCGACGAGGCTCCCAAGAGGGCCCCAGGAAGCCCTCCAGAGAGCCCCAAGACGGTCCAAGGCCTCCAAGATGCCTTGTGACGGCCCACACGAGGGGCCCCTGAAGGGCCCCCAACAGTTTCCCACAAGGACCACCGAGAAGGCGCACGGACGCCCCCCCAAAAAGCGATCGGTACAGTAAAAAGTTGTTCAATCCAAGGCTCCCAAGAGCGAACGGTGACACAGTAAGCTCTTCAACCCGAGGCTCCCGAGAGCGAGCCGCAACGTCAAAAATTCTGAAACTGGAGCCCGAAGCTATCATCATCCCCTCAATTCTGGGACAAGTGCGTTGGCCAATCGCTTTCTCGGCCTCCAGCGGCGTCGGCACTGCCTCCAGGTCCTTGTGGACTCTGGGTCCCCAAGACGTCGCGGAGACAGCCTTCGGTAATGTCCGAGATGGCCAGAATTGGCCCCGACAGCCGCCAGACAAGGCCCCCGAGAGGTCTCAAGCGGTTCCAAGAGGCCTCCAAAAGGCCCCTGGACGCCCCAAGAGGCCTTGCAGGATTTGTCCAGAACACCACGACAACTTTAATGCTTTCCAACACCCAAAGGAAGATGTATGTCTATTGCTTCGCAGGCTTTTCGACGCGAGGCAGCTCCAATACGGCTTCGGGGGAGACTCTTGGCCTGCTTGCGGGCCACCTTGGGCCCTTTGGGGGCCCCCATCGAGCCTCCTGGGCTGTTTTCGGGGACTCCTTGGGCCGTCTCGATCCGTCTTCGGGCCGTCTTAGGGCCCTCTGGGCGGTCTTTGACTGCCTCAAGAGAGCTCAAGGGCGGCCCCAGAGGGCTCCCAGAGTATTGCAGAAGGCTTCGGAGAGCTTCCAAGCTTCCAGACGGCCCGACACGCCCTACAGAGAGCGCCACGGCGGCCCAACAGACCCCCAGAGAACTCCGAGACGGCCCAGGACGGCCCCAAGACGGCCCGACACGGCCCCCAATAGTTTCGGCCATAGGCCTCCCCAGCACGGCCTCCATATCCGGCAGCACACAAGCCAGCAGCGGCAGCAACTAGTAGCTAGCAGCAGAAAACGAGCAGCCGCTGCATTGCCCGCGGCCGGCTGGCGGCCATCCCCGCTGCCGTGGCGTGCGGCAGAGGGTCAGTTGCGACCGCCAGGCCTGCCAGCATGCTGGCAGTGACGTCGGGAAGACATCTGTCTGGCCACCAGCTACGCGCACAAAGCAGACAGCCATGTGCCAATCGTGGCAAAGCCAGGGGGGGCGCCGGGAGGGCCTGCGCCTCTCACGCGGCCCACGCGAGTCCAAGAGGCCTCCAAGTTGGCCGAAGATGCGTTCAATACTGCAGAGGATGGCTTCAAGATGGTCCGAGATGTCGTCCAGGCGGCCTCAGAGGGCCCCAAGATAGCCCAAGACGGCCTTGAGATGGCCGAAAAAGCCTTCCAAAAGGCCCCAAGGGCGCTCCAAGAGCACTCCCAGCAGGGCCTCCTGGTGCAAGCATCAAGTGTTGCCTGTAGGTGTGAAACCACGGTTTTAGTGTATGCGATTTGGGGGCCCTTGCAGTGCCCACGAGGGTCCAACAGACCCCAAAATCGCTCCAAGCTGGCCCAAGAGGCCTCCAAAGAGAATTCCCAGGCGGCTCGAGAGGACCCCAAGACGGCCCAAGAGAGCTCCAAGACGGCCTCAGAGGCGCCCAGGACGACCCAAGATGGCCTGGAGATGGCCCACTAGAGCCCAAGCATCCCAAGACGGCCCCAAGATCGCTCCCAGAGAGCCCGACGAGGCCCCCCAACGGATGCTACAACGAACCCTCCTGTTCTAGAATCCGACGGGTGCTTTCTGGGAGCCCTCTTGGGCCCCTCTTGGGGCAATTTTCGAGGTCCTCCGAGTGCTCGCAGAACCTCCTGCAAGGCTGCAAGACGGCCCGAGAGAGCGTCAAGGCAGCTCAGGGAAGCCCTCAAGACGGCCCAGGAGGCGCCTCAGACGACCCAAAATGGCCCAGAGATGGCCCGCCGCGTTCCCCTGCCAGGGCACCTGCGGATTTGCTCCACGGGTGCACACTAGTCTCTTCTACAATGCAGCGATCTTTGCGTGCCAGAAGGTCCTCTGTCTTGAAATGTCCGCCGGGCTCTCCAGGCCGCCCTGCGAGCCTCCGGGCCGCTCCGAGACGGCTCAGAGACGCCCACGAGGGCGCCCGGACAGACCAAGAGGGACCGAACCGAGCCCCAGGTCGGCCCCAGAGGCCTCCAAAGCAGGCCAGGAGGCTCCCAAGGCGGCCCAGGAGGCCCCCCAGGATGGACCCAAGAGGCAACAAATTGTCCCATTCCCTTCGGGAAACGTGCATTTTTGGTATGCTCGCTCTTTCCGTCTTCACCGCGTCCAAAACGGTTATACAGGCCTTCCCGATCGCCCCAAGACGCCCCCAGAGCACCTCAGGAGGGCCCCCAAACGGCCCGAGGCGGCCCCGCGACGGCTCCAGAGACGCCCTAGACGGCCCCAGAGGCAACCAAGACAGCCCCAAGAGCGGTCAATAACGGTCCAAGACGGCCCCAAGACGGCCACTAGATGGCCCCAGAGGCGCCCAAGACGGCCCCAGATCGCTCCAAGGCGGCCCAAGATGCACCCAAGACGGCCCAAGAGGGCCCGAGAAACCCCCAGGAGGACGAAAAGAGGCTTCCAAACGGACCCCATGAGGCCTTGAATGCTTGTCTCTTGGGGAGCGTCGACGACTGACGAGAAGATCGACGGGATGAAGGATCGAGGGGAGGAGGAGGAGGAGGACGCCCAAAATGGCCCCCAACTCCGATAGAAGCCACCGAGATGTCCCGAGCATGACCCGAAGGAGGCCCCAAGACGGTCCAGACACACCGAGATGGCTCCTAAAGAAGATCGACTGGATGACCGATCCGGGGGAGGACGAGGAGGGCGGCCAAAATGGCCCAAAAGCCGATACTAGGAGCCACAGAGATGTCCCGAACATGCACCGAAGAAGGCCCCAACAGTGTCCAGACACCCCGGGAAGGCTCCTAACGCGCAGCCCAAGTAAACCAAAGTGACAGTTACTTGACAGTTTCTCCAGCGTCCTATCGGTGATCCTCCCGTGCACCGGGCGCCTGAGCGGCCCCAGTGCGGGCCACCTCGGCGCCCTCTTGCGGGCCACCTCGGCGCCCTCTTGCGGGCCTCTTGGGTCGTTTATCACGCGGCCCCAGCTAAGAGCACATAAAATTATCACGGCGACCTGCCCCGCAAAAGCTATGATGAACACAGAGCGCGGCGTGAGAAACAGCGTCTGTCCACACCACGTTGTGCCTACATGCGTTCCTGTCTTCAGGCCTGCTTGCTTGCATCCCTCGCCCACCTCCCCCTTCAGCGACCACTTCCTCCATCCACACCGTCCCCTCCAACCTCCCCCCCGCGAGGCCCAGGAGACGCTCTTTCCACGTTCACACCATGGCGGGCCAACTCCGCGGCCGGAAGGCCGCGGGTCAGCCCTAGTCTCTCCTACAATACTGGGATCAGCGCGTGCGAGAAGGGCGAGCAGTGGCAGCGGGCCCTGGTGCTGCTGAGCGAGATGTTGGAGGCCAAGCTGGAGCGCAACGTCATCAGCTACAACGCGGGGATCAGCGCTTGCGAGCAGGGCGAGCAGTGGCAGCGGGCCCTCGCGCTGCTGAGGGAGATGTGGGAGGCGAACCTGAAGCCCAACGTCATCTATCCTACCATGCGTCGTTCACGGCTCCCCGGATTGGCGAGCAGTGGCAGCGAACCGGCCCCCTCCGGGCCGCTCCCAGCGGGCCCTCGGGCGCTTCGGGCCGCCCAGCCGCCGGGGCCGCCGCCGAGCCTTCCGAGCGGCCCCGAGCGCGCAGCGGACGGTCCAAGACTGCCCCAGATCGGCGCGGCACGTCCCGCGGACGGCTCCAGGACGGCCCCAGACGCTCCCAAGCCGCCCCCTGAGGCCCCCCAAAGGGCCCCCAGGAGCCAACAAATCGCCACACTCCCTTCGGAAAACGTGCATTTTTGGCAGACTCGCTTTTGGGGTCGGCAGAGCGTCCAAGACGGCCGGATGAGCCTCCAAGACCACCCCAACACTGCCCCAGAGGCACCCAAGAGAGCCCCAAGACGGCCAAAGAGGGCCCCAAGACGGCCCCAGGGAGCCCCAGCCCAAGACTGACCCCGGAGGGTACGAAAAGGCCCCCAGGAAAGCCCCGAGAGGGCCACAGGAGGCCCCCAAGAGAGCCCAAGACGGCCCCACGAGGGCCCCAAGACAGCCCGAGCCTTCCAAAACGGCCCAAGAGGGCCCCAGAACGGCTCCAGAGAGTCCTGAGACGGCCCAAAAGAGCTTCAAACGGACCCCTCAAGAGGCTCCCCAGAGAGCCCCAAGTGGGCCACGCGAGGCGCCGCCAAGACGGCCCGAGTCACCCTGTCGATTACGGGAAGGAAATCCGAAGAGGCCACGACAACTGCTGAAGGGTCGTAATCCGATGTCGTCGTCGTCGTCGTCGTCGTCGTCGTCAGGAGAATCGGCACGAGCCCCGAGAACCGCCCAAGAGGTCCCCGTAAGCTTCCCTAGGGGCCCGCACACAATCAGAATCGTAAAAGGCGTTTGACTGCCAGACGTCCGGCCGGAAGGAAATTCGAAGAGGCCACGACAACCGCTGAAGGGTCTTCATCCGAGGTCTTCGTCGTCGTCGTCGTCGTCGTCGTCGTCGTCGTCGTCGACCGAGAACCACCCAAGAGGACCCCAAAAAGCTTCCCTAGGGGCCCGCACACAATCAGAATCGTAACAGGCGTTTGACGGCCAGACGTCCAGCCGGAAGGACATAGGCCACGACAACCGCTGAAGGGTCTAAATCCGAGGTCGTCGTCGTCGTCGCCGTCGCCCGAGAACCACCCAAGAGGACCCCAAAAGCTCCCCTAGGGGCCCGCACACAATCAGAATCGTAACAGGTGTTTGACGGCCAGACATCGGCAGGAAGGAAGTTCGAAGAGGCCACGACAACCGTCGAAGGTTCTTAGTCCGAGGTCGTCGTCGTCGCCGTCGTCGTCGTCGTCGTCGCCGTCGTCGTCGTCGTCGCAGTCGCCGTCGTCGTCGCCGTCGCCGTCGTCGTCGCCGTCGCCGTCGCCGTCGCTGTCGTCGCTGTCGTCGCTGTCGTCGCCGTCCTCGACGTGGTCGTCGTCGTCGTCGTCGTTGTCGTCGCCGTCGTCGGGCGTCGTCGCCGTCGTCGTCGGCGTCGTCGTCGTCGTCGCCGAAAACCACCCAAGAGGACCCCAAAAGCTTTCAAAGGGGCTCGCACACAATCAGAATCGCAACGGGCGTTTGACGGCCAGACGTCTGGCCGGAAGGAAATCCGAAGAGGCCACGACAACCGCTCAAGGTTCTTAATCCAAGGTCGTCGTCGTCGCCGTCGCCGTCGCCCGAGAACCACCCAAGAGGTCCCCAAAAGCTTCCATATGGGCCCGCACACGTCTGGCCAGAAGGAAGTTCGAAGAGGCCACGACAGCCGCTGAAGGGTCTTAATTCTTAATCCGAGGTCGTCGTCGTCGTCGTCGTCGTCGTCGTCGTCGCCGTCGCCGTCGCCGTCGCCGTCGCCGTCGCCGTCGCCGTCGCCGTCGCCGTCGCCGTCGCCGTCGTCGTCGTCGTTGTCGTTGGCGTCGTCGTCGTCGTCGTCGTCGGGCGCCGTCGCCGTCGTCGTCGTCGTCGTCGTCATCGTCGTCGTCTCCGCCGTCGGAGTCCCGCTCGCTGTCCCCAAGACGACGCCAGAGAGCCTTGAAACGGCCTCACAGAACCCCAAGACGGCCCCAAGAGAGCTCCGAGGGGGCCCCAAGAGGCTCCGAGGAACCGCCCAGGAAGGCCCCAAGACGGGCCAAGACGGACCCAGCACAACCCAAGGCGCGCTGCGACGGCTCAAGACGGCTCCAAGACAGCCCCAAGAGGGTGCCAACACGGCCCCTGCTGGGCCCAGGACGGCCCAAGGAGGCGCACAGGAGGGGCCCAAGACGACTCCAAGGCAGCCTCCTTACGGTCCCAGACGGCTCCAAGACAGCCCCACGAGGACCCCGATGGGCCCAGGACGGCCTACGGACGCGCCCATGAGGGGCCCACGACGAACCAAGACGGCCCCATCAGGGCAAACGGCGCCCTCAAGACGGGCCTAGACGGCTCCAAGACGGCCCTTTGAGGGAGCCAACGCGGCCCCACACCCTTCGGGCGCACACTTGGGGGTGCTGGGAGCTTGCGACAAGTCTCCCACATTCATTGTCCTGCCCCATTCTGTTCGCCTGGAGGCCTCCTCCAACCCTGTGGGCGAACAAGAGGAATCCCAGCGGGACGCCAACCCTGGGGCCCGTGGGCCCCGCGCCGCTTGGGCAGAAGACGAACGCCGGGTCTGACAGGCCAGCTACCGCCCCCCTTTGCCCGATATGCTGTGCCATTCTGTTCCCCCAGGGGCCTTGGCAAACTCTTCGGGCCAAGCAGACCGGACCCCTGGGACAGCAGCCAATTGATATGACCCTGGGACCTCTCCGCATTCTTCGGACGAGCATCTGGGGGGCCCAGGAGATTCGGACATGTCTTCCCCATTCCTTGCCCTGTCCCGTTCTGTTCGCCCGAAGGCCTCCACAGACCCTCTGGGCGAACAGAATGGGACATGGCGAACAAACCCTCCCGTTGGCGGTGATGCGACTGGATCGCACCATCAAGGCGCGCCCGGAGGTGATGGCCGACCCAACAGCGGTTTCTCTTAAGAGTTCGCTGGATTTCAAATTTTCTTGAAGCTCTCTTGGGCCCTCCCTGTAGATCCTTGCGAGCCTCCCCGGCGCTTTCGGCGGCTTTCCCCGATGGCCTCCCGAGCCCTTCCCCGAGCGCTCCTGAGACGCCTCAGATGGGCTTCGACTTCGACGCACATCCCCGAGAGACTTCGAAACTGTCCTCAATAGGAGGGGGGTGAACGAGCAGTGCGCTGGGCCAAGCTGCTGCAGCGCTGCAAGAGCTCGGACACGAAGGCGCGGTCTCGCTGCCGCCGCCCGAGCCGCCGCCGTGTTTGTAGATTTTCGGTACAATCTGCGCCGTTCCTCCGAGAACCATTCCAGAAAGATGTCGTGGACGGAGTCCACGGGTCAGCCCTAGTCAGCTACAGTGCTGGGATCAGCGCGTGCGAGAAGGGCAAGCAGTGGCAGCGGGCGCTGGCGCTGCTGAGCGAGATGTGGGAGGCAAAGCTGGTACCCACCGTCATCTCTCTCTTACGATACCGCGGACAGCGCGCGCGAAAAGGGCTAGCGGTGGCAGCGAACTGGTCCCCTCCCGGCCCGTCCAGGGGGCCCCCCCGGGGCCCGGGCCGCTCTGGGCGGGTCCTCGGAGCCGCTGCGGTAGCCTTCGGAGCGGTTTCTTCTTATGGTTTTCGTGTTCTCACCTTTTTCGGCTTCAACCGCCCAAGAGAGCCCCAGGATGGCCCAAGAAAGCCCCAAGACAGTTCCAAGACGGCCCCAAGACGGTCCCGGAGGGCCCCAAGAGAAGTCCCAGAGAGGCCCAAAGGGTCCCAGAGGCCCTCAAAGGGAGACCCCCAGAGAGCTCCAAAAGGATTCCAAGATAGCCCAGAAGCAAGTGGCGTCACTCCACTTGCTTTTGGGATTCTCTCCTGGCCCACTTGAGGCCCTCTCGGAGCGCTCCCAGGCGCCGCCTAAGACCCGCCCGAAGCCCCAGGGTAGGCCCAGGCAGGCCCCAAGAGGCCCCAGAACGGCTTTCAGAGCTGCTTCATGTGGATTCCAAGCCAAGCCAAGTCACCCCGCTCGCACGAGGGCGGGCCCATGTAGGGCGCGAGGGGAAAACAGCCCCCCGACTTCGGATCCGCCGTGCTTTCGTGGGTTTTCCAAGTAGGGCGGACATTTCCGCCCTGCTTGTCGAGTTCCTTTGATGCCGATTTCCGCCCTACTTTGCCGCCGCTGTCTTCGCCATACCTCTGCGGAAGTATCCGCGCTATCTCTTCCTGAGGTGGACATCTCCGCCATACCTTTTCGCAGCGTTTGGGGCGCATGTGTGGCACAAGTCCGAGTCGGAAAGTCAACCAAAGTGCGGCGGATCCGAAGTCAGGGCATGCCAGCCGCTGTGCGGGCGGGCGCGCACGGGAAGCACAGAGCCTGCTCACACGCAGAAGTCCAGAGAGCCCAAAAAGCCCAAGAGATCCCAAGAGATCCAAGAGATTCAGGTCCTTCGGGGGGATTCCAGGAGAGCCCACAAGCACGTGGAGTGACGCCCCTTGCTTGTGGGTTCTCTCCAGGCCCACTTGAAGGGCACTCGGGGCGCTCTCCGAGCGCTCCCGCAGGCCGCCTCGGCCCCGGCTGACGCCGCAGGGGCAGGCAGGAGCGGGCCCCCCTATGAGACCACAGGGCGGCTTCAGAGACGGCTCGACGTGCATTTCCGAGAGCGCCCCAAAGCCAGCGGAGTGACGCCTTTTCCTCTTGGGCCCTCTCGGGGGTGGAAGTTTGGGGCCCCGTCGGCGCCTCCCGGGAGCTCGCCCGACTCCTGCCCAGAGCCAGAGGCCCTCGAGGGGAGAGCCCCAGAGAGCTCCAAGAGCCCTCCAAGATGGCCCACAAAGGGAGACCCCCAGAGAGCTCCAAAAGGATTCCAAGATAGCCCAGAAGCAAGTGGCGTCACTCCACGCGCTTGTGGATTCTCTCCTGGCCCGCTTGGGGCCCTCTCGGAGCGCTCCCAGGCGCCGCCTAAGACCCGCCTGAAGCCCCAGGGTAGGCCCAGGCAGGCCCCAAGAGGGCCGGCTTCAAGTGGACTCCCAGAGAGCCCAAAAGCAAGTGGAGTGACGCCACTTGCCTGTGGATTCTCTCTGGGCCCACTTGGGGCGCTCCCCGAGCGCCCCGGGAGGCGCCTGAAGCCGCAGGGTAGGCAGGAGCGGGTGACCACAAGGAGACCTCGCATGCAAATGCTCAAGTTTCCGCGGATGTGAGCTCACGCGTCAGCAATCGTCTGTACTACATGGTCGGGAGCGGCGCGTGCCAGAGGGGTGGGGGCTCAGGTGGCACAAATCAGCCCTGGCGGCCCGTTGCGAGCTCCGAGACGGTCCCAGATGGCACGAGACGCGCCCAGACGGCCCAAGAGGGCCCAACGTGGCTTTCGGACGGCCAACCAGGGCTCCAAGACGGCCCACGAGGGCTCCCAGAAGCCTCCCAAGAGGGCTCCGAGAGGCCAAACTCATTGATTTCCTTAAAGATTTTTGCTAATTTGGACGTTCTCGCTTTTTTACGCTTCCGACTCTCCAGATCACCCCAACACGGCCCAACAGGCCCCAAGAAAGACCCCAGACAGCCCGAGAGGGCCCTAAGACCGCCCAAGCGGCTCCCAAGCCTGTCCAAGAGGGCCCAAGATGGCTCCCAAAAAGGAAACTCGACCTGGCATTCCCTAAGATAACCCCCGAGATCGCCAGCAGGCCCCCAAGAGGTCTCCCAGAAGCCCCAGGAGGCCCCCGAGAGGCCCAACTCGGGCCCCACGAGGCCCCCGAGAAGTCCCGGGAGGATCTCCTAAGACCGCCTCCCGGAGGCTTCCGAGGGAAGATCCCTTAGGGAGCTCTGGGAGGAGGAGGAGGAGGAGGAGGAGGAGGAGGAGGAGGAGGAGGAAGAGGAGGAGGAGGAGGAGGAGGAGGCGGAGGAGGAGCAGGAGGAGGAGGAGGAGGAGGAGGAGGAGGAGGAGGAGGAGGAGGAGGAGGAGGAGGATTCAGCACTCGGCGTGTGGCTGGGGCGGCGCCGGCACCGCGGCCTCTGCTGGCAGAGCCGGCCAACACATCGCGGCGCCACGACGGGCACGAAGGCCTGGGGCTCCCAGGCAGGGCGGCCTGCAGCAGCGACTGCGGCGCCGAGGAGGCGGCGGAGCCACGGCGCGGCGTGAGCTCCCCGGAAGGGTCGGAGGGAAAGCAGGGGGGCCCAGCGCAGAACCAGGAAGTCCTCGGCCTTTCCTTGTGGCCCCCTGCGTGAGAGCGGCGCCCGTCTCACCGGGCGACCCGTCGGGGCCTGATTCTTCAACACCTTTAACTGCTTCCTCGCGCTTCGCGCGAGGGCGGCGAGGCGTCGTGCAGCCTGCTCGCCTTCAACACCTACTTGGCGACCCGTCGGGGAGGGGTCTCTCCCTGAGACGGAGAGCCGGCCACCGGAGGCTTGCTCCGCAGAGCCTCCCGCCTGCTGCCGAGCCCGTCGCCGCCCGCGCGCGTCCTCCTCGCCTCCTCGGGCGGCCGCGGCCACGAAGAGGAGCATCGCTGAAGAGGAGGCTCGCGTGCGCGGAGGAGGAGGAGGAGGAGGAGGAGGAGGAGGAGGAGGAGGAGGAGGAATAGGAGTAGGAATAGGAATAGGAATAGGAATAGGAATAGGAATAGGAATAGGAATAGGAGGAGGAGGAGATAGGAGGGTAGGAGGAGGAGGAGGAGGAGGAGGAGGGAGGAGGAGGAGGAGGAGGAGGAGGACCGAGGAGGAGGAGGAGAGGAGGAGGAGGAGGAGGGATATGACCGGAGGAGGAGGAGGAGGAGGAGGAGGAGGAGAAGAGGAGGAGGAGGAGGAGGAGGAGAGAGGAGGAGGAGGAGGAAGGGGAGGAGGAGGAGGGGGAGGAGGAGGAAGGAGGAGGAGGAGGAGGAGGAGGAGGAGGAGGAGGAGGAGGAGGAGGAGGCTGTCCAGTCGTGGCCCTAGAGTCCGCCCGAAGGCGGCTCAGGATCGCCCCGGGGCGGCCCGAGGCGAGGGCGGCCCCGAAAGCTGCCCGGAAGGCGGCTCAAGCTCGTCCCTGGGCCGCGCCCACGATGGAACATCCTCCTCCTCCTCCTCCTCCTCCTCCTCCTCCTCTCCTCCTCCTCCTCTTCCTCCCTCCCCCTCCTCCCTCCTCCCCTCCCTCCTCCTCCTCCTCCTCCCTCCCTCCTCCTCCTCCTCCTCCTGGAACATCGTTGAAGAGGTGATCGTTTTGTATCCCTTGTTTTGCCGATCGGCGCGGGCTCGCACCCCCCCTCCCCCTGGAGCAGGTCTTGGCTGTTTTTTGGGGCGCCTGTTTCGAGCAGGTGGGGCCTCCCCCAGATCACGCACGGCTCCAAGCAGCCGCACCAAGCACAGGTCCAGAGCCAGAAAGCCCCCGCTCCCCCCCCTTTCGCCCAATGTCGAAACGCCGAGTACGAAAACGTTCACGATAAGGCGCGCGTGCGCTTCTGAATGTCCAGCCTGGGCCCTGACACTGCCCCAAGAAGGCCCAAGCGGTAAGCTAGCAGAACGCGAGCAGCAAGCCAATGCAAGCAACACTAGCAGCAAGCAGTCTAAATTGACAAGCGGCCAGACACCAACTTCTCGAGCCTCCAACCCAAACGCCCCTTCAAAGTCGACAAAATCCCTGAGGAATCGGCCCCCGAACCCTGAGCCCGAAAACAGCCCTCAGAGGTTTACAAGGACGACAAGCCTCCTCAAACCTCGACGTTCCTCGTCCATCTCGCCCCGGCCGTCGCTCCGTTCTTCCCTGCTCCTCGCTCTTCGCTGATCGCCGATCGCCCCCACACATTTCCTCAATGTTCTCCGTCCTGGCCTCTCGCTGCTCGATCTACTCCCAGCAGCAAGTTGCCTGAGGACCCTGAAGGAAGGAACACACACACAGACACAAATGTTCGTCGATTGCCTGGCACATGTGTGAGAATATGGGACGTGGGAGGAAAGACGAAAATCAAGAAAGTATGATAACATATGGGGAATCCGGGGATGAGTGTGTATTTATTTGTGTGCCCCTGGGCCCCTTCAAGGAGGGAGAAACATCACCCATTACCCTGCAGCATCAGGGAGCAGCAGCCGCGAGCGGCAGCAGCGCGAGGCGGGCAGCAGGCAGCGGGAACGCGCAGCAACTGCGAGCAGCGAAACTGCAGCAGCAGCAGCAGCAGCAGCAGCAGCAGGCATCGGGCAGCAATACGGTCGGACCGAGGTATAAGATCGAGGTCGGTTCGGGGAGGGTACCCTCGTGTTCTTCGTGCTTGTTGGATGTTCTTGTGCATCCTGCGGAAGGTACCCCTGGATGTTCTGTTTGTCTTGGCCGACGGAGGGTCTCACGTTTCTGCAGGGTGCTCTTCTGGCCTAGGTCCGACCATACGCACAAAAGCAGAGCTGGCCATCAACAGCGCCCTGCAGCTACAAGCAGCAGCAGCACACAGCAGCGGTAAGCATTACCAGCAGTTCGCAGCAGCGGCGGCAAGCAGCATCACGCAACAGCATGCGTGGAATGCGAAGTTCGAGCCCCACGTCATCATGTTAGTCTTTCGGAAGCGTGTCCACCGCCACATGCTGATTCGTGGAGATTTCGTGGACGTAGTCCACGGGTCAGCCCTGGTCAGCTACAGCGCTGGGATGAGCGCGTGCGAAAAGGGCGGGCAGTGGCAACAGGCTTTGTCGCTGTTGAGCGAGATGTGGGAAACGAAGCTGGACCCAAACGTTGTCAGCTTCAACGCAGGGATCAGCGCGTGCGAGAAGGGTCAGCAATGGCAACGGGCTTTGGCGCTTCTGGGCGAGATTCGGGAGGCAAAGCTGGAGGCGAACGCCATCAGCTACACCGCTGGGATCTGCGCGTGTGAGAGATGTTGCCAGTGGCGGCAGGCATTATCACTGCTCGGCGAGATGGAAGAAATCATTTTGGAGTCAGACAAGAGCGTGCACAACTTGGTCATCACAGCGTGTGAGCAGTCATCTGGCGACTTGGCAGGATTCCCGGTCTCCCTTCGGGTCGGCCTTTGACGCTTTCGAGTCTCTTGCGATGCAATTTGCGTGTGATCACGCTAGGCAACCACAGGATAGTTTGAACAGACATCATCTGATCTAGAAGTAGCCAGTGGCCATCGCACAGGAAGCAGTTTTGGATACCGTTCAACGAGTTCGATCTTGGTCAGCCCTGGTCAGCAACAGCGCTGAGGTCAGCGCGTGTGAGAAGGGCGGGCAGTGGCAGCGGGAGCTGGCGCTGCTGAGCGAGATGCGCGAGGCGAAGTTGGAGCCCACTGTCATCAACTTCATCTATCCTGCACTGCAGCGTTCACCGCTCCCCAGATCGGCGAGCAGTGGCAGCGAACCGGCCCCCTCCGGGCCGCTCCCAGCGGGCCCTCGGGCGCTTCGGGCCGCCCAGGGCGGCCTCTGGGGCCGCCGCCGAGCCTTCCGAGCGGCCCCGAGCGCGCAGCGGACGGTCCAAGAGTGCCCCAGATCGACGCGGCACGCCCCGCGGACGGCTCCAGGACGGCGCCAGACGCTCCCAAGCCGCCCCCTGAGGCCCCCCAAAGGGCCCAAGAGAGCCCAAGACAGCCCGAGCCTTCCAAACCGGTCCAAGACGTCCCCAGGACGGCTCCAGACTGACACGGCCCAAAAGAGCCCCAAACGGACCCCTCAAGAGATTGCCCAGAGAGCCCCAAGTGGGCCACGGGAGGCGCCGCCAAGACGGCCGAGCCACCCTGCCGATTACGGAGAGTTCGACGCTCGAGACATACTTATGTGTCACCTCCACGCCTGACCTCACGCGCGCCCCGTTCCAAAAGCTCTTGACGGTGGAGCAGCGGGACATGCTGCTGGCAGCAGACGCAGACACATTCCCGCGCCGTCGCCTTCGCCGCCCGCCGCCGCCGTCGCCGAGGGGTTCCCCTCGAGGTCACGCGGCTTTCCCGATAGCCCCTAGAGTGCCCCCCAGAGTCTCCCGAGGCCTCCAGCAAGCTCCCACGAGAACCGACACGAGCCCCGAGAACCACCCAACAGGTCCCCAAAAGCTTCCCCAGGGGCCCGCAGCGCCGTCGCCCTCCGCCGCCTGCCGCCGCCGTCGCCGAGGGGTCCCCCTCGAGGTCACGCGGCTTCCCCGATGGACCCTAGAGCGTCCCCCAGAGTCTCCCGAGGCCTCCACCAAGCTCCCGCGAGAACCGACGCGAGCCCCGAGGACCACCCGGGAGGCCCCCGCAAGCTTTCCCAGGGGCCCGCGCGCGATGAGAATTGAAACAGGCGATTGAAGGCCAGACGCCCGGCTGCAAAGAAATTCGAAGAGGCCGCGAAAACCGCTGAAGGGTCTAAATCCGAGGTCGTCGTCGCGGTCGTTGTCGTCGCCGTCGTCGCCGTCGTCACCGTCGTCGTCGTCGTCGTCGTCGTCGTCGTCGTCGTCGTCGTCGTCGTCGTCGTCGTCGTCGTCGTCGTCGAGCGTCGCTTGAAAACCCGTCGAGAGCCCCGACGGCCCCTAGAGTGCCCCCCAGAGTTTCCCGAGGCCTCCAGCAAGCTCCCCTGAGAATCGACGCAAGCCCCGAGAACCACCCAAGAGGTCACCACAAGCATCCCAAGAGGCCCGCGCACAATGAGAACCGTGACAGTCGTTTGAAGGTCGTCCGACCGGAAGGAAATTCGAAGAGGCCACGACAACCGCTGAAGGGTCTTCATCCAAGGTCGTCGTCGTCGTCGTCGTCGCCCGAGAACCACCCGAGAGGCCCCGGTAGCCCTTGGGGTGTCCCCCGACGTCTCCCGAGACCTCCAGCAAGCTTCCACGAGAACCGACACGAGCCCCGAGAACCACCCGAGAGGTCCCCACAAGCTTTCCTAGGGGCCCGCACTCAATGAGAATCGCAACAGGCGCTTGACGGCCAGACGTCTGGCCGCAAGGAAATTCGAAGACGCCGCGAAAACCGCTGAAGGGTCTAAATCCGAGGTCGTCGTCGTCGTCGTCGTCGTCGTCGTCGTCGTCGTCGTCCGAGAACCAACCACCCAAGAAGTCACCACAAGTTTCCCAAGGGGCCCCTCGCGCAATCAGAATCGCAACGGGCGTTTGAAAGCCAGACGTCTGGCCGGAAGGAAATTCGAAGAGGCCACGACAACCGCTGAAGTTTCTTCATCCGAGGTCGTCGTCGTCGTTGTCGTCGTCGCCCGGGAACCGTCCAAGAGGACCCCAAAAACTTTCCTAGGGACCCGCACACAATCAGAATTGTAACAAGCGTTTGAAGGCCAGACGTCCGGCCGGAAGGGAATTCGAAGAGGTCACGACAACCGCTGAAGGGTCTTAAGCCGAGGTCATCGTCGTCGTCGTCGCCATCGTCGTCGTCATCGTCGCCGTCGTCGTCGTCGTCGTCGCCGTCGTCGTCGTCGTCGTCGCCGTCGTCGTCGTCGTCGTCGCCGTCGTCGTCGCCGTCGCCGTCGCCGTCGCCGTCGCCGTTTTCGGTGTCGTGGTGGTCGTCGTGGTGGTGGTGGTGGTGGTGGTGGTGGTGGTGGTGGTGGTCGTCGTCGTCGTCGTTGGGCGTCGCCGCCGTCGCCGCCGTCGCCGTCGTCGCAGTCCTGGCCGAAGCTGCAGGGCAGGCAGGAGCGGGCTCGACGAGACCAGAAGGAGGCTTCGAAGACGGCTTGAAGTGCATTCCGAGAGAGCCCAACAGCAAGGTGAGCGACGCCACTTCCTTCTTGGGCCCTCTTGGAGTCTTGGGGAGCACTTGGGGCCCTGTCGGGGCCTCCCAGGAGCTCGCCGCTCGCCTGACTTTTGCCTGGAGTCCCAGAGTAGTTCCGACCCCGAGAGGCTTCAAGGGGCCTCCAAGATGGCCCACAAGAACGTGGCGTCACTCCACTGGCTGTTGGATTCTCTCCGGGCCCACTTGGGGCCCTCTCTGGGTGCTCCTCGGCGCCGCCCAAGACCCGCTTGAAGCCCCAGGGTAGGCCCAAGCAGGCCCCAAGAGGGCCCAGAAGAGCTTTCAGAGCGGCTTCAAGTGGATTCCAAGAGAGCCCACAAGCAAGTGGAGTGACACCCCTCGCTTGTGGATTCTATTCGGGCCCACTTGGGGCGCTCTCCGAGCGCTCCCAGAGGCCGCCTCAGTCCCGGCTGAAGCCGCAGGGTAGGCAGGAGCGGGCCCCACGAGACCACAAGGAGGCTTCGAAGACGCTTGAAGTGCACTCCGAGAGAGCCTAAAGGAAAGTAGGGTGGCGCCACTTCCTTTTGGGCCCTCTTGGGGTGCACTTAGGGCCCTGTTGGAGCCTCACAGGAGCTCGCCTGACTTTTGCCTGGGGCCCCAGGGTAGCTCCGAGAGGGTCCCGAGAGGCTTCAAGGGGAGACCCCCAGAGAGCTCCACCAGGGCCCTCCAAGATGGCCCACAAGAACGTGGCGTCACTCCACTAGCTGTTGGATTCTCTCCGGGCCCACTTGGGGCCCTCTCGGAGTGCTCCCAGGCGCCGCCCAAGACCCGCTTGAAGCCCCAGGGTAGGCCCAAGCAGGCCCCAAGAGGGCCCAGAAGAGCTTTCAGATCGACGTCAAGTGGATTCCAAGAGAGCCCACAAGCAAGTGGAGTGACACCCCTTGCGTGTGGAGGCACGCCCTACAAGCACTGCCCCCCTCAACGTCGATAGCGGTGATCACACCACAGGTACACACTAGTCTCTTCTCTATGGCGGACATCAGCGCGTGCCAGAAGGTCGTGCACCGATGCGCTCCCTGGAGGGCCATTTTTCGACACCCCTCACGCAGATCCTGGCCCCCGAGCGTCACAAATCGAGCCCTCCCCCCGCAGACGCGCCGAACTGGCCATAAGAGGCTCCAAGGAGCGTCCAAGAGGCCCCCTAGAGGCCCCCAACAAGGGCAAATAGACCCCCTAGAGGACCCCACCAAGGCTCTAGAGGCCTCCAAGAGCCTCCAACAGTCCTCAGAAGCATGCCCCCAGAGGCCAAAATCCTGAATGTTTCCCTGGTTTTTGAAGGAGTTTTGCCTGCTCACCTCTTCGGCTAGCCGACGCTCCAAGCCGGCCGAAGAGACCCACCAGACCGCCCCAGGACGGCCCAACAGGCCTCCAAGTTGTCCAAGCGCGGCCCCAGACGGCCCAGGGAGCCCCAAGATGGCCCAAGAGGCGCCCAAGACGGCCCCAGAGGACCCCAAGCCAGGCCCAAGAGGGGGCCAAAGCACGGGGAAATACCCTGACCCTCCGAGTCCTGGGCCCCCATACGCCCACACAAGGCCCCAAGGCCCCCCAAGAGGCCGCCAAGAGCCTCCAACAGTACCCCGACGCATGCCCCCAGAGGCCCAAATCCTTCCTTTCTCATGGTTTTGGAAGGAATTTTGAATTCTCGTCTTCTCGGCTAGCCGACGCTCCACGACGGCCGGAGAGAACCACAAGACCGCCCCAGGACGGCCCAAGAGGCCTCCAAGCGCGTCCCCAGACGGCCCAGGGAGCCCCAAGATGGCCCAAGAGGCGCCCAAGACGGCCCCAGAGGACCCCAAGCCAGGCCCAAGGGGGGGCCAAAGCACGGGGAAAAACCCTGACACTCCGAATCCTGGGCCCCCATACGCCCACACAAGCCCCCAAGGCCCCCAAGAGGCCGCCAAGAGCCTCCAACAGTACTCCAGAGCATGCCCCCAGAGGCCCAAATCCTTCATGTTTCCATGGTTGTTCAATGAGTTTTGCCTTCTCGCCTCCTCCTCCTCCTCGTCCTCATCCCCCCGTCCTCGTCCTCCTCCACCTCCTCCTCCACCTCCTCCTCCTCCTGCTCCTCCTCCTTATCTTAATCCTCATCCTCCTTTTTCCTTTTCCAATATGTTAATCCTCCTCCTCCTTCTCCCCTCCTCATCCTCCTCCTCCTTCTCCTCCTCGTCCGCCTCCTCCTTCTCCTCCTCCTCCTCCTCCTCCTCCTCCTCGTCCTCCTAGTCGTTCGTCCTCCCTCCTCCTCACTCCTTCCCTCTCCTTCCTCCTCCTCCTCGTCCTCTTCCCTCCATCCTCCTCCTCCTTTTCCTTTCCTCTTCCTCCTCCTCCTCCTCCTCTCCTCCTCCTCCCTCCTGCTCTTCCTCCTCCTGCTCTTCCTCCTCCTCCGTCCTCCTTCTCCTCCTCCTCGTCCTCCTCCTCTCCTCTTCCTCTCTTCCATTCTCCTCTCCTCCCCTTCTCCTCCTCCGCCTCCTCCCTCCTCTACCTCCTCCTCCCTCATCCCCTCCCCTCCCTCCTCCCTCCTCCTCCTCCTGCCTCCTCTTCCTCCGCCTCCTCCTTCCTCCTCCATTGCCTCCCTCCTCCTCCTCCTCCTCCTCCTCCTCCTCCTCCTCTTCCTCCTCCTCCTCCCTCCATCCATCCCTCCTCGACGCTGGCCCTCCGAGGCCGTCGCCGCGCTCGCGTCGGGCGGCGCTGGTGACCGGAAGGTGTTCCTGGCGAAGCGCGGGTCGGTCCAGCGGCGCGGGGGCCGAGCCGACTGAGGGCCGCGCGCTTGGCGGGTCGGGGCGTGATCGGCGGCGGCAGCGCGGCCGACCCCAGCTTCGGAGGAAGGGGGGGAGCAGGAGGAGGAGGAGCAGGAGGAAGAGGAGGAGGAGGAGGAGGAGAAGGAGGAGGACGAGGAGGAGGAGGAGGAGGAGGAGGTGGAAGACGAGGAGGAGGAGGAGGAGGAGGAGTAGGAGGAGGAGGAAGAAGAAGAAGAGGATAGGGATGGCAGGAGGAGGACGATTAGGCCGAGGGGACGAGGAGGATGAGTAGCAGGACAAGGAGGACAAGGATGACAATGAGGACAAGTTAGGACGAGGGGGAGGAGGAGGAGGCGGAGGAGGAAGGAGGAGGCGGAGGAGGAGAGGAGGAGGCGGAGGAGGAGGTAAGGAGAGCTGGAGGAGGAGGAGAGGGGAGGATGAGGTAGTAAACATTAGAGGCTTGAGGAGGCGATGCGTAACACGTATGAGGTTACTTAGGAAGTAGGAGGAGTGACGCAGGCGTATGGCAAGGGGTGGCGAGGTGAGGAGGAGCCGGCAGCAGGAAAGGGGAGGGGCGGGATAAAGGAGGAGACGAGGAGGATTAGTCTTTAGTCATAATGGGCGGAACGCCCCAAACAAACCGAAACACCAAACCACCAAAACACGCACCGGAAAAGAAACCACACACCCGCTGATCCATCAGAAGGGGTATTATTTCGTGGTGGTGGACGGTAGTTATTTAGTAGGAGGAATCACTGGACAAGGCAGAGGTGTGGGTTTCGTGCTCTCAGTACTCATGAGGGGATAAAAAAGTAGGACAGGAGGAGGAGGAGGAGGCGGGATGATTGCTGATGTCATGAGGATTCATGTGGGGCGATGCAATATGACCAGATGCGACTTTCGGGTTGGGGGCACATGTGATAGTGTTGCTGTAGGTGCCGGAGGAGGCGGGCGGACTGACCCCCCCCCCTTAAAAAAACTGACGAGGCATGCGGAGACCAGGTCTAGCCTGGGCGCAGGAACAGAATCAGACATGCGGGAACTTACCTCCGCTCTTGGGGGGCAACCCCCTGGACAGCCGTGACAGAACCTCTTTCCCTGCTTTGGAGGGGGGCTTGTCCGTCTTGCAAGGCTGGGACAAACTCTGCGCATTCACAGTTGCATGAGCTCCGCAATGCAAACAGTATAGAACTCCTCTCAAAACTTGCAAACGATGACTCCTGGCACACCTGGGGTACAGGGGGTGGACCAGAGGGTCAGAGGAGAGGTGGGGAGGCCCAGCACATGGGCCAGGGAAAAAGTCTTGGACCTTCCCCCTCAACAAGAACTTACGAGCACAAATCACACACTGGAGGCAAGACCCTCGGCGCGTCGGCTCGTGGCCCGCCGCCCTCAGACGGCCCTTGCGCACCAGAAAGGAAGGCAAGGGTGCAGGCCTTGGGGGGGGGCGCCCGAGTCTATCCGAGACACGCCGAGGGTTCTCAGAAACGACCTCCTTATGGACCGCCAGCAGGCGGTCCAACGTGTGACTAGTAATACGATCGACAAACCTAGTAGTTTCAACTTGCTCCTCCGTGGGGGCAGCCCTCTCAGCCGCCCAGCCCGCGAAGAAATCAGCACAAAAGTTCAGAAAATACTCTACATCACAGATGGAATAATGGGCCCTCTGTTGGGCCGAGGCGTGGCTCTTGGTCCAAATGACTTCAACCTGACCAGGGCCCCGATCATCGATCGCATTCCAGATCAGAGCCCAGAGATCGAGCATCGAGCTGTTCGCCATCACCTGAGCCCGTGGCTGCCTGACCCCTTTTAACCAGGGGCAGGTAATCAGAATAACATACAATATCTCCACTCGTTCGTAATAGGACTGTCAGGAAGGCATACAACTCAGACCTCGGACTGGATTGTTCAAGAGTAGGTAGGGTGCCGCAGAGGACTGTAGATAACTGCAAAGAGAGCCCAACAGGATCACCCAAGCACACAATAGACCAAGCACAACGTCGTAACCTCTTGTCCTTGGCATAAACACCTCCAGAGCCATCAAGGCCCCAAATACCTCCGACGACACGATGCTGGACTCGTAGGGGGCCCCAGGCCCACAGGAGCTCCTTCGGGGACGGCAGGTGCCCACAGGTAGCGTCCCAGCTAGGAAGCCCGCGCGTGAAGAAGGCACTCTGAGGGTCAGCACCAAGGGCCTCAGGAACCAAATACTCGCTTTCAGCAACGGCGGGGTCGGGTAGGTAAGAATTGCACGGGCACTGCCAAGCCCGATGCAACGGAGTTTCTTTATCATCTCCACATCGGAAGCAACGGCCTGTTGTACGGTAGCCAGCGTCTTGTAGCCGACTTTCAGGCCAGCATCCTCCAACAACAATGGTGGTCAAGAGTGCGGCATTCTTGAAATCACCTTCATCCAGCAGCTTCTTGTGCTTGGAACGAAAAACAGAGAAGTCAGCACCAGAAGAGAGACCTTGCCCACACCAATGCTGACTAGCGGCAGACCAAATTGCGGCAGAGCAACTATCTCGGACACAGGAGGTGACATGATATCGAAAATCAATACGATCCATTCTTAGGGGAGCCCTGCCTTCCACAATCCACTCATCGATGTGGGAGGGTTGCCATCCTAGGTCCAAGACAGTAGCATACAAAGCAGCGATGGGACCGCGAACGAGTCGCCAACGGTCAGACTCATGAGCACGGCCAACCGTCGCATGCAATTGAGACCAGACCTTCCGAGCTCCACTGCGCAACCCTTCAGACAAGGATGACCAGACCTCCGAAATTAGGGTAAGTTGTTCAACACGTAGCCTATAGACAGGGTCATCTTTAGTATCATGCAATACTCGCAATACACTGGTAGTACATGCCCCCGACGACCAGAACCCCGAACAGGAAGCCGCGGAGCCTCTAAACTGCTTCAATATTCCAGGTGGAAGTCCAGACATAGCATGCCCCCAAGAGCCCACTGAGAGGATGCCAGGCTTGAAGACCTTACGCGAAGCTCCACACAACCTTGCAAGGTAGGACAGCTTACGACCACGTCGGAAAGCGATAGCACGTCTTTCATATGATTTCCAAGCAGTGCGCCTTCGGCCAGCTGAGGTGACTGTGCCCAGGTCTTTCACACTGGGCGAGAAAGTGATGGAAACTCCATGCTTCTTAAACTCATCTTGAAGGAGTCGCTGCAACTCCACAGACGAGGCGACGGCAAGAGATTTCGGGCTGACCACACAGCCAAGACTTGATATATCCTGCTGGAAAGCCGCCGCCGCAGGCGGCAAATAACGACGAATAAACTCTCGAGTACCCTGCAAGTACTGGGTGATGTCGTCAACATAAGACCTAATGGGAACGCGGACCTGTGGGAGATCACCAAGGCCCTGTGGAACCCTGCTATGAGCCCTCTCCAGTACCCCGTACAAGTAGCACTTCACCCAGGGCATACTCTGACTACAGCCCGCCAAGATAGACTCCCCAGCCTCAATCACCCGAGACAGGTTGCCAGAAACCTCCAACAGCCTCGGAGCAGTGTGAATGAGGAGCCCCATATACAAGAGGTGCCCAGGGCACCCACGGTTGGTGGCAAAGTGGAGGAGCTTGCAGGGGCTAACGGAGTCGAAGAACTTCTCGAGGTCCCAATGGAGCGCACAAGATTCGAACCCACAAGCACGGGCCACTTCATGGGCCAGTTCACGAAATAAAGCAGCCTTAAGAGCAGAGGACCCTTTGACAGCAGAGTCCCAGAAATCCAAATGCTCCTTATTCCAATCATCAATATCAAAGCCGCGGGCTTTGCAGTAGATTCTGTAAAGACTGGGGCACTTGACAATGGCACGCTCGTCACAAATGGACTTAGGCAGCATGGCCATGAGGCAGACATAGCATTGAGGAGGAAAGCTCAACGTTTGCTCAACTTGACGCATGATACCTGTGAACACTTCGAGGGAGTCGATGGGAGCAGAGAGCAAACTGCGTGGCGCCAGCATGTCGACGCCTAGAGACGTGTGTGGCTTGAAACAAGTACAGGCCTTAGCAATATCTTGCACTTCCAGTGGATCCAAATCCTGCAGAACGACCAATGCTTGCGAACGAAGCTCTCGAAGGCCTGCCTCCAGACACACACGCTGTTCAGAGTTAGGGGTCCACCATCTACTCCACTTCCGTTCCCGAAAACTCATCATCGAGGTTGGGGTGTCCACGATACCATCAGGAGTCAGGAAATACTCAACGCAAGCTTTTTCCTCAGCTTTCAAATAGCGATGGACGGGGCTAGCACCTCGGGGAAGGGATGACTGCAACCACGTGCGCATGCTGCTCTTGGCCTTGGCATGTGCGAGAGACCATGCACGAGCACACACAACACCTGCAGCCTCAACGAGTTCTTCCAATCTATGACACACGTAGGGAGGTTTGTTCAAGCAATCCTTCCACGACACAGCTGCTTGAGAACTCTCAAGAGGCTCGATGTGAGAAAAAATGTGGCACGACAAATCAGCCAAGACGCGCCTGTGCTGCATCGCGGCCTGAGAATGCGGAGCCTTTCGAGTCAACTTCATCAACTCATACAGGCGACTAGAAACAAGAGACCAATAGGACAAGTCAGGGTTCTTGAAACTCTGCGCCTGCACGTTGCGAGTCATGAGGGACGAGTCCTTACGCTTGAGCATACAACCCCTGCCTATGTAACGGTGCGTGTCAGTGACAATGGCACATGCACGAGACAGATCACGAAGCTCCATAGCTCTAGACCAGGTAGAGTACTGTATCCCAAGACTCCGAGACAAACCTTCCAAAGTATGAGCGGGCATCGCGTTGTGGAGGTCACCGGGCATCACAATGGGGGCCTCGAGGAAACTGGGAGCGGCGGCAGCCATGTAACTCAACCAATGGTTATCAGGTCCATACGCTTCAGGGATCTCCAGGGGCTTGACACGGAGACAGACGGGTTCCACCATAGCCTCAAGGTCCAACAACACGTCCAGGCACGCATGGGTCTTGAACGGGGACAGGAGGTCGGCGGAGACTCGCAGATATCCAGACAACCGATTCGAACAGACAACATAGTCAATCAAAGTCTCACCAGTCGAACACGTGAACTCAACATTTTTGGGAACCAGGGCCCTAGCGTTCATCAGCTCCAGGATGCCCGAATCCTCCAGGAAATCAGCAGACATATTGTAGTCCCCCATCAGGAACCAGGGAATAGACAGCCCACGAACAAACTCAGCAACCGCACGAAGCCGAGAAGAATTCTCGCCAGAGACTCCAATGGACGGAATGAGGTAGATCACACCTACTGCAACCGTGCATGACTTCAGACGCATCTCAAGGAAGAACCAACAATCACCTGCTCCAACTTGGACTGCACCCTTAGCTTGAATCAGGAACTTCCGTATACACAATCTGGGCTGTACAGCAGCCCCAACTCCTCCGTGAGTGCCTCCACCTGGGGACGGTAAAGCACTCTGGAAATGAGGATTCCACTTCATCTGTCGACAGGTCTTCTTGGCACGAAATAGGTTCGACCCTTCAAGGTGATGTTCCGCAATGAACACTCCATCCACCTCAGCGACCTTAGTTGCCAAGAAGTCCTGAGTCAGCTTCGACCACTGTGTGATGTTCACAAACTTAAAAAATACCTGAGTGCTCGCATCTGGCGACTGGCAAGGCGCTAGCGAGCATGGGCCTTCGGCTCTCTGGGCCGAAGGCAACAGTTCGTCAAAGAGGCTGCTGCGAGCGGGCGTCAGAGGCGGCAGCACGCCCAGCGCCTTTCGCAGCGGGAGCAGCAGCAGGGAGCTGTCCAGGTGGTACGGCAGCAGCAGCACGTGGAACCCCCATTTGCTTGGCCGTGGCAACACAGAAGTTGCGGTACATGTCGGCCGTGACGGAGGACACCACTCTGGCACGCTTGCCCGCCTTCGCCATGATGCGCTTGGAGAGAAGGTCGGTATACTCCTGGGCAGACTGCACGTCCAAGCCTTGCTCCACCGCTCGCCTCTTGAGGTCACGGTACTTGTCGCGATCCTGGGGCTCCATGTCATTGTCGGCAACTTCACTGCCCAGGTCGGATAGGTTATCCTCATCAACGCCTCGCATCCGCTGCAGATGGAGACGGTACTGCTGCCACTGCTCCAGGCCGATGGCCGAGTGGGCAACCAGCTTCTCGAGGTCGTCATCTGAGAAGGTGTGCAGGTTGGCCTCAACGTACATGTAATC
>CAUYUJ010003011.1:72500-83037 GCA_963575745.1 Prorocentrum cordatum | reverse complement strand
GAGAAGAAGATCGGCCACCGTTTGTTCCGCCTCGGCATCCTCGAAACCATCCAAGTGGGGCGGAGTCAGCACATCCTCCACCTCCTCCTCCTCTTCCTCCTCCTCTTCCTCCTCCTCCTCTTCCTCCTCCTCTTCCCCTCGCCCCCACGCGGCCCCCATGGATGGCCCGAAGAGGCCTTCAAAAGCCCCCCCCTTGCTCCCAGAGATCTCTGTGTTCATCCTGGTTGCTCGCTTTGTTTCCCTAGATGTGTCCCTTCGTCCCTTTTCCCGTCAGCTCTCGTGGGCAGGGCTTCTGACGTTGGCCGTTTTCGGTTCGCGAGAGGGCGTCGCGGCCGTCGTTTTTGCGGGTCCAGGTCCGTCGGTTTCGGTATAAGGCCGTTTTCATTGAAGGGTGGTTTTCTAAAGGGAGGTTTGTTCGCCGCCGACTGAACGAAGGTTGGATAACGAAGGCGGTGCAAGCGGTGAGGCGAAGGAGGGGAGGGGAGCCAAGGGGAGTAAAGCGTGAGCCGGACGGGCATGGCGATGCAACGGTTGACAGGGGCTGGTGGCGTGTCGCAGCCCTCGAAGTGGTAATGGCCGTGTCGCACTGGCATGGTTGCACCCGTGGTTCAACGCTCGACTCGGATCATCCCACCCCGCCCAGAAGTAACGCCACCCCCTGATCGGAAGAAGCGCAAGGCGGATGTTCGACGGCAGAAGCCGGGGTGGACCCCAATTCTGAGATCGCCAGCGGTGGGTTTTGCCCAGAGGGCAATTGGGGATGGAAAGGAGGAAAACGAGTGAGGGGATGGTTCTGGCGGAACTGAGTGTGCAGTGGGAGTGCGGCGAATGATTGTCCGGTTTGATCATTCGCTAGGCGGGTCGCGCTGCAAGGCTGCGGCCGACTATTCTGGTTCAGAGCTCGTCGCCAACCTCCCTCCCAGCCAATACTTCGACCCAATCCTCCCCGACCCACACGAGAGGGAAGGATAATGACGAAGAGGGCAAGCAAGAACAGGAAGGCAGGGGAAGGTTGGGAGAGTGCCACTCATGGCTGGTCTCCGGCCAGAGGCGGTTGCGTTGAGGAGCGTGGCCCATTGTGGGTCCGCGACGAGCTCCTCCAGTGCGTGCTAGGGGACCCACTCGGCCATCGCTTCGTGGTCAAGGTCTTGCCAAGCTGCGGCAGCCACGTCCTCTCTGGCTGCGCCGCCTCTGGTATACTGGCGCTTGGGTTTCATGAAGGCGGCGATTTCGACGGGGTCCACGTTCACGTACGTTTGCTGCATGTGTGGCAAGAGCTGGTGGGATACGGTGTGTGCGCCCTTCTACTGGACGATGACAAGGCGCTCGCGCAGGCCCGCCAGGGTAGATTCGATCGCTACCTCTCCTCTGGGTCCTCAGACTGTTCCTTTAGGTCCTCGAGCTGTCCCTCAAGGGTGTCCTCGAAGACGCGCCACGGTCTCCGAATGCTCAGCGGAATCTGGCTGCTCTCCTATGTGATACCCACGGCTGTAAGGAGCGAGTCCAGCCGTGGCGACGGGGGCGGGGTCCTCGGTGGCATAGCCCGAAGGGCCAGGCGAGGGGGGGCCACCGAGGGGATCCCGAGTGGGGACTCCCATCTTGTCGAAGTCTTCTGGGCGAGTGCCTGGGTCTGCTCTGGGGAGGAGCGCTCGAGAGGGCAGAAGGGAGGGTGGTCTCTCTGAGGCAGTCGAGGATGAGGCGTCGCTCCTGCCAGCCGCTGGCCCGCATCCTCTTGCTGGAGGGTGAGCGGCCGCGGCGGCGGGGCGGGGAGTCGGGCCCTCATCCTCGTGTGCTTCCAGCCTCCTGAGGTTGCCGGCTTCCGTGGTCTCGTCGAGGTCGCCGGCGGCGCTAGTGGCGAAGCTGGCGGTATGGTTGGTGTTGTCGTTGTAGTCGTAGTAGTGGTTGTAGTCGGGGCTGAAGTTCGGCAGCTCGCATTGCTGCTCGTTTTGGTAGTTGTGCGCGAAGGTATCCAAGAACATCTCAGGGATATCGGCGCTGACCGTGACCTGATTCGGCTCGAAGACCTGGGCGACTGGGTTGAGGGTGGTAACGGCCGTGTCGACCCAGCATCCTGGCGGCCATGCCGGGGCTGGACTGGTGCCAGTCATCTCGACGGTGCTGCGCTTGCCTTTGTTCGTCGCGGTCCTTGCCGCCGAGGTTGTGATCGAGGATGGCGGCCACCTCGGCCCAGTCCCTGGCACTGCCTGGGCGGCAGCTCCGTGCGCCGTAGCCGGGACGGGCGCAAAGCCTTCCCTGCGCAGGGGAGCCTAGGGCCTAGGGGCGAGCCCGGGGAGCCCACCACCCGGATGCTTCTCGATGATCGGCCTGGTGTCGCGGGCGCCCCGGCCGCGGGCGCAGGCGCTGTCGCCTGGCGCCAAGGCGCGATCTGGCCGGGTGCCACGCTTAGCCGGCCGCCCTCCTGCGGGAGCCCCCCCCGCCCTTCGGACGGGCTGGGCGGAGAGGTAACACACAAACGCGGGAAGGGCAGCAGAGAGCGCTCTTTTCCCTCTACTCATCCATCAACTGCTGCCTCCGCCGCCTCCTCCTCCTCCTCCTCTCCTTCCTGCTCCTGCTCCTCATTTCTCCTCCCCCTCCTCTCCCTCCTTCTTCCCTCTCTCATCCTCCTCATCTACTCATGCTCCTGCCCTGGAGCATACCTTCACTACCCACTCCTCTCTGGCCTACTCCTCTCCTGCCTCTCCTCTCATCCTCTCCTCCTTCTCATTCTCCTTCTCCTTCTCCTTCGCCTGCTATCTCATTCCTCCCTTCTCTTATCTCCTTGCACTACTGTACTGGACGCCCCCTCCGTCCCTCTCCCAATCTTCCTCCCACCCCTCACGCGCCTGACGAGAGGAGATGCCCAGACTGATGACCTCGGGCGAGCCGCGTGGACCTTGCGCCGGCAGGCGCCAGACCCTGCGGACGGTATTTATCGCGGACAGGGAGGAGGATGGAGGAGGCGGGAGGAGGAGGAGGAGGAGGAGGAGGAGGAGGAGGAGGGAGGAGTTGGAGGAGGAGGAGGAGGAGGAGGGGGAGGAGGAGAGGAGGAGGAGGAGCGCGACGAAACAACGGAGAAGGCGGTCGAGGAGGAGGAGGAGGAGGAGGAGGAGGAGGAGGAGGAGGAGGAGGAGGAGGCAAAAAAGAAGAGGAGGAGGATCACTGACCAAACTGCCAGGTCAGCGAGTGGGCCGCCATTGAACAGTCCTGCCAGGGCGCTGGGCGCAATGAGGAACTGCCAATGGGGGGCACCGATTGCTTGGGGAAACCCCAATTCGCAGCCTGTTCCACGGGGTTGCTAACGAGGTCCCGCCCTGCCTAGCAGCCCCAAATCAAGAGCACTGTGCCCGGCGAAGTGGAAGAGCATGTGGGGGGAGTTACCTGTGACAATTTTTGCCCGGCTCTGGCGGGTTACGTTGCCATCTCTCCCTCTCTCTCTCTCTGTCCAGGTGGCGCAAGCGCGATGTATCCATCCCGAGGGGCGGGGATACAGAAGCGGGAGCGGGAGTGAGTCGAGTACAAAGGGGACTCAGGTTGGGACGAGCAGGGGAAAGGAGGGTGGAGGAGAGAGGATGACCGAGCGTAACGGTCTGGACGTTCATCCGCCCACGGTGGCCGCAACAAAATAAAACCAAGTTCTGTCGGCCGGATTCGAAGGCAGCGCTCGTGTCGCGGACTTTGTGCGCCAGCGTGTCACGGATTCGGTGCGGCAGCTCAGTGGTCCAGGGGGGGGTGGCAACGCCATTCCCTGCGCCGAAGGCTGTCCGGCGAACGTGGCCGAAACTATTATGCGCCTGGGGGGTCAGGATTTGTTCGCCCAGACTTTCTGGCTAGGCCCGAAGATTCACCTCCCCTAGGGCTACCCCACAGCAGGGCATCGCATTACCTGTCGGCCCCCCTCGCTGCTTCCTTCCAGTCGCCGTGACGCCAAGCGACTGCGAAACGCGAGGAGCGATGGCGACCCGGACGCTATGAAGTAATGCCGCGATTGGCAATCTAACTGGTACGGCAAAAACAATGCACAATTTTCCAGCCAAGGGAGGGAGATTGGGAAGCCTGGCCTTGAGGAGGCGCAGGAACGATGAGGATGATGATGTGGGTCAGCGGGTCCGGCTACAAGGGATCCCCTTGGGACTGCTCCCCCCCGGGAACCCTCCGCACATGCAGCATAATGCCGCCGAGTTACCTGGGCGCCAGGACTCGCGTGGAGGAGGCGATGAGGACCGCGCATCTGGGTATAAACAGCTAGATGCAAGAACTCGTAGTTGGGTGTACAAGACCAGGCTGCGCAAGCGCGATGCATCCATCCCTAAGGGCGGGGAGGACGAGGAGGAGGAGGAAGAGGAGGAGGGGAAGGCGCGGACGAGGTTTTCAGAAACGCGCCAGAACACTCACGCACTAAAGGGCTTGTGGGACTTCCACAAACAGGGCGGGCAGGCACTCCACCACCTCGAAGCCTTCGGGTGTGACGGGGGATGGTGCTGCCTCATTCCTGAGGTCTGGACCACTTCCGTAGGGCCTGCTTTTCATTCTGGATCGTTCTTGGACGGTCCCCAGGCCCGGGGAGGGCTCCCGGAGGCCGGACATCGTCGAAAACCTGCAGCTCACATTTTTCTGGAGCATCGGATCTCTGGGCCTACGCCTGCGCTGGGCCTTCCGCCCTGCGCGCCCTTTTCCCAGCGAGGTGCTCCCGCTGTGCACCCTCCGCGGGGCGGCCGGCGACGGGCAGATGGACCTGGGCGGCCGGGCGCGCTGGAGCTCTCCGCCACAGGCGGGCAACTGTGGCAGCGGGGGGCGGCTGCCCTGGGGGCGACGGGGGAGGAGGAGGAGGAGGAGGAGGAGGAGGAGGAGTGAGGAGGGCGGAGGAGGAGGAAGGAGGAGAGGAGGAGGAGGAGGACGGAGTAGGAGGAGGAGGCGGAGGAGGAGGAGGAGGGGGGAGGAGGAGGAGGAGGAGGAGGAGGGAGGCAGGAGGAGTAGGAGGAGGAGGAGGAGGAGGAGTGAGGAGGCGGAGGAGGAGGAGGATGAGGAGGAGGAGGAGGAGGAGGAGGAGGAGTGAGGAGGAGGTGGAGGAGGAGGAGAGAGGAGGAGGAGGAGGAGGAGGAGGGAAGGGAGGAGGGGGAGGAGGATGAGGAGGCGGGCGGAGGAGGAAGGAGGAGAGGAGGAGGAAGCAGAAAGGGGAGGAGGAAGCAGGAGCAGGAGGAGGAGGAGGAGGGGGCGCAGGCCTTGTCGCCAGCCGCCGCTGCCCTGCGGGGAGGCGGGGGGGAGGCGGGAGTGCGGCGAAGGAGGAGGGGGGGGCGGGGGAATGGGCAGGCTGGGGCAGGGGGGCAGGGCACGGGAGGCGGAGGAGGCGGGGGAGGGGGAGGGGTGTGAGTTGGGGAGGGGGAGGGCCAGAGAAGGGCGGGGGGCGGGAAGGAGGAGGAGGAGGAGGAGGAGGAGGAGGAGGAGGAGGTTCTCGAGGCCGGGGGATTGTGGAGCCCCTCCTCGTTTTCATATGGTTTTTCGCCGTGATCCGCTCATGTTATTCTTCCATCGCGATATCGTTCTCTCGTGTTCTCTCTCTCTCTCTCTTTGTCTCACTCTGTCTATCTCCTGCACCAGGCCAACGCATGCCGATGCGATACGAATCCATTGCCAACCCATGTCAATGCCAATGCAATGCCAGTGGGGGAGTCCTTCCGTTCGGTGGATTTCAATAAGAATCCCCCGTTCTCGAGGAGGAGGGAGAGGAGGAGCAGGATGAGGAGGAGGAGGAGGAGCAGCAGCAGCAGCAGCAGCAGCAGAGAGGAGGAGAGAGGAGGAGGAGTGAGGAAGGAGGAGGAGGAGGAGGAGGAGGAGGAGGAGTGAGGAGGAGGAGGAGGAGGAGGAGGAGGAGGAGGAGGAGGAGGGGAGGAGGAGGAGGAGGAGGAGCGAGGAGGAGGAGGAGGAGGAGAGGAGGAGGAGGAGGAGGAGGAGGAGAGAGAGGAGGAGGAGAGAGAGGAGGAGAGAGAGGAGGAGGCGGAGACGGATGCGGAGGTTGCGTGCTGACAGTCCTGAGTCGCAATGCAGCTCTGGGGACTTCAGCACCGCGAATCAAGGTGACTGTTGCGTCCTGTCAATCCTAGATCGCTCCAGAAAGCCATCCCTGGGACTTCAACCACACGCATCCTCAAAACTGCTGCAAGCTTTGAGGGCGAATGTACACGGTGGCAATGCGAAGGCCACACTTTAAAAAGCGACCCGCCCTCCATTATGAAGCTGTTGCAAGCTGTTGCGACGAGTGTGCGTGGCGGAAAGTTGAGAGCCACATTTGGAAGACGGTCCACCTTCTGTCCGTGAATATGCTGCAGGTTTGGGAGACGAATGTGCGGGGCGCTGTGGCGAGAACCAAACTTTAAAGACGATCCGCCCGCCCTCTGGGAATCTCTTCCACATTTCAAGCTTCAGTGTCCTACGCGGTATGGATTTCCCAGGCGCGACAGGGAGACGCGATTTATAAGGAGCTGGGACGGAAGAGGAGGAGGAGGACGACCAGTGTAAAATCAAGACGCGCCAACGATGTTGCAAAAAACTTTCTCTTCGAATTCTCTCTTTCCTAAAAGGTTGTTCTTCCTGTGGGAATTGGCCGATTCGAAGACAAGCGTTAGAGGTTCCTCGGTGGTGCCGAATCCAGTTCCTGTGACTCAAACGCCGCGGATCAACGTGACCGTTGCGTCCCGACAGCCCTAAATCTTGTTACAACGCCGTCTTTTGGGACTTTAGCACCGCGAATCAACCTTTGACTGTTGCGTGCTGACAGTCCTAAGTCGCGTCAGGGTGCGATTCCTGTGACTTCGGTCGTGCGCACCACTGGAACTGCTGCAGGCGTTCATGGCGAACGTGCGCGGCGCTGTGGCGAGAACCACATTTTGAGCAGGCGCCGCCCTCCATCCTTGAACGTGCCGCACGCGTTTCCGACGCGTGTGCGCGGCGTTCGGGCGGGAACCGCCTTTTGAAGACGGCCCGCTTCCCGCCTGTTGCGGAGTTGTAGGACGACGGTGCGCGAGGCGACAGCCACGTTTTGGTAACGACCCGCCCTCCAGCCGTGAGCCCGCTGCAGGCTGTCCAGGCGAGTCTTCGCGGCGCTGCGGCGGGGGCCACGCTTTGAGAACGACCAGTCCCCCATCCGTGAAGCCGTCTGCGCCGTTTGAAGACGAATGTCGGTCCTCGAGTGCGGGAGGAGGAGGAGGAGGAGGAGGAGGAGGAGGAGGAGGAGGATAGGGGATAGAGGATGGAGGCGGAGGAGGAGGAGGAGGAGGAGCAGGAGGAGCAGGAGGAGGATCAGGAGGAGGAGGCGGGGGAGGAGGAGGATGATGAGGAGGAAGGCACCACTCTGGCGTGACGAAGCTTGTTGCGGGCGCCCCCCCGCATGTGCGCGGCGCTAAGATGAGATCCACATTTGGAAGACGGTCCGCCTTCCGTCTGTGAATGTGTCACGAAGTTTCGAGACGAGTGGGCGTGAGGCTAGAGCCACATGGTGAAAACGACCCGCCCTCCATCCGTGAACCTGTTGCAAATTTCCAGCTTCAGGGTCATAGTTGGCGAGGAAGTCTCAGGCGAAACGCCCAGCCCGCCCAACCGACACGTCTGGGGGCGTTACAGGGAGGAGTTACCTGCAAGGAAAAGGGATGGAGACGGAGGAGAAGGAGGAGGAGGAGGAGGAGGAGGAGGAGGATGAGGAGGAGGAGGAGCAGGAGGCAGCAGGATGAAGGGGAGGAGAGCGGGCCCTTCTCGCCAGCCGCCCACTGGTCGATTCGGGGCGTCGGGGGTTGCGGTGGCGGGGAGGAGGTAGGAGGCCTTAGGGGGCAATGTTGGGAGGGGTGGCAGGCAGTGGAGGTGAGGAGTCGGGGGGGAGGGGGGGGTGTTGAGCTGGTGGAAGGGGGAGGCCAGAGAAGGGCGGGGGCTGGGAGGGGGCGGGAGGAGGAGAGAGGAGGAGGAGGAGGGAGGAGGAGGAGGAGGAGGAGGAGGAGGAGGAGGAGGGAAGGAGGCGGAGGAGGAGGGGAGAACGAGGAGGAGGAGGAGGAGGAGGAGGAGGTAGGAGGAGGAGGATGAGCAGGAGGATGCGGAGCTCCTTCCGCTCGTTCTATTTCTCGCACTCGTTCTTCCCTGTTCCGCATTCTGGGTGTCTCACCTCCGCCTTGGCCGCTCACCGCTCGACCCCTCCCCGCCTCGCTCCCTCCAGCCTTGAGCCTCCCGTCGTTCCTCTCGCTCTCTTCGCCGTCACGCTTGAGGGCCACCTGCTCCGCCCTCGCACTCCGTCAAACTATCATCGGCTTCAGTCTTCATGAGGATGATGGCGACGACGGCGACGACGACGACTACGATGACGATGCTGATGTTGATGGCGATGATCATGATGCTGCTGCTGATGATGATACTGCAGTGCCGTTTTTAATACATGCTCCGCGTGCGGAACATGTATTAAACATGCAGGGATCTGGTATTAAAAACAACGATGAGTTCATGCATACATTTATTCATACATTAATCCCATGTGTTAAACATCTTAAATGTTAAATCCCATGTATTACAAACTGCCCTGTACTGATAATTTGAGTGGGTTGGAGACCTTTCGCAAGGGGCCTGTCTTCTTAAGACCAGACCGGAGTATTGTGGTTCATGTTCCGTTCGGAGCAGGCCCTGTTTCATCCCCCCTCCCAATCACCCAAATTGAACGGTGCATGTTATCCCTCCCAATCACCCCCTGAACCTGATTCCTTTACGGCCGCAGAACATGAACAGAGAGTTAGGGCTATGCTAACTTACGCTATGGCCGCAATTAATGAACGTCTCATGTTCCGAATCCCCTAAAATATGTACCGGGAGTTTGGGGTATGCTAATTCCCACTATGGCCGCAACGGTTCAGTTATGCGGGAAAGAAAAGGAACTTATCATTTTTACAGAGGGTCGAAAAACTGAACCGTTCAATTATCAGTGTCGGGGATTTTCATCGTTCATTGTGTGCGGGTTGAGAAACTGAACGTTTAATCTCAGGGTCGGGGAAATGAACCATTCATTACGTGGGGGGGTGGAAAATGAACCGTAATTTTTCGATGGGGTTTAGAACATAAACTGTTTATTTTTCTCGGGTCGGGGAAATGAGCGTTTCATGCTGGGGACTGGGGAATCGAGCCAGTTGAGATGAACCAGCTGCGTTGGGCGCTTAGAAAACGAACCACGTTCCAATGAATGTGTTGCTTGGGCTATAAGGGTGAAAGGGTTTAATCCAGTCAGAATATGATGGTGATGATGCTGATGATGCTGAAAATGATGATGATGATGACGATGATGACGATGATGACGATGATGATGATGCTGATGCTGATGCTGATGCCGATGCTGCTTATGATGTAAATGATGCTGCTGATGATGCAAATGATGATGCTGTTGATGATGCTGATGATGATGCTGTTGATAATGATGACGATGATAATGATGATGATGGTGGTGATGATGATGCTGCTGATGATGCTGATGATGCTGATTATGATGCTGATGATTATGCTCATGATGCCGATGATTCCAATGATGCCGACTATGATGATGCTGCTGATGATGCTGATGATGATGCTATGCTGACGGTGATGATGATGGACATGGTGATGATGGTGATGCTGATCGTGATGATGATGATGATGATGATGATGATGATGATGATGATGATGGTGGTGGTGGTGGTGGTGGTGGTGGTGGTGATGATGATGATGAATGATGATGATAATGATCATGCGGATGATTTTGAGGCTGCTGCTGCTGGTGATGATGGTGACGAGGAGGATGGCGATGATGGCAATGGTGGTGGTAGCGATGATGATGAGCAGACTTACTAGGTGTACGGGAGTATGGCTGAGGCGAGGAGCGAGCGCTGCGGCGTCTCTCCGTAATTCGCCGTTTGGGCGCAGGCTGGCCAAAACCGGCTCCGTGCGGCGCCGCTCCCCCTCCCCCACCCCCCTTTCCCGCGATCCGCTTGCCGTGGCAGGCAGACCATTCGCTGCCCTTTGCCTGCCTTCTCGCGCGACCTTCTCCCCGCACTGCAGCCGGGGTGTGCCTCGCACGACCGCCTGTGGAGTAACACCGCCTGCTGCCCACTGCCTGCCTTCTCGCACGAACTGATCCCCGCACTGCGGCTGAGATATACCTCGCGCGATCGGACCAGTGCCTCATTCTACCAGTGCTACCAGTGCCTCACTTCTCGCGCGACCGGACCCCCGTGCTGCAGCTGAGGATCTGTCCCTCGAGCGCCCTCCTCGCACGAGCTCACCCCTGCGTTGTAGCTGGTATGTGTCTCGCACGACCCCCGCTTGCAGCAGCAGAGCCCGCTGCCACCGTCTGCCTTGGCGCACGATCTGAACCCCGCGGTGTAGCTGAGATGTGTATCGCACGACACCCATGCACCAATGGAGCCTTCTGCCACTGCCTGGCTTCTCGCACGATCGGGCGCCTGCACTGTAGCTGAGGACCTGTTCCATGAGCGCCCTGCTCGCAGGAGGTCGCCCCTGGATTGTCCTGTAGACGTGTCTCGCA
>CAUYUJ010003011.1:62500-65000 GCA_963575745.1 Prorocentrum cordatum | reverse complement strand
CCTCCCCCCCCTTACTTTGGTGCAGGTGGCCTGTCCTGGGCACGGCGCGTCGGCGCCCGGTCAGCTCGGTCAGCGCCCGCTGGAGAAAAGAAAAGCGCCAGGGGAGCAGCCTCTCTGACCGCCACACCGCTACGCGGCGGATGTGGGCCAGCTCCCATGCCGAAGGCGGCCCAATCTGTAGCCCCTGTGCCACGCTGCGTTCGCCCGCACCCTGCTCGGCTGCAGAGCTCGAGGAGTTCCTCGCTTCTTGTGCCTCCTCGGCTATGTGTTGGGGGCCCTCCCGCTGCGGAGGCGCCCCCGGCCCGCACTCCCTCCGGCAACGGCGGCCCCCCCCCTCATCCAGGAGGTGGCCTGCCTCGCGGAAGGTCCAACAGCAACACCCCCGGCAGCGGCGGTAGCCCAGGCGCAGCTGACGAAGCATCCTGGCATGCGGCTCGGCACTGCCCGCCTTCGCCTCTTGCTCTCCCCTCCTCCTCCTCCTCCTCCTCCTCCTCCTCCTCCTTCCTCTTCCTCCTCTCCTCCTCCTCCTCTCCCTCCTCCTCCTCCTCCTCCTCCTCCTCCTCCTCCTCCTCCTCCTCCTCCTCCTCCTCCTCCTCCTCCTCCTCCTCCTCCTCCTCCTCCTCTCAAGCCTCGCAGCCGGCGGCGCGGCGCCCGCGGCGGCCCATGGTCCCCTCGCCGAGGCGGCGGGCGCGAGCCCGCGGCGCGGCGTGGCGCTGAGGCCGCCCGGCACCGCGTGCGCTGGCCGCCTGCGGCGCACGTGCCGGCGTGGGGCGCGGCGGGGCAGCCGCGGCGCCACCACGTCCCGTGGCTTGAGGGGGGGCCCAGGAGGCCTGCTGAAGCCGCCGCAGCACCCCGGCATGATGCGGGACGGCGCCCCTGGAGACGGAGGGCGCCTCTCTTCTGCAGCGGAGAGGCGGCTGCGCAGGGGCCGTGCCCGCCAGTCGGCGGACGCGGCCATTGCCAGACCCACCGCTGAGAAGAAGCAGCTGCAAGACGACCTGGACGCCAAGAGCGCCGATGAGGTCGGCCACAGGGTCACTGCGCTCATCCCCATGCTGGGGGAGCTACTCGGCCTGCTCCTGGAGGCGCAGGCGGCGCGCGACGGCGCGGGCCTCGGAGGCCATGCGGCGCCCGCAGGGCTGCGCGCCGAGGCTGCTACGTTCGTGCCGCTTCACCACCTGGACATGAAGGGCGGTTGGCAGAGCGTGGAGACGGCGCCGAAGCTGTACCACGAGGAGGCGCCGCGCTGGGCCAGCGACGCGGGCGCGGAGGCCGAGCAGGTCTGTGTGCTGGTGGCGGCGCTGAACCAGAGCGCGGGGCCGCGCGTGGTCCCTGCGACGGCGGCAGCGGCGGCGGCGGGCGGCGGCGCGGATCGGGCCCCTACGGGGGATGACTGCCCTGCTGCTCGGGCCGCGCTGGGCAGCCATGCGGCGCCCCAGGCGCCTGCCCAGGCGCCAGCGGCCCTCTGCAACGGTGAGTCCCTCTGCGGAGGCGTGGACCCGTTGGTCGGCGAGCCCCTCCACGGAGGCGTAGGCCAGGCGCAGAGGGCCCCTGGGGGCGCCAGCATCACTGTGGCTGACGAGCAAGTTGATGGGGAACAGCAGCATGCAGGCCGTGAGACGGCCGAAGTGACACGGCGCGAGAATGCGGGACCCGCCACGGGCGAGGCGGTTCCCAGCAGCAGCGACGAGAAGCTGCTGGACGGCGCCCTCGCCAACGCCAGCATCACGTTGGCGCTCCCTGTCGCGGTGCCTGCCGAGGAGGTGGACGCGAACGACGGCGAGAAGAAGCTGGACGACAGGCGCGGCAAGGAGCTGCGCGGCAGCCAGGAAGGCGAGGCCGACGGCAAGGGCGTGGACGACACTGCTGCGCAGGTGGCGGCTGCGTGCGCGCCGTCTGGAGCCTCGCCTGGACTCCAGGCACTCGATTCGGACAGCTACGTGGCGGGCAAGGCTGGTCGCAAGTCTGCACGCCAGGGGCGGAGGCGACTGAAGGCGGCCGCCAGTGCAACAGGGTGGATCGCGGGCAGAGTAACTGCCTGCGAGGCGGCAAGCGGTATGCTGATCTTGCTGCTAGTGTGCCTTGCCGCTGCCCTGGTCCCCACGCCCGACTCCACCAGCACGTACATGCTCATCCTGCCCGAGGGCAATGCGCAGCCCATCGACACCAGCTCCCACGAGCTGAGCGGCTCCATGAAGGTGCAAGCGGCGAAGCAGGAGTCTCTCGTCCGCAACCTTCTGAATCGCTACGACCAGGACGGGGACTACGTCATCTCAGCAGCTGAGTGGCTTGGCGCGGGCGCTGCGGGCGCGGGCTACTCGAATGGGGCAGAGCGGATCTTCCTGACCGTGGACCTCGACGGGGACGGCCTGATCGACCTTGCGGAGCTGCACGCCATCGCGGCCACGTACACCCGACAGCAGGGCGCAGTACCGCCTGCCGACAGCGGCTCAGCGCCAGTACGCGCTGGAGGCTGACTGGCTGCGTGGTCATCTGGACC
>CAUYUJ010003011.1:20000-57500 GCA_963575745.1 Prorocentrum cordatum | reverse complement strand
ATCTTTCGCCATCTTGGAGCCCTTGGAGCCGTTTTCGGCCATCTTGGATGTTCCGACCGCTCGCGAACCCCCCCGTCCAGGTCCAGGGGCGAGGGCAGGAGGAGGCGTAAGACCCTCCCCGAAGGGGATGGGCGGTCGGAAGAGGAAGCGCCGTAAGACCCGCTACGCCCAGAGGGCCGGCGGGATTGGCGCAGCGGCGCCGACGGCAGGGTTCGCAGCTCGATTGGTCGGAGGTTGATAGATCTCCTACCCTGACTCGTCGATTAGCGAATTGGCTGTTTTCGGTTCGCGAGAGGGCGTCGAGGCAGTCATTTTTGCGGGTCCAGGTCCGTCGGTTTCGGTCCCAGGCCGTGTTCACTAAAGGGTGGTTTACTAAAGGGAGGTTTGTCCACCGCCGAATTGGGCCCAGGGAGGGCAGAGCGCCAGCGCGCCTCAGGGGCCGCACGGGGTGGCGCCCGAGCATCGGCACGCGCGTCGGGGTGCGCGGCTGCGGGCCACGTGCACCCGGGAGAAGGCCCCCCCCAGAAAGGGTGACAATGATAGCACGATGCGAACCCTACCCCTACCCCCCACGATTTCTGAGGGGGAGGGTGGGTTCACTTCGTTCGGGAGCTCCCGAGCGAAGTGAACCCCACCCTCCCCCTTCAGAGATCGTGGGGGGTAGGGGTAGGGTTCGCATGTGGCTTCCTGCGCTGGCCAGACAGGCAATCTTCTGTATGAGCTGACCGCAGTGGGGGCGGGCCATGGTGCATCCGCAGTCTTCCGTGACGTGAGGAGCACCTCGCATTCGTCTTTGGGAGTCCAGGGCGTGGGCGCGCGATGCGGGCCTGCTCACCAACATCTTATGTGGCGGATCCAGTGCAAGTCGCCCAGTAAGGGTGCTGACAAGCAGCGCAAGTATTCGGAGAAAGTCCACCTGCGAGCGCGGACTGTGCTGGCCAGGGTGGCTATCCGCTGGTCATGTCCGTCGGGCCAGCACGCGGAAGGAGCCGCAAGCGTTTTCGCCAGAGGCGCGTTGTTGTGTTGGGTCGTGGCCCCTGCGAATCTGCCCGACACAATGCGAATGCATAGAAAGAGGGGAGGAAGGATGAAGAGGGAGCGCAAGTACGAAGAGTCGGAGCAACAGGAGAAACGATGCAATTAGTAGGGGGATTTATCATAGCATTGTTAATCTTAGTTACTGGGGTGGATGAGGAGTCGGTGACGCTAGTTCGTAGCTATGGGGCGCTTGTTTATTGAAATGAGTATCGAAGACGCCTACGGCGAATCACCGCCGCCCCCTGCCTTTTTGGAAGCGCCTATGTGGCCGAACGTTGAGGCCAGACCTGCCAAGCTATCGGACCATGTGTTCCCCGAATCGGTTTGGAAAGCCTTCGGGGAACACGTGGGCATCTTGAAGGTCATCTTGGCCGTGTGGAGGCCATTTTGACTCTTTCGGGTCTTCTTGGAGGACGTCTTGGAGGGCTCTCGGGCCGTCTTGGGGGCCTTTTGGGGCCGTCTTAGGCCTCTTGGGCGATCTTTGGGGGCACTTGGGCCGTCTCGGGCCGTCGGAAGGCCGAACAAAAAGAAAATGCCACAATTCTTCAACAACTCATGGGAAATAAATGCTTTTGGCCTTTTCGGCCCTTCCTAGAGGCCCTCTCGGGAGCCTCTTGCGCCGTCTTTGGCTATCTTCGGGCCATCTTCAGCCGTTTTGGTGGGCTCCTGGCCCGTCCGACGCCGTCGGAAGCTTTTTGGGGGGCCCCTCTAGGCCGACTTGGGGCCCTCTTGGAATGCTCCAGGGCCGTCTTGGAGGCCATCTTGGGCGTCTTAAAAGCCTCTTGGGCCGTCTTTGGGGCCTCTTGGGGCCGTCTTGGGAGCTTCTTGGGCCGTTCTGGGGCCATCTTGGAGGCCTTTGGGCGATCTTTGGGCGATTTTTGGGGGCCTCTTGGGCCGTCTCGGGCCGTCGGAAGGCCGAAAAGAAGCAAATGTCAAAATCCTTCAAACACCTATGGGAAATTAATGTTTTTGGCGTTTTCTGGCCTTCCTAGAGGCCCTCTTGGAGGCCTCTTGGCCCGTCTTGGGCCAGCTTCGAGCCAACTTCGGCCATCTTGGTGGGCTCCTGGCCCGTCTGACGCCGTCGGAAGCTGTTTGGGGGGCCTCTCTGGGCCGACTTGGGGTGCTCCAGGGCCGTCTTAGAGGCCATCTTAGGCGTCTTGGAGGCCTCTTGGGTCGTCTTTGTGCCCTCTTGGGGCCGTCTTGGGGGCCTCTTGGGCAGTCCTGAGGCCATCTTGGAGGCCTCGTTGACGATCTTGGGGCGATCCGTCGGAATGCCGAGAAGAAGCAAATGCCCAAATCCTTCAACACCCTAAGGAAAATCAACGATTTTGACCTCTTCGGGCCCTCCTGGAGGACCTCTTGGGGGCTTCTTGGGCTGTCTTGGAGGCTTCTTGGGCGAACTTGCGTATCTGGGACCCTCTTGGGCCGTCTGGGAGGCCGTCGTAGACCATCTTGGGCGAGCTTGAGGGCCATCTTGGTTGTCTTGGAGGCCATCTTGAGCCGTATTGGAGAATTTTTTGCGGACGTTGAGGTCGTTTGCGGGCCTGGAGCTCCCTCCCGGGACCCTGGCGGGACGCGCCGGAGCCCCAGGGGGAGTGCTTTTGGAAAAGAACCAAAACCAAAACCGAAATCATCTAGCACGCCGGGCACCCCTGTGATGAATCAACTGGGGGCGGCGGATATCGTGGCCTGCGGCTCATCACGCCACCGTGCCCAGGTTGTGGGTCAGTGGCCTCTTAGATACATATGAGGGTCTCTCGGGATGCCTCTCGTGGGCTCGTGGAGGCCCCTTACGGGGCTCTTTGGGGCTCCTTGCGGGCCTCTGGGGCCGCCTGGAGGCCTCTTGGAGCCTCTCGGAGGCTCTGGGGGACCTCTGGAGGGATCTTGGAGCCATTTTGGGGTGGAGAGCTCGAAATGCCACTTCGCATTTCACCTCTTCGGCCCCTCTTGAGGCCGTCTTGGGAAGGCTTGTGGGTTAATCTTTGGGCCACCTGGGCCGTCTTGGGGCCCGCTTGGGGCGATCATGCTGAAAGCAGGGTTGGATGGTGTTGGCGTCTTGGAGCCCTCGTGGGGGTTATCTCGGGGCGTCTTGAGCCGTCTTGTGGCCATCCGGGGCGTCCTGGAGCGCCATTGGGCCGCCTCGGGCGCTTTTTGGAATGTGTTGGTGGCATCTTGGGCTCCTTTGGATCCATTTTGGGGGCGGGTCTCTCGCTGGCACTTGCGACAAGCCCCGAGAGGCACGCGACAAGCCCATGAGGCACGCGCTATACCCTGGGGAATCTGGCACCTTGGGGTCCAGGCCCCTTCAGGGCATTCGGTCACTCAGGGCAGAGAATTCACCGGACCTGAGGACACTCCACCTCGTGCCTCGCGGCACGGTGGCGAATGTCGTTAGTAACGAGGGATGTAGCAACAAACGGCTGACACTTCCCACCACAGGCGCCTTGCTGCCAGGAGAGCCGCCCTCACCTTGGATAAAGCAACGTTGTGTGGGTCATAACCGATGTGACGGTTTGGTGCCGCTTGTACCCACTTCACCGTGCTGCCCCCTTCGGGCTTCCCGAGTTTGGCCACGCGGCCTGGGCGAGAGCTCCCGCGCCGTCCCGGCCCAGCTGCGGCCGCCTAGCTGCGGCGCCTCTCCGCACCTGCACCGAGAGAGAGAGAGCCCGCCGCAGCCCGCGTGCGCGGAGAGGTCGTGGGCGTCGCCGTGGTCGCTTTCAGCGTCAACGCGGACCCGGAGGCCCTGATCGCACAGGCGGGTGGCTCGGGATGGCCCTCGGTGGACGAGGCCCGCCGTCGGCGTGGCTCCGGGCCCAAGAGCCTCTGCCTCCTCGCTTCTTCCTCTTCTGTTCCTTCTCTTCTCCGTCCCTTGTCGCCCCTCCTCTCACCTTCCCCCCTCTTCCTTTTCTCCCTCGTCTCTCTCTCTCTCTTTTCCCCCCATCTTTTTTTCCTGCTTCCTTCTCTCTCTCTCTCTCCCCCGCTCTTCTCCTCTCTTCTCCCTCCTCGTCCCTCCCTCTGGCGACCATCTTGGGCCGTCTTTGGGCCATCTTTAGGGTCCAATGGAGCCATTTTGGACTCCTTTTTGGCAGTCGTGGGGCCTTCTTTGTGCGTTTTGGGGATCTCTTTGGTCGTCGTGGGCTGTCAGACGCACCCCATAGCGAAGCCGTTAAAATCATTGAAGCACCTAAGACAACTCAGTGTGGTGGCCCCTGGAGACTCTCTTTAGGGTGCTCTTGGGGCCCTCCTGTGCCGCCTTTGGAGCCTGGTCGGCTGTCTTGAGGTCGTCATGGTCCGTCTTGGGCCGTCTTGGACCTCAACAAGAGGCCTCAGGGGCCGAACACACACCCACACCCACACACACCCACACCCACACCCACACCCACACCCACACCCACACCCACACCCACACCCACACCCACACCCACACGCACACGCACACGCACACGCACACGCACACGCACACGCACACGCACACGCACACGCACACGCACACGCACGCGCACACGCACACGCGCACACGCACACGCACGCACACGCACACGCACACGCACACGCACACGCACACGCACACGCACACGCACACGCACACGCACACGCACACGCACACGCACACGCACACGCACACGCACACGCACACGCACACGCACACGCACACGCACACGCACACGCACACGCACACGCACACGCACACGCACACGCACACGCACACGCACGCGCACGCGCACGCACACGCACACGCGCACGCACACGCGCACACGCGCACGCACGCACGCGCACGGCACGCGCACGCGCACACGCAACACGCCACACGCACACGCACACGAACACGCACACGCACACGCACACGCACACGCACACGCACACGCACGCACGCACGCACGCACGCGCACGCACGCACGCGCACGCGCACGCACACGCACACGCACACGCACACGCACACGCACACGCACACGCACACGCACATGCACACGCACACGCACACGCACACGCACACGCACACGCACACGCACACGCGCACGCACACGCACACGCACACGAACACGCACAGCACACGCACACGCACACACGCACACGCACACGCACACGCACACGAACACGCACACGCACACACGCACACGCACACGCACACGCACACGCACACGCACTCGCACACGCACAAACACACAAACACGCACGCACACGCACACGCACACGCACACGCACACGCACACGCACACGCACACGCACGCACGCACGCACACGCACACGCTCACGCGCACACGCACACGCACACGCACACGCACACGCACACGCACACGCACACGCACACGCACACGCACACGCACACGCACACGCACACGCACACGCACACACGCACACGCACACGCACACGCACACGCACACGCGCACGCACACGCACGCACACGCACACACACACACACGCACGCACACGCACACGCACACGCACACGCACACGCACGCGCACGCGCACGCGCACGAGCACGCGCACGCGCACGCGCACGCGCACGCGCACGCGCACGCACACGCACACGCACACGCACACGCACACGCACACGCACACGCACACGCACACGCACACGACGCGCACGCGCACGCGCACGCGCACGCGCACGCGCACGCGCACGCGCACGCGCACGCGCAGGCGCAGCACGCGCACGCGCACGCGCACGCGCACGCGCACACACGCACACACGCACCACACGCACACACGCACACACGCACACCACGCACACACGCACACACGCACACACGCACACCGCACACCCGCACACGCGCACCCGCGCACGCACGCAGCACGCACGCACGCACGCAAGCCGCACGCACGCACGCACACACACACGCCCACACGCCACACACGCACGCACACGCCACGCGGACACACGCACACCACACGCACCACACGCAACACACACGCCCACACACGCACCACACACGCACACACACGCCACACACACAACAACACACACAACCAAACACACACAACCACACAACACACACACACACCCACACCCACACCCACACCACAACACACCCACACCCACACCACACCCCCACACACACACCACTCACCACAACACCCACCACACACGGCACACACGCACACAACACACCCCACACCCACACCCACCACCCAACACCCACACCCACACCCACACCCACACCCACACCCACACCCACACCCACACCCACACACACACACACACACACATTCATTCACATTCACACACATTCACACACACACACATTCACACACATTCACACACACACACTTTTGTTTTGGTAGTGCTTTTCACGCCTGGTAAAGGAGCCCGGCCCCCCTAGATCGGTTGACCATCGTTTCCCCCATCATCGGCCCCCCTCCGTGGCTTCTGACCGTGAATCGTGTAAAGCTTTTTAGGATCTTCTGCCGCAAGGGTATAGTTGGCCCCGTCGCGCCCCTTGATGCATGAGGAATGTGGTGGTGCCGTCAGCTGGTGTGGGACTGCTCCTCTCCTCTCCTCTCCTCTCCTCTCCTCTCCTTTCCTGTCATCTTCCTTCCCTCTTTTCCGTTCCTCCCGAGTCGACCATCGGGCCTTTGCCTCTGGGTGCCACCCCACTCTGCCGCCCCTCGTTCATCCTCTTCTCGTCCCCCTCCGCCTTCTCCCCGCTCCTTCTGCTCCCCTGCCCCTTCTCCCTTCTCCCCCCCCTCTCTCTCTCCTGCGCCCTTCTGGCCCTCTTCACCCCCGCTTCTGCCCCTCCTCCCGCCCCCTGGGTGGCCCCCTCGTTCTGCCCGCCTGCTGCCACGGCAGGTCGTGGCGCCGGTCGCCAGCTGTGCGCTCGCGCCGGAGACGTGCCTGATGCACTGCGGTGCCGACAGCTGCCAGGAGTTCGGCACGTCAGCGGAGAGGCCCTGACGCCGCTGCCCGCTGGAGGGGCGGGCAGCGGGGAGGGCTCCGCTGCGTGCGCAAGTGCGGCCGCTCTGTGCGCAAGCCTGGCTCAGCTCCGCTTTCTCGTGTGAGTAGTAGGGGGAGGGGGGGCGCAGGGGGTGGGAGGAGGAGGAGGGGGAGGAGGAGGAGGAGGAGGAGGAGGAGGAGGAGGAGGAGGAGGAGGAGGAAGACGAGGTGGAGGAGAACATTGAGGAGGAATGAGCAGGAGGAGGAGGAGGAGGAGGGGGAGGAGCAGGAGCAGGAGGAGGAGGGGGAGGAGCAGGAGCAGGAGGAGGAGGAGCAGGAGGAGGAGGAGCAGGAGGAGGAGGAACAGCAGGAGGAGGAGCAGGAGGAGGAGGAGGCGGAAGAGAAGGAGGATGAGGATACAACGGGCTGCTTGCTTTTCGTGTGGGTGCCCCGATTAGGCCATCTCTGTAGCCTATCTTGTTCTTGGACGCGTTCGGTTCCATCGCCTTGCACTCTTCATGATGGCATGATGATCCTGGTCTGGCCGAACAGACTCAGGGCCAGACTGATTGCGAGCCAGCTGGCCGCATTTCAACGCTTTCACCAGTGCCGTTTGATGTCACGTGGCTTTCCACACGAGGCGTTCCCCAAAGGGCCTTGCCTTCGAGGATCGAAGGAGTTGTCATCTCTTCCGAGGCGGAAGGCAGCGGAAGATCGGCCGAGGGCGGCGGAAGTAGAACGGCGGCGCCGCCGCCGGCTGAAGGCGGCGGAAGCTCGGCGGAGGCTGGCGGAAGCAAACGTGCCACCCTCACAGAAGTGGGGGGTGCTCGAGGGCGGGGTTTTGGAGCTCGCGTCAGCGGAAAAGCCCGCGAGTCGTATCGCCCGTCTACCTGCGCCTCCTGGGGTCCCGACCTGGCCAGACGTTGGATCGCGCCGAAGCGACCGTTTCGTTTGAGTCTTTTCCATGAGGCCCACCACGCAACTTCCTGCGACAAAAGGGAGTGGTGCGCGCAAGAAGAAGACGAAGAAGAAGACGAAGAAGAAGAATAATAATAAGACAAATAATAAGCAAAAGTTGACCTCCCAAGAGATGACAACGTTTTGGGGTTCAGGGTTTCCGAAATCCGCCGCACGTGTTCAGCTGTGCGGAGGCACCACTCTCTTGTGCAGGCTGCCAGGCCTGCCGCGCCCGCCTCTCGGTGCGGGCGCTCCGTCCCTGGTCGCTCTCGCGCCGCAGTCGTTCGCGTGCGCTGCTTCGGCTGACAGCGCGGGAGGCGACGACGCAGTAGTGTTGTCCATAACGGAGCCAGCAGTGCAGGGCTCGTTTCGATTCCCTCGACTCGATTCGACTCGATTTCGATGGCCTCCGATTCCGATTCGATTCGGCTTCGGATTCCGATTTCGGCTCCGATTCCTCAACGGAGGCCGACCAGCCTGCCGATTTCACCCGATTCGACTTCTCCCGACTTGGCTGCCGATTTCCGCCGATCCGATTCGTTTCGATCGCCGACCCGACTTGACGATTCGATTCTGGGCTCTCCTGGCAGTGATGCCTGTGTTCGCATCTCTTGTGGGTGGTCGTCCTGAGCTCAGGCTGGCCACGGAACGTCATTCTCGATGATGCTCAGGTGCTCGAGGCAGTGCAGTGCCCGCCACCGTGCTCGGGCAGCCCTCTGTGCGTTCGGCGCTTAGAGGGCTGTAGCATGCGCCAGCTCTGGCTTGGAGTCAGAGGCTGTGCGCCACTCCGCCGCCCCCCCCAGCAGCAGGGGGATACATGCGGCTTCCGATGTCGCACCCGTTGTTTGCCGCTTCTCGTCGTACTACCTGCGTCTCGTTGTTGCTGATTTGTCTTCCTCCTCCTCCGCCGCCGCCGCCGCCTCCACCTCCTCCGCCGCCGCCGCCTCCTCCTCTTCCTCCTCCTCCTCCTCCTGCTCCTCCTCCTCCTCCTGCTGGTTTTTCCTCAATCTTCTCCTCCTCCTCCTCCTCCTCCTCCTCCTCCTCCTCCTTCTCCTCCGCGTGTGCTGCGGGGCTTCTTGGGGGCCTCTTGGAGGCCTCGGGGACGGCCTCGTACAGGAGCCTCCTCAAAGCTCCTCAGGGCCTTTGGGGGGTCTTCCGGAGGCTCCTTGGGGGCTTTTCGGGGCGATGTTGGGAGTCTTGGGGGCCCTCTTGCGGGGGAGGGCTCCTAGGCCCCCTGCTCTTTCCCCTTCTTGGGCCTCTCTTGTCAGGCGATCGCAAACATGGATCAAGGCGGCGTGGATTAGCGACGGGTCTCGTTTCCATGGGAAATCGCGGATTTCCGCCGCCGTGCGAGGCGGCACCGGCCACATTTTAGGGAGGGCGCTTCCCCCGATCCATGGATTTGGCGACCGCGCGCCAAATCCATGGATCGCTAATCCATGTTTGCGCGCCCCCGACTCTTGGGTCCCTCTTGGGGCCCTCTCGAATGTCTTTCTGGGGCCGTCTTGGGTCCCCCCTACAGTGGAGACCCATGCCAAGAATCAGCCTGCTTGCCTCCTGGGTGCCTTGGGTGTCTGGGGTTTAGATGGTTGTTTTATGGAAAGCGTGATGTTCCCACGCCGAAAACCAATGGACGTCCTGGGGTTTCAGGGTTGGGCTCCGTGTGGAAGGCTTCGTTTGGTCGGGCCCCTGGGGCTTCTTGTGGAAGGCTTCTTCCGTGGGCTGTCTTGGGGCCTTCCTGGGCCGCCTCCGGGCTCTCATGGGGCCCTTTCGGGCCGTCGCGTGGCGGTCTGGGGGGGGGCCGCGCGGGCCGCCCGCGCACAGCCCTCCGCGAGCTCGGGCGCCAGGCTTGCGCCGCGACGTGGCTGTACCCCCAGGCCCCTGGGGAGCCCCCAAACCAGGTGGTGGTGATGATGGGCCTGTTTTCCACCGCCACCACCACAAGTTGGTGGGGGAGGGTGTCCTCCTCCTCCTCCTCCTCCTCCTCCTCCTCCTCCTCCTCCTCCTCCTCTTCGTCCTCCTCCTCCTCGTCCTCCTCCTTCCCCCCGCCAACTTATGGTGGTGGTGGTGGAAATCAGGCCAGGCCCATCAGGTGAGACATCCGGTGGTGACCCAGAGTCCCCAGAAAGTCACCGCCGGATTTTGGCGCACGGGGTCACCGCCGGGTTTGCATGGCTCCTGGGCCCACCAGCGTTCGGAACATCCTCGAGAAACCACGGGGGTCCCCAAACCAGGTGGGGACGCCAGATCGCCCGAGACTCACCGCTGGGTGTTGTCACCACCACGTTTGGGGACTACCAAGACCCCCAATGTCAAAGTCCGCGCCGAAACTGGCGACTTCGATTTTTCGTCGCTCCTCTCTGGCCGCGCGGCGCGCGTCCCTGGAACTTGAAACTGAGGGTTCGGGGAGTTGTAGAAAATTTGCGTTTGATTTTGCGGAGGGTGGACGGCCCCCCATGCCTCCCTGCCGCAACTTCTCGGCGACGGCGACGTCGAGGGCAACGGCGAGTCGGGGTCAAGCAAGGACGTGAGACAGCAAAGGGAGTCCTCGCGCGCGCGCATGCTGGGGTCGAGCAAGGACATGAGACCGAAAGGGGAGCCCTCGCGCGCGCATGCTGGGTCATGAGACAGCACTTTGTCTGGCGACAGCAGAAGTGGCGTGCAATCAGGCGAGCTCAGCACGGCGCTCGCCCACTGCGCGCATCTGGTGGGCGTTGAACTCTCGGCGCAGGTTGCGAGCCGCAGGTGCCGACCCGGAGACGCGTGGTGGCGCCTGGGGGCGCCTCCAGAGCGCCTGGGGCGCTCGCAGGCGACCGGGAGCCTCTAGGGGGGGGGGGCCTGGCAGGGCTTCGAGAAGCACAGGGGGGCGCTTGAGAGCGCGCTAGGAGAGCTTCGTGCGAAGTGTTGCGTCTGTGTTCGTAGATGTCCGTATCTAGATCCCAATGCGTTTCCCAGGTAGTTTTCTTTAGGTCCCGTACCGTTCTTTTGAAACCATGACCCCAACGCTTGTTTTTATCATGTGGAAGTCGAGTGGGATCCATGTGATAGTTATGTGTGATCTGAATGGATCTGTACAAGAAATACAGGTGGGCAATGCACATGGGGCCCAAGAGCAGCCCGCAGAGAGCTCCGAGCGCCCACTGGCCCGCTGGGCGGGTCGCCGCCGTCGCCAAGAATCGACGCGGCGGGGAAGACACCCGCGTCAGCCTCGAGTTCACCTGGAGGGTTCAGCGTAGATGGGCTGCGCAAGTCAGCGGACCGGGCCCCTGGCGCCCAGGGGGCTGTCGAGCGGAACCCAGCCACACGCGTCACGGGCGTTCGAGCCCATTCTCTCCACACGCGCAACGGAGGCCTCCACGTCGAGCCGGCGAAGCGCGTGGCAGCGACCAGAAGCGCGTCGTCACAGTTGTTTGAGATCGCGGGGGATTTTGAATGACGGCCCCCCATGCCTCCTTGCTGCAACTCCCGTGGCGACGGCGACGTCGACGGCACTGGCTACTGCAGGAAAGGGAAGAGAATGGTGGGAGGAGGATCGCATGTTTGCTCGGGCGCTCGTGCGCGCATGTCCGCCCATGAGAAAGGCGCGCGCAGTTGTTCCTGGCGACGGCAGAAGTGGCGTGCAATCGGTCGAGCTCAACGAAGCGCTCGCCCACCGCGCGCATTTGGTGGACGTTGAACTCCCAGTGCAAGTTGCGAGCCGCAGGTGCCAACCTGGGAACGCGTGGGAGCGCCTTGCGGCGCCTCGAGAGCGCCCGGGGCCCTCGCAAGCGACTGGGAGCCTCTGGGGAAGGGCCTCGCAGGGCCTCGAGAAGCTCGGGGGGCGCATAGGAGCGCGCTAGGAAAGCTTCGTGCGACATATTGAGTCTGTTTTCAGAGATGCTCCCTTCATAGATCCCAATACTCTTCCCAGATAGTTTGCCCTAGATCCCATATTGTTTTTATTGTTTTATTTAAACCAGGACTCCAACGCTTGTTTATAGTATACGATGATTTTACACAGGTATATGTATATACATATATATATATATACACGCAAATAACCTATATATATGTACAGGTCTATGGAGTTGTACGTATATATATATATACACATGTATGCATGTATGTATGGATGGATGGATGCATGTATACTCGTATGCTTATATGAAGGTATGTATGCATGTATGTGTGTGTATGTGCGTATATATGTATATGCCTGTGTAAATCGGTATGGATGCCTTCAGGTATATATGGTCCAGGGCTTGGGCCCCCCCCCCCCCCCCCCCCAATGCTGATGCCATTGGGCCCCCCCCCCCCGCGCGATGGTCCCCCCCGCCCCCCCCTGTGGGCGTGGCGTGGTGCTGCGCTGCGGTGCCCCCCTCCCCCCCCCTGTGGATGTGGTGTGGTGCTGTGGTGGTTCAGAGGTGGGCGTGGCGTGGTGCTGCGCTGCGGTGCCCCCCTCCCCCCCCCTGTGGATGTGGTGTGGTGCTGTGGTGGTTCAGAGGTCGTCGTCGTCGTCCTCGTCGTCCTCGTCGTCCTCGTCGTCGTCGTCGTCGTCCTCGTCGTCGTCGTCGTCGTCGCCGTCGTCATCGTCGTCATCGTCGTCGTCGCCGCCGCCGCCGGCGTCGTCGCCGCCGCAGCCGTCGTCGTCGTCGTCGTGGTCGTCGTCATCGTCGTCGTCGTCGCCGTCGTCGTAGTTGTCGCCGTCGTCGTCGTCGTCGTCGTCGTCGTCGTCGTCGTCGTCGTCGTCTCTGGGACCATACCATCTGGGGGGGGGGGCCCGAGGAATCCTGGGACCATACCATCTGGGGGGGAGGGGGGGGGCCCGTGGGCCCGGAGCCCGGGATCATATATGTACACATGTGCGTGTATGTATGTATGTATGTATGTATGTATGTATGTATGTATGTATGTATGAATGTATGTATGTACGTATGTATGTATGTATGTATGTTTGTATGTATGTATGTATGTATGTATGTACGTATGTATGCATGCATGCATGCATGCATGCATGTATGTATGTATGTATGTATGTATGTATGTCATGTCATGTCATGCCATGTCATGTCATGTCATGTCATGTCATGTCATGTCATGCCATGTCATGTATGTCATGTATGTCATGTATGTCATGCATGTATGCATGTATGTATGTATGTATGTAGGTAGGTATGTATGTATGTATGCGTGTACGCATGTACATGTGTATGTATGCATGCATGCATGCATGTGTACATGCATGCATGAATGCATGTATGTATACATGGATGCATGTGTGCATGCTTGCATGCATGTGTGTATGTACATGTGCATATATGTCTGTATGCTTGTAGGTATGTGTGAATGTATGGGTGTGCGTGTGTGTATGTGTGTAGTTATGTATGTCTGTCTGTATGTATGTATACATGTATGTATGCATGTATGTATGTATGTAGGGAGGTAGGTAGGAAGGTGTGTATGTATGTATGTATGTATGTATGGATGTATGGATGTATGCATATATGTATATGTATATGTATATATATATATATATGGGTGTGTGTATGTACGTATGTACGTATGTACGTCTGTACGTCTGTACGTCTGTACGTCTGTACGTCTGTACGTATGTACGTATGTACGTATGTACGTATGTATGTATATGGACCCTCTAACAGGATTTTCGAGTCCAGGGGGGTGAGAACGCGGGAGGGGGGACAGCCAATCGTTTCACACGCCGCGCCACCCCTGGCAAGCGGGGGTCGGCGGATTCTGTGAGGGCACTCATGATGTCTACATGATGGGTCACCTTAGGGGGGTCTTGATCTCCTTTGGGCCGCCTTGAGCACTCTTGTGCCCGTCTTGGCCGTCTGGGCAAGTTCTGGAGGCTGTTTGGGGACCCTCATAGGGGTCCTCTTGGGCAGCCTTGGGCCTTGTGGGCTGTCTCGGGGCCCTCAGGGGCAATGTTTGGGCCCTCTTTGGGATGTCCTTGGACATCCAGGAAACTTCTTGGGTCCCCTCATAGGGTTCTTTGTTTTCTCTTTTGCGCATCCGAGGCTTATCTTGGGCCGAGGGACCCGGGAAACCAGCACATTGAACCATCGTCGCACATCCCAAGGCTTTGCATGACTTTGGCCTTCCTGGGGAGCCTCTCGGGGCCCCTTGGCGTCTCTGCGGGTCTTCTTGGTGGCTGCTGGGTGCCTCTTGAGGTAATGTTGGGACATCTTGGTGGCAGCCTTTCTGACCTTCCTGGGCCGTCCTCGAACTCTAGGGGAGCACTGGAGAGTCCCATGGAGGCCTCGAGCCGTCCAGGGAGACTCGGGAGGGGGGGATGTACGGAGGGGCGCGTGCTTCGTGGGTGGTGGTGGTGGTCCTTAGAGGACTTGCTGGAACCCTGTCAGGAAACACTGGGTACTCTGCCACGGCTCAACACGCCAGGGGGCACGGCGGCGGATGAGTTACGGCACCCGTCGTGGTCGTCGTGAACTTCGGTCGGTCGGCACCTCTTTGTCCACCCCTTCCTTACGGTCCTCTGTGGAGGGGGGGGGGGGAATCGACGAGCGATGGTGCGGCCTTTCTCTCCCGCCCCGTGCGGCGCCAGGCTTGGCAACTCGCCGCCCGCGGCGCAGCTGGCGTCGTGGAGGGCCGGGCCCGAGGCTAGCGGCTAGGGGGTGGAGGCGGCAGGGAAGGGAGGGAGGGAGGGAGGGAAGGAGTGCGAGAGGGTGCTGGAGGCGGGGCCCTGGTATGGAGGGGGAGCAGCGGGAGAGGATGCCAGGATGCCAGGATGCGAGGCCGGCCCCCGCGCGCGCCCGCCCACGCCGGGGCACGGGGTCCAGGCAGGGCGGCACACCGGGCGCCAGTGACGACGACGACGACGACGGCGCCGACGACAACGACACGACCGACTAGGACTGGAGGGAGGTGGGGAGGGCAGTGAGTGAGACGGGGAGGGCAGTGCGGGCAGAGAAGGAAAGGGAACACTGGGAGGGGGCGAGGAGGACGACGGGGATGCGCAGGCGACGGCACACATGTCTGTCGACTTTTACGGTACTGGAGAGGCTGCTGTCGGCGTTTTGGGGGAGCTCGCCACTTCCGGCCAAATCTGACACTTGTGTTCCTAAGATCGCCGTTCCGAACGCCACCGACATCAAACATTTCCCCGCGCGCACACAGTTGTAGAGATGCATGCGCAAATATGCTTGCATACATACGTGTGTAACAATGTACACCAGCCTTAACCGTTCTAACAAAGCAACAGTGATAGAGGCGGGGAAGATGAGGATGATGAGGAGGAGGAGAAGGAGAAGGATAATAATGATAATAATAATAATACGAATAATAATACTACTACTACTAATAATAATGATATTAATACTAATACTAATACGAATACTAATACTAATAATAATAATAATAGTAATAATACTAATAATACTAATAATAATAAGAATACTAATACTAATAATAATAATAATAATCATAATAATAATAATAATGATAATAATAATAATAATCATCATAATAATGTTAATAATAATGATGATAAGAATAATAATAATAATATTAATAATAATAATACTAATAATAATACTAATAATAATATTAATATTATTAATAATAATAATAATAATAACAATAATAATTATAATAATAATAATAATAATAATAATAAAATAATAATGAGGAGGAGGAGGAGGAGGAGGAGGAGGAGGAGGGGAGGACAAGCTAGGTGCGCTCGCGTCATATCTGACGTCCTACCCCTCCCTCCCATCCCTTACCATGGCGCTGATTTTCTCTATCCGCGGACGCGTGTCGTAGCGGACCTGTGGCTCCGCGCGCGCGTGCGTAGTGGGTGGTGGTGCGCGTGCGTGCGTGCGTGCGTGCGTGCGTGCGTGCGTGCGTGTGTGCTGTGTGGTGTGGTGTGGTGGTGCTGGTGGTTGGTGGTGGTGGTGGTGGTGGTGGTGGTGGTGGTGGTGGTGGTGGTGGTGGTGGTGGTGGTGGTGGTGGTGGTGGTGGTGGTGGTGGTGGTGGTGGTGGTGGTGGTGGTGGTGGTGGTGGTGGTGCGGCGCGGTGGTGGCGGGCGGATGGGCGCGCGAGAAAGAGGCCCGCGCTGGGGCGAGAACGCCATCCTCAACGACGGAGGCCAAACACCGATCCGAAAATGAGGCCCACGCTGCAGCGGGAGCACGATTCGGAACGATTCGGGAGCAGAAATGAGGCCGGCGCCTCAGCGAGAGCAGCATTTTAGAAAAAAACACAAGCGAAAACCCAACTCCGGGGAATCCTGTGTGTAAAAAAACAGTACGCGGGGGGGTGCCGAATATCTTCCGGACGCCATCAGGGGAAGTGGGAGAGTATTTTCATATTGTGTAATTGTGGAGGAGGAGGAGGAGGAGGAGGAGGAGGAGGAGGGAGGGAGGAGGAGGAGGAGGAGGGGGAGAACAGGGGAGGGAGGAGCAGGATGAGGAGGAGGACAAGGAGGCGGGGGAGGAGGACAAGGGAGGGAGGGAGGAGGAGGAGGAGGAGGAGGAGGAGGGTGTAATGATCAGATATTTATATTGTGAGCTTCTGGCTTTTGCTCCCGGTCCTCCGCAGCGTCGCCGGCTGGCGGCGGGCTGGGCGCAGCGTGCGCCAGGCCACTTCCACAGGGGCCAGCCGCGGCGTCGTATCCCTCGGCGGCGCTCCGCTGGCTGGCTGCGAGCCCGAGGCCTTCGGCCCGCGAGACGAGACGCCCCGGGGAGGGAGCGGGAGGAGGGAGCTCCTCCTTCTCCTCGTCCTCCTCCTCCTCCGCCTCCGCCTCCGCCGCCGCCGCCCCCTCCTCTTCCTCCTCCTCCGCCGCCGCCGCCGCCTCCTCCTCCGCCGCCGCCTTCTCCTTTTCCTCCTCCTCCTCCTCCTCCGCCTCCTCCTCCTCCGCCTCCTCCTCCTCCTCCTCCTCCTCTTCCTCGTCCTCCTCCTCCTCCTCCAGGGAGGGTGACTGGACTTTCTGTTAGCTTTGCTCAAAACTTAGGGCCAGATGTGCCCAGACTGGCAGACCTCTTTCTCGATTCGAGGCGGCAGCCCTCGTCCCCGTCGTGTGCGCCCAGCTGCGGCGCAAGTTCGCTTCATGGGGGACAGGCCCGGTGCGCAGCCCACGTGCGAGGAGGGAGAGTGGCCTGGGAGCGTTGGGTGCAAGCGTTTCAGACGAGTGGTGCGCGGCGCTCAGGCGATATCCGAGCAAGAATAGCCCCCTCGGTCTTGGTAGCTGTTGAGGATTTCAGGCTGAAAGGCCGTGAGAGTGTTTCAGGCGAAACGCCCGGCCCGCCATCCCAACACGTCTGGCGGCGCGACAAGCAGGAGCCATCTGTCAGGAAAATGATGTGAGGAGCAGGAGGGGGAGGAGGAGAACGATTTTGTTCAGAGGCCGAAGCGTCCCTAAACCTCGACACTCACTTCCTCCGAGGAATCGACGGTCGCGGCTCTTCTCCGTATTCTGCGCATGGAGTTAGTGTTCGCCTACGCAGGCACGCTCACATTCAGGTTCACTTGCATTCGAAATCGATTTTTTGTTCTAGTCATGGGGCTACTGTCCACAATGTCCTGAGTATGAGGCTGTTGCCATTATCCATGCCATAGCGTGTCGCGGGTGTGGCCCCGGCGACACGCGATGTGTTGCGAGCGGACAGTGTGTCGCTCCGCTCCGCGGGGTGGGAGTCCCGGAAAGGCTCGGGACGTTGACGCTTGGGGGCCAGGACGTGGATAGCGTGTCACGCCGAAGCGTGGTGGGCCAGAACCGGCGGAACAACACGCGGAGCGCCCACGCCTTCTCACTTCCCTCCCGCCGCGCACCGTCACTCCTGTTCGAACCCCCCCACACGGTCGACACACCCACACCCAGGTTCACTCGTACTCAGACGCGCTTATAGATCTAGTGGCCTTCGGCCCATCATCCCGCCATCGTGCCTGGGTTGTGGGTTAGAGACCTAGGATGTCCGTTTGGATACCGTGGTAGGCCTCTCGGGGGTCTCTTGGAGGCAGTTGTGAAGCCTCCTGAGGGCCGTTTTGGGGCCTCTTGGGTCCTATTTTTGGGCCTCTTTGGGGCCTGCCTCTTTCGGGCCTCTTGGGGGCCTCTTGGAGGTCTCTTGGGGCCTCCTGGGGGCTTCTTGGGGCGGAAGGCTCGAATTGTCGGTTCGTGTTTCCCTTCTTGGGCCACTCTTGGAGCAGTCTTGGGGCTCTCTTGTGCCGTCTTGGGCGCCTCTTGGGCGCCTCTTGGGCCGTTTTGGGGCTCTCTTGGGCCGCCTTGGGGCCCTCTTGGGGGCCTCCTGGGCTGCCTTGGGGCGGTCTTGGGGGCCTCTGGCGCCAGCCTGGAGCGTCGGACGCCCGAAAGCGCGAGAACGCGAACAAAAACATTCAAAGACACAAGGAACATACGTGATGTGTGCATCTTGGGGACATCTTGGAGGTCTTCTTGGAGGTCCCCATCCTCCTTGGCCTCTGCGGCCCAAAATACGTATGCCCTTCGTGGCCCCCCCTCGTTCGCGCCCGTCGTGGCCCCATATGCATGCCCTTCGTGGCCCCGCTGTCGCCCTTTGTGGCCCCCTCGCTTCCCCTCGTTGGCAGTTGCTACCCTCAGTGGCCCCGTCGTTGCCCTCTGTGGCCACGCATTATCTGCTATTCGTGGCCCCCGCTCGTTCGCGCCCATCGTGGCCCCATACGCATGCCCTTCGTGGCCCCGCTGTCGCCCTTCGTGGCCCCCTTGCTGCCCTCCGTGGCCCCATCACTGCCCTTCGTGGCCCCGCTGTCGCTCTCGCTCTCGCTCTCGCTTCCGCTCGTCGTCGTCATCGTCGTCGTCGTGGTCGGTTCACTGTCCGTCCCTCTTGGGGTCGGGCTGCCGCCGGTCAGCGCTGCCGCTGGCCAGGCCGACGGTCCGTGGCCGCCCCGCTGCTTGCTGGGGCCTGGCCTGCAGGGAAGAAAGATATACCCCCCAAAGGGGATACGATCGAAAACGGAGAGGGCGGGTATTGAGGGTTTGGGACATGCACGTTGAATGACACTCGAGCAGATAAGAGCGAACAGTCTTAAACTTGTTGTTGTTGCTGCTGTTGCTGTTGAGTTTTTACTATTGAAAAAGTGTGGATCCCATCTCCAGGGCACACTATGTTCTTCGAACTGAAGTGTCCCTTCTGGCGATCGCCCCTAGTTTTTGATCACGGAAAGTTCTGGGTTTCAGAATTGTGCTTTGGGCACCCGGTGTATAACAACAACGGCTTCCGCCGATGACTTCTTCACAATTTGTTCTCGAATCGCGCTCTCCCGCGGGACATTCTCACACGTTATACAGGAATCGCGCTCTCGCGTTGTACTCCCTCAAACCAATTATTCAGACGCCGCGCCCTCGACACTCAGGAATCACGCTCTCGCTGTGGAATTTCTCAGGATTCATTTGGGAATCGCGCTGTTGCTCGAGCCTTCCTCACGCAGTAATCACGCTTAAAAACCGCCTGCTCGACCTGGCCGCCTGGGCCCGCCTTCCCGACCCGCCCGTTAGGGTCCACCCGCCCGTCGGGCTCTGCTACGTGATTTCTGCTCCTGGCCCCCCTCCTGCTGATCCTGTGTTTCGTCCTCCACCCTCCCCACTGTCCCTTCCTTCCATCCGTCCTCTCTTTCCCTGCCTTCGTGGCTGCACAACATACACGTTGCAGGTAAGAGAGGTATAAACCCCCAAGGGGGTACGATCGAGCACGAAAATGGCTGGTATCGAGGGTTTGGGATAAACGTGTTGAATGGCCCGCGAGTAGATGAGGGCGATCATTCTTACACATATGGCGGTTGTTATTATTGTTGTTGTTGGTGGTGGTGGTGGTGTTGGTGTAGGTGTTGTTGTTGTTGCTGCTGTTGTTGCGGATGTGTTTGTTGGTGTTGTTTTAGTTTTTGCATTTCACAGAAGAAGTATTGTTGATCCCCCCTGCCCGGTAGCCATTGTACTTGTCGGTCATAAGTCGGGTCTGGCACTTTGTTCTTTTTTACAAGAGAAAGCGAGGTGTCACCAAACTGCGTTGTTGGTCCCCGAACCACAACAACGGCTCCCGCCTGATACTTTCTCACAATGTATTCCCAAATCGCGCTCTCGCGCTTAACATTCTCACAATTTATAGAGGAAGCGCGTGGGACTTCTCCACCATGTATTCAGACGCCGCGCCCTCGACACTCAGGAATCACGCTCTCACTTTGGATTTCCTGGCAATTCATTTGGGAATCGCGCTATCGCTCGAGACTTCCTCGCGATTCATGCAGGACGCACGCTTCAGCAATCCTCCTGCTCGACCTGGCCGCCTGGGCCCGCCTTCCCTACCCGCCTGTTACGGTCTACCCGCCCGATCTGCCCGTCTGATGTTGCCACGTATTATCTGCTCCTAGCCCCCTCTCCTGCTGCTCTCTCTCTCTCTCTCGTGTTCCATCCTCCTCCTTCCCTCTTGCCCCTTCCTTCCATCCGTCCTCTTTTCCCCTGCCGTGGGGGTTGCAAGAATACACGTTGCAGGTAAGGAAGATATGCCCCCAAGGGGGTACGATCGAAAACGAAAAGAGCGGGTATCGTGGGTTTGGGATATACGTGTTGAGTGGCCCGCGGGCAGATCAGAGCGAACTGTCTTGAAATGTTTTGTTGTTGTTGTCTTGGAACTCTTACTACTGAGAGCTTTTTTAAATCCCCCCTCCAGGGCGCATGTTTTTAGTTGAAGTGCGTTTCCTGGGGCTCGCACCCGGTTTTCTTACCAGGGCTAGTTTTGAATCTCAGAATTGGTCTGTTGCATCCCAGTTTACAGCAACAGCGGCTCCCGCCTGATACTTCCTCGCAATGTATTCCCACATCGCGCTCTCGTGTGGGACTTCTTCACCATGTATGCAGAAATCGCGCTCTCGCGTGTGACTTCCCCGTGTTTGTTTTGTCAGACGCCGCGCCCGCGACACTCAGGAATCACGCTTTCGCTTTGGCTTATCTCACGATATATTTTGGAGCCGCGCAATCTCGCGAGATTTCCTCGCGATTCATGCAGGACGCACGCTTCAGCAATCCTTCGACCTGGCCGCCTGGGCCCGCCTTCCCGACCCGCCTGTTACGGTCTACCCGCCCGATCTGCCCGTCTGGTTCTGCCACGTGTTTTTTGCTCATAGCCCTTCCTGCTACTCTCTCTCTCTCTCTCTCTCTCTTTCTTTCGTTCGTGTTCCATCCTCCTCCCTCCCCCTTGTCCCTTCCGTCCGTCCTCTACTCTCCTGCCGCAGGGGCTGCATGAAATACACGTTGCAGGTAAGGAAGATATGCCCCCAAGGGGGTATGATCGAAAACGAAAAAGGCGGGTATCGTGGCTTTGGATATACGTGATGAGTGACCCGCGAACAGACAAGAGCGAACAGTCTTGAAATGTTTGTTGCTGTTGTTGTTGGACTGTCACTACTGAAAACAATTATTGTTGATCCCCCCTCCAGGGCGCATGTTCTTACTTGAAGTGCGCTTTCTGGCGCTCGCACCCTGTTTCTTTACCAGGGAAAATTTCGAAGATCAGAATTCGTCTGTTGGCTCTCCGTTTGCAGCAGCAGCGGTTCCCGCCTGATGCTTCCTCACAATATATTCCCAAATCGCGCTCTCGTGCGGGACTTCCTCACCATGTATGCAGAAAACGCGCTCTCGCGCGGGACATCCTCGTAATTTTTCTGTCAGACGCCGCGCCCGCGACACTCAGGAATCACGCTTTCGCTTTGGCTTATCTCACGATATCCTTGGGAGTCGCGCTGTCGCGCGAGATTTCCTCGCGATTCATGCAGGACGCACGCTCCAGCAATCCTCCTCTTCGACCTGGCCGCCTTGGCCCGCCTTCCCGACCCGCATGTTACGGTCTACCCGCCCGGTCTGCTTGTTTGGTTCTGCCATGTGTTTTCCGTTCCTAGCCCCCGTCTTGCTATTCTTTTTCTCCTGCTCCATCCTCCTCCCTCCCTCTTGCCCCTTCCTTCCATCCGTCCTCTCTTCCCCTGCCGTAGGGGCTGCATCACGTTGCAGGTAAGGGAGATATGCCCCCAAGGGGGTACGAACGAAAGCAAAGTGGGCGGATATCGAGGGTTTTGGATCTACCTGATGGCCCGCGAGCAGATATGAGCGAACAGTTTTACATGAGTGAGTGCTCATTTATCAAGAATATTTTTTGTTGATCTCCGGAAACGATTCCGCGCGCTCTCGCCTCGACGCCGGCTACATCTCCTCTGAAAACAAGGTTCCCGCTCGAACGTTTGCTTGAGCCTAAATGTGGGCCCTTTGAGGCCCAGCTGCGACAACAACGGCTCCCGCTCGATACTGCCTCACAATTTACCCCGAGACACCCTGGCCAGAGAGGCCCCCGAACTCAGGAACGGCGCTCTCGCTCGAGATTTCCTCGCAATTCAATTAAGTTGGCGGTGGCCCAGCCACGACGACAAGGGCTCCTGCTCGATATTTCCTCACGATTTACTCCGAGAGCCCCTGGGCAAAGGCCCCCGAACTGAGGAACGGCGCTCTCGCTCGAGACTCCCGTAATTCAAGCAAGTTGGTGGAGGCCCGGACACGGCGACCGTTCGATATTTCTCCATAGGTATTTCGAGAGCCCCTGGCCAGAGAGGCTCCCGAATTCAGGAACGGCGCTCTCGCTCGAGACTTCTTCGCACTTCAGTCAGTTGCCGACAAGGAAGAGATTCCCCCCGAAAGGGGGTGCAATCGAAGACGAAGTGGGCGGGTATCGAGGGTTGGGGTACACGGAATGCAAGACACGCGTGCCAGTAAGAGCGAGCATTCTTGAAGTGATTGTTGTTGTTTTTCTTGTTGGTGGTGTTGAATACATGTCTGAATGATCATTATTGTTGATCTCCGGAAGCGGTTCCGAGCACTCTCGTCTCGACGCCAGCTACATGTTCTCTGAAATCGAGGCTCCCGCTCGCGCGTTTGCTTGAGCCTAAATGTGGGCCCTTTGAGGCCCAGCTGCGACAACAACGGCTCCCGCTCGATACTGCCTCACAATTTACCCCGAGACACCCTGGCCAGAGAGGCCCCCGAACTCAGGAACGGCGCTCTCGCTCGAGATTTCCTCGCAATTCAATTAAGTTGGCGGAGGCCCAGCCACAACGACGAGGGCTCCTGCTTGATACATCCCCCCGGTTGACTCCGAGAGCCTCTGGCCAAGAAGGCCCCCGAACTGAGGAACGGCGCTCTCGTTCGAGACTGTCCCGTAATTCAGGCAAGTTGGTGGAGGCGACAAGGGTTCCCGTTCGATATTTCTCCATAGGTATTCCGAGAGCCCCTGGCCAGAGAGGCCCCCGAACTCAGGAACGGCGCTCTCGCTCGAGACTTCTTCGCACTTCTGTCAGTGGCCAACAAGGAAGAGATTTCCCCCGAAAGGGGGTGCAGTCGAAGACGAAGTGGGCGGGTATCGAGGGTTGGGGTACACGGAATGCAAGACACGCGTATCAGTAAGAGCGAACAATATTAAAATGATTGTTGTTGTTGTTGAATTCGCATATCTAAGTAACAATTGTTGTTGATCCCCCATCCCCGGCAACCATTGCAAGTAGTTCTCTCGGGGTTCGCACATTGTTTTGACCAGGGGAAGCCACCAAACTCAGCCCTTGGCCCCCAGTTTACAACAACAGCGGCTCCCGCTTGCTACTTCCTCACAGTTTATTCCCACATCTCGCTCTCGGGCGGGACGTCCTCACAAGTTGCACAGGAATCACGCTCTCGCGTAGGACTTCCTTTCAATTTATTCAGACGCCGCGCCCGCGACACTCAGGAATCACGCGTTCGCTTTGGCATATCTCACGATCTACTTGGGAATCGCGCTATCGTTCGAGACTTCCTCACGATTCATGCAGGACGCACGCTTCAGCAACCTGCCTGCTCGACCTGGACGCCTAGGCCCGCCTTCCCGACCCGCTTGTTAGGGTCTACCTGCCCGATCTGCCCGTCTGGTTCTGCCGCGTGTTTTCTGTTCCTAGCCCCCCTCCTGCTACTCTCTCTTTTGTCCTCCATCCTCCCCCCTCCCCCTGATCCCTTCCTTCTATCCGTCCTCTCTTCCCCTGCCGAAGGGGGCTGCATGAAGTACACGTGGCAGGCAAGGAAGATATACCCCCAAGGGGGTACGATCGAAGACGAAAAGGGCGGGTATCGAGAGTTCGGGACATACGTGTTGAATGGCACGCGGGTAGATCAGAGCGAGCAGTCTTGAACACATTGTTGTTATTGTTGATGAAATATTGTTGATCCCCTGCCCGGTAACCATTGCGTTGTTCAATTGAAGTGTTCCTCCGGGGGCTCGCACCGTGTTTCTTACAAGGTACAGTTGGGTGTCACCAAGCTGTGCTCCTGGCCCCCGGGTTAACAACAACGGCTCCCGCCTGATACTTTTATCACAATGTATTCCCAAATCGCGCTCTCGCGCGTGGCCTCCTCACAATTTAAACAGGAATCGCGGTCTCGCGTGGGATTTCGTACAATTTATTCAAACACCGCGCCTTCGACACTCACGAACCACGCTTTTGCTCGAGCTTTTCTCGCGATTTACTTGGGAATCGCGCTATCGCTTGAGACGTCCTCGCGATTCATGCAGGACTCACCCTTCAGAAACCTGCCTGCTCGACCTGGCCGCCTAGGCCCGCCTTCCCGACCCGCCTGTTAGGTTCTACCCGCCCGATCTGCCCGTCTGGTTCTGCCACGTGCGTTCTGCTCCTGTCCCCCTTCCTGCTATTCGCTCTCGTGCTCCATCCTACTCCCTCCCCCTTCCATCCGTGTTCTCCTCCCCTGTCTTAGGGGCTGCACTAAATGCACGTGGCAGGTAAGGAAGATATGCCCCCCAAGGGAGGCATGACCAACAGGGCGGGTACCAAGGGATTGCGATACATGTGTTGAATGGCACGCGAGTGGAAAAGATCGAGCAGTCTTAAACTGATTGTTGTTGTGGGTGGTGGTGTTGCTGCTGCTGTTGCTGTTGCTTTTGTTGCTCCTGTTGTTATTGTGGTTGTTGTTGGTGCTGCTGCTGTTGTTGTTGTTGTTGGTGTTGGTGTTGTTGTTGTTGTTGTTGTTGTGGTGGTTGTTGTCGTTGTTGTGTTTGTTGTTGTTGTTTGTTGTTGTTGTTGTGGTTGGTTGCTTGGTTGGTTGGTTGGTTGGTTGGTGGGTGGGTTGGTTGGTTCGTTGTTGTTGTTGTCGTTGCTGCTGCTGTTGTTGTTGATTGTTGTTGATTGGTGCGTGTTGTTTGTGGCTTGTTGTGTGTTGCTTGTTGCTGGTTGCTGGTTGTTGTTGGTGTTCTTGTTGTTCTGGTTGAATTCTCGTTTCGAAAGAATAATTATTGTTGATCCCCCCTCTGGTAACCGTTGTATGTTTTAGGTGAAGTGATTTTCCCGGTGCTCGCACCCGGTCTTGTACAAGAGAAAGCGAGGGGTCACCAAACTGGGCCCTTGGCCCCCGGCTTACAACAACAGCAACGGCTCCCACCTGATGCTTCCTCACAAGTTATTCCCAAATCGCGCTCTGGCGCGGGATGTCCTTACAAATCATACAGGAATCGCGCTCTCCCGCGGGACACCCTCGCCATTTATTCAGACGCCGCGCCTTCGACACTCAGGAATCACGCTCTCGCTGTGGATTCCTGAGGATGTACTTGGGGATCGCGCTATCGCTTCAGCAACCCGCCTGCTCGACCTTGCCGCCTGGGCCCGCCTTCCCGACCCGCCTGTTAGGGTCTACCCGCGCGATCAGCCCGTCTGGTTCTGCCACGTGCGTTCTGCTCCTATCCCCCTTCCTGCTATTCGCTCTCGTGCTCCTTCCTCCTCCTTCCCCCTTGTCCCGTCCTCTACTCCCCTGCCATAGGGGGCTGCATGAAATACACGTGGCAGGTAAGAAAGATATATGGTCGAGGGTTTTGGCCTCCCCCAAATGCTAATGCCATCGCCCCCCCCCCCCCCCCCGCGCGATGCCCCCCCCCTGTGGGCGTGGGCGTGGCGTGGTGGCTCCCCCCCCCCCGTGGATGTGGTGTGGGTGTGGTGTTGTGGTGTGTTGCTGTGGGTGTGTGCGGGGTGACGCCATGGTCCTCCTCCCCCCCTCCCTCCCCACCTGTGGGTGCGGTGTGGGTGCGGCGTTTGGCTGGGATTGGCGTCATGTTGACAGCTCTGGTGCTCGACGTCGTCGCCGCCGCCGCTGGTGGTGCCGTCGACGTCGTCGTCGTTGTCGTCGTCGTCGTCGTCGTCGTCGTCGTCGTCGTCGTCGTCGTCGTCGTCGTCGTCGTCGTCGTCGTCGTCGTCGTCGTCGTCGTCGTCGTCGTCGTCGTCGTCGTCGTCGTCGTCGTCGTCGTCGTCGTCGTCGTCGTCGTCGTCGTCGTCGTCATCGCCGTCGTCGTCGTCGTCCTCCTCCTTCTCCTCCTCCTCCTCCTCCTCCTCCTCCTCCTCCTCCTCCTTCCCCCCCCCATCCCATCCGAGGGGAGGGGCCCGAGGACCCTGGGACCCATCCCATCTGGGAGGGGGGGGCGTGGGCCCTGAGCCCGCGATCATATATACTCCCATGGGGGGTACGATCGAAGACGAGGAGGGCGGGTATCGAGGCTGTGGGATATACGTGTTGAGTGGCCCGCGAGCACATAATAGCGATCAGTTTTGAAATGGTTGTTGTTGATGATGTAGTTGTCGTTGCTGTTGCTATTGTTTTTGTTGTCGTTGTGGTTGTTCTCGTTGTCGCTGTCGTTGTCGTTGTTGTTGTTGCTGCTGCTGCTGCTGTTTACTTGGGGGCTTCCAGATGCCTCCAGGGACCTCCAGAGACTTCCAGCCGCCTCAGGCCACCCTCGGCGATGCCTGGAAGGACAGCCACCCTCGGGTCGGGGGGCGCACGACACCGATCGCATGCCTTCTCCCACGTCCCTCGAGCGGGCCTCTGGGTGGGGTGTGCGGGGGCGCGTCGGCCACCACTCCGAGACGACGGCCTGTGCGGCTGGCGCACAGGGCCTCCTGGGGTGCCTTGCGAGGGCGCGGGGGAGGTTCCTGGGAGGAGGAGGAGGAGGAGGAGGAGGAGGAGGAGGAGGAGGAGGAGGAGGAGGAGGAGGAGGAGGAGGAGGAGGAGGACGACGCGCGCCGTTCCTGCGTCCTGACCGTCCTTGACCGGGCCTCGGTCGACCCCGCACCGCGGGCGGGCTCGCTCTTTGGCCGCGCCGCGCGCGTGCGCCTTGCGAAGAAGGTGCGCGGCCCTGCCCGCCTCGTTGTCGTTGTCGTCTTCGTCGTCCTCCTCCTCCTTCTTCTCCTCCTCCTTCTCCTCCTCCTCATCCTCGGCCCTCTGGCCTCGCAGCCTTGTGGTGGCATCACAGCCGCCCCGGCGGATCGCGCCCGCCAGATGTGAGGGCGAGACGCAGAGGAGGAGGAGGAGGAGGAGGAGGAGGAGGAGGAGGAGGAGGAGGAGGAGGAGGCGAAGATTTGCCGAGTATTGAACAGCGAGCCCATCCCAGATGAGCTGCTATCAGAGCGAGCAACGACGGGATAGGATAGTCTTCGGGGGCTGTTTCATGTCCCCGGTCAAACACTCAGTGACCCAGATAGCTAGTCTGTTCGTGGATGTTCGCGCGCCTGCCGAAGCAGCACGCCCAGCATAGCATAGATCAATATGCTTCACAGCACGCTCGATCTCGACCGAGCACTTGCAGTCACAGTAGATGACAGAATTCCAACATCATGAATTTGTTCCGCTTTATTTTCCCCCACACCCTGAATCCATCACGGGACGGGTCTGCGCTGGACTTGCCTGTGCTGGACTGGATTGGCATTTGAATGGACTGGAGTGGAGCTGTCCGCAATCAATCGGCTGGGCTGGGCCGGGCTGGACTGCAGCAACATCGTTGGTCGGAGGAGGGGGGCGAGGCTGCCGGGGAGGAGAAGGAGGGGGTGCCCCCCCTCAGCCTCCGCCCCTTTCCCAGCATCGCTTTGCTGCTTTCGGACCCTCGTTGTTTCGTGGCCCCTTTCGGTCGTGTCCCTCCGCTCGTTTGTCTGTGGTTTCCTGGGGCCGTCCCTCGGGCCCTTCCGACGCGCGTCGGCTACATGCAGGAGTTATTGTTCTGACGATAACCCGAGGGTAAATTAACAAAGAAAGGCTGAGGAGGAGAACGAGGAGGACAGGGGAGGAGGAGTGGGGCGACGAGGACGGAGAGGAGAAAGACGAGGTGCCCCCCCTCCCCGCCTCCTCAGCCACCGCCCCGGCAGGCGGAGGAGGACAAGGACGAGGAGGAGGAGGAGGACGATGAGGAGGAGGAGGAGGACAAGGGCGAGGAGGAGGAGGAGGAGGAGGAGGAGGACAAGGACGAGGAGGAGGAGGAGGAGGAAGAGGAGGAAGAGGAGGAGGAGGAGGAGGATGAGGAGGAGGAGGAGGAGGAGGAGGAGGAGCAGGAGGACGAGGAGGAGCAGGAGGACGAGGAGGAGCAGCCCACGAGGAGCACGAGGAGGAGCAGCAGGAGCCGCCCATCCCCCGCAGGCGGAGGACTCGCCCCGCGGCCCGCACCCTCCGCTGCGGGCCCCGCCCTCCCCGCCCGGAGCCCTGGCGGCCGCGGCCGAGGCCGTGGCGGGCGTAGGGTGCGGGGTGGGAGTGCGGGGCTTGAGTGTCAATTGAAGCCGTGCGCGGCCCGCTTAGCGTCGACCGGAAAAGGCTCGCTCGCGACCCCGCGGATCGAAAGGGTGTGGGGTTTGAGTGTGGCTTGTGCAGTGTGGGGTGCGAGAGTGGGCGTAGGCTGTGGGCGTAGAGTGTGGGCGCGAGGGCGAGAGGCGAGTGTGGAGTGCGAGCGTCGGCGTGCGAGGCCGAGTCGGCGGCGGTCGGTCGGGCGTGGCCAGGACGAGGGACGAGCAGGGCCCTGAGTTATCCTCGAGGTCCGGCGCTCCGACACACCTTTGGAGCAAGCGGTTTGTGGCCGTTTTCGGCCTCTGGGGGCCCTCGCTGGGCTTCGGGGGCGTGAGCAAGCGACTCGGGACGAAACGCCAGCCCCAGAGAAGTGGTCCAGACCTCCGGGGCCCACGCATCGAAGAAGTTGGAGCCGCTGGACGTCTGGGATCCGGGCCGGGGATGGTCGGGGGCAGCTCCTGCTGATGCGTGCCTCGGAGGCCCCCAAGCGGAGCGGCCCCAGAGCGGAGCCATATCCCGGATGCCTCGGGCGTCCAGCTACTCCCAACTCCTCGGGGCTGGGGATTTTCAGGGGCAGCTCCTGCTGATTCGCGCCTCCAGGGCCCAAAGCGGAGGTGCCCCGGACCAGACTTATCTCGCACAGTTCAGCGAGGGCCACTCAAGACCAGTCCCGAGGCACACCCAGGGGTCTTCTCGCGAGACTCGGCAACGTCTTGCAGGCCTGAACGGGGTCGAGCCCTCCGTCTGCGCGCCAGTGAGGGGGACGGCTTCTGGAGGCCTCTGGGTCGTCACAGCTCCTTCGAGGGCGCTGGGGACCTACGGGGGCTTCAGAGATCGACAGGCCCAAACGCAAGACATCTTTATTTCCTTTTCTAAAGAAGGAAACAAAACTCAATCCCCTCACTTAGATCACTCGTCCGCGCCACGCCGCCAGACCTGCCGATGGGGCGGTGCGGGCTCGTCGCCTGAGATCTCCATGCCGCTCATGACAACTTGTGATGTTTGGGCTGGGTGTTTCCATCCAGCGGATACACGTGAATTGCGTTGTTCTGTTATTGGTGTGAAGATCCTGCCTTCGCGCGGCGCGCATTTGCCTAAACAACTCCCAACAGTTACGCGGATGAGGACAGTTTCGTGTTCAGAATGAGGCTCTTGTTTTGTCGCCCCATAAACCTTTTTGCCTTCAGAGCTTTCTGCATTTGCATTGGCAGAGCACGTCCCGGTTTTTCACATATGGCTCTCGCCTTAGCGCCACGCGAGCTGGTTCTAAAAGGTTCGCACGTTTAATCAACACGAATGTGGGGCATTATCCGTTCAAATAGGGGTTGTCGCTGGAGACGTCCCCATCTTTTCAGAACTCGATGGTTCTGCCCGCAGTGAAAAACTGTCTACAGGGGCCAATGTGCCATGAGGATGGGATTTGGAATGGTCTTGGAAGGTTCATTAAATCATCGTTGCTGTACCTTGTGCTTATTCTGATTTTGTGAGCTGCTGCAAGAGCTGTGCAGATGGAGGTGGTCCTTTTTCAATAGGGGGATCTCGCCCGACACCTCGTTCTACTGTACAGTAATGTTTGCCTCATCCTGCATGATCCGCCAAAAGTAACCAAGGCATTTTCTTTTCTAAACCGAGCTTTGTCTTGAACGGCAGGCTCATAGGGTGCGGATCTTTCAAGGGTCGCTTCATGTGGTGACAAAGAATAATCTAGACCTGCAGGGACTTATGATGAGGGGACTTGGGACGGGAGGGTACGTTGCAGCATCGTCGATCATCTTGAACTTTTCCGGTCCTCGTCCTCTCCTTCCTCCTCAGGGGTCGTCGTCGTCGTCGTCGTCGTCGTCGTCGTCGTCGTCGTCGTCGTCGTCGTCGTCGTCGTCGTCGTCGTCGTTTTGTCGTCCTCGACGCCGTCGTTCGTCTTCGTGGCCGTCGTCGTCGGTGGCCCTGCTCTCTCCGTGGGCCTCCCCAGGCGTGCCACGAGCCCGGTGTTTCCCCACGCGCGGTCTCGCGAAGCCCCGACCCCTTCGCCCCTCCTCCCCGTCTGTCGCCCGAGCCGCTGCCTGCTGGCCCCGAGGCCCGGCCAGAGCGGCCCACCGTCGTGCCTCTGCCGCGACGCGAGCATGCCCAGGCCGGGGCCCGTCGCGGGCGCGCGCCGCAGCCAAGCTCGGGGCCTACAGCGGAGGCCCATGCCAGGAAGCGCCCTGCTTGCCTCCAGGGTGCCGCGGCTCTCTCGGGTCTCCATGGCTCTGCTACGGGAAGCGTGACCTTCACACACACACACACCAGAATAGGGGGCCACTTGCGAACCCTACTACCCCCTACCCCCCACGAGTTCTGCGCACGAAGTGAACCACACCCTCCCCCTCAGAAATCGTGGGGGGCAGGGGTAGTAGGGTTCGCAAGTGGCCCCCTACAGAAGTCCAGGGACGTCCTGGGCCTGGGGTCTCAGGGTTGGGTTTCTGGTGGAAGGCTTCTCGTGGACTGGCCGCCGCTGTATAGCATCCTCCGCCTCAAGCGGGGGGGGCGGGGCCCCAGGCGCCGGCGTGGCCTCGCCGGCAGGCGGCAGCGGCGCCCGGCGGCCGGGAGGGCGGCTACGCCAACTGCGAGGCGCCCGTCTGTCTTGGTGGTCTCCAAACCAGGTGGTGAGACACCCGGTGGTGACCCCGATTCCCCCAAAAAGTAATTCTGTGTCACCACCGGGTTTGGGGACACGCGGTCGCCACGAGGTTTTGCGTTTCCTGGGCCAGCCAGCGCTCGAAAACCATTACCCAAATCGCCCAAAACTCACCACCGGGTGTTCTCACCACCACGTTTGGGGACCACCAACTGTCACGCAGGAGGGAAAGAAACACACAGACACAATGAATCGTCGATTTCCCAGAAAATATAGGAAAATATGGGAAGTGGGGGGGGAAGACAAAAACCCAGAAACTATCGGAAAACATGGGAATAGTTTTATTTGTGTCTATTTTTTTTTTTTTTTTTGTGTGTGTGTGTGTGTGTGTGTGTGTGTGTTTGTGTGTGTGTGTGTGTGTGTGTGTGTGTGTCTCAGGGCCCCTTCATTCAGTCTGGGCCTCCCAGACGGGGTCGGCCACGCGCAGAGGGGGGCAGGGGGAGGGGGGCAGGCTTCTCGGAAGCGCCCATGCTTCTTAGGAGGCGCGGACCTCCTCTGCAGATGCAAGGCCAGCGCCTGCTATAAAAGAAGCAGCCTGCCTCTGTGGGGAGCCTTCCCCCCTCCCCCTATACCCCCTTGTGCGCGCCGCCCATGGGGTCCGAGCAGGTGCGGTCGGACCCCATCCGGGAGGCCTCTTATCTTGGAGGGCCGGATCGCCGCGGCCTGGGGAGCCAGGGGGGAGGTCGATAGGGGCTGGGGTTCGGGGCTTTCGGGCGCGTTCGTCGGCTCTCGGCGGTTCTCCACCCTCGGGGTGCCTCCCAGCAGCTGCGCCTCGCCGAAGGCGCTTCGGGTGTGCCCGCGCATCGTCCCAGACGGCCGCCGGAGACCCGAGCTGTGGCCATTCGCTTGGCGTCGCTCGGACGTGTGCATTTTTTCTCGGCGAGGACCATCGAGGAACATCTTGGATCGTGGAGCGGAAAATGCACGCACGAAATCGAAAAGTGCACGGGGAATGGACGTCCGAGCGGTGGCGAGCTCGAGGATCTCTCGAGTCGGACGGCAGGGGGGGGCAGGGGAAGGGGGTTTGCAACACCTGCTGCATGCCGCCGGCCCCGGCCCCGCCGCGGGGCGGGGCGTTTTTCGGAGGTCGACAGGCCTCCTTCCCTGACACGTCGATTCGCGAATTGGCCGTTTTCGGTTCGCGAGAGGGCCTCGCTGCCGTCATTCTTGCGGGTCCAGGTCCGTCGGTTCCGGTCCTCCTAGGCCGCTTTCGCTGAGGGGTGGTTCACGAAAGGGAGGTTTGTCCACCGCCGAGTTGTCCTTGATCGGTTGACGCCAGGAGCCGCCGCACAGGTCGCCCGCGACTGGAACTTCTCGGCAACGGACTTCGGTCGCGCCAGATGGCGGCCGCGGCCAGAGGGGGTCGAGGTCCGGTAAAGGAGAGAGGGCGTGGCTCAAGCCGATTCCGGTCCCGAGCCGTTTCGGGTCTCCCTTCAGGGTGTCCTGCATGTGGCTACCGAGCTGCAGCTCCACTCTCAGGAACAATATGCCTTTTCCTCAGCGCACATGTGCGATTCTAAAGATTTAAGGAGTACGCGCACCGGCAGGGAAGGAAAGCATGCGAGCGGTACGGAAGGTACAAGGTGGCGTCGACGACCAGAAGGGCAGGTCTGTACGTTGCCACGTTTCAAGGTTTGAGAGAGCGCGCTTCACGGGTGCTTTCATTGGGAACATTCGGCGGCGCGTTTCGAACCGGGGGGTGGGCCCCACCCCCCAACACTCGGCGCCGTCGATAAAAACCAGGGGGGCTCCCCTCCCCCCCAAACCCCACCCCTCCCGAACCCCCCCTCCCTTCCAAGGGGGGGGGGTGTTCAAAACCCCCCCACCCACCCCCTCGTCGGCGCCGGCGCTGGCGCCTGCGCTGGCGGCCGACCAGAGGCAGCCCAAAGGGAGGGGGGGGGTTCAAACCCCTCCCCCCCGGCGCCGGCGCCGGCGCTGGCGGCGGCCAGCAGCGCCGCGCTGGCGCCGGCGACGGCGGGGACGCAGCGACGTACCACCATTACCACCACTACCACCACCACCGCCTCACCCACCCACCACCACCACCACCAACCCACCACACAACCACCACCACCACCCCACCACCACCACCAGCCACCACCACCACAACCACCACACCACCACCAATCTACCACACCACCACCACCACCGCCACAACCACCACCACTGCCAGCAGCACAACCCACCACCACCACCACAAACCACACACACCACCACCACCACCTCCACACCGCCACACCGCACCACCACCACCACCACCACCAGCCACCACCACAACCACCACCACAACCACCACTACCGCCACCACCACCACCGCCACAAACCACCACCACACACCACGAAAACACCACCCCCATACACACCACCACCACCCCACCACCACCCACCACCACCACCACCACCACCACCACCACCACCACCACCACCACCACCACCACACACCACCCACCACCACCACACCACAACACCACCGCACCACCACCACAACCACCGCCACCGCCACCACCACCACCCACCACCACCACCACCACCACCACCACCACCACCACCACCACCACCACCGTCGTCCTCGTCGACGCTCCCCGCCGCCGCCTCCCGCCGCCGCAGGCGCCAGCGCCGGCCCAGAAAAGGAAATCGTCGTCCCTGCCGCCGCCGCCAGCCGCCGCCGACGCAGGCGCCGGCGTACGAAACAATGCGTTCACCAGTACTTGTCCTTTGCAGAGTAATTACGTTCAACATTTGGCCGATGCGATGTACACGTGCACGAGAGTTCTGACTTGGTTGCCACGCGGTCGTCGAAGGGCAGGCCGGCCGAGTCTTACATGGACGTGCAACTTGGAAGCTTTTGGCCGTGTGATCGGTTTTCAGTGGCGTTCTTGGTTTTTCAGATGTTTTCCGACAGCGCGCCGCAGATTTTCACGATTGTTGTCGCCAGTCTTAATGGGCGCGCCGCGTGAGCGATACCTTCCTTGGCGCACGTGTGTAAAGCGCGCAGTAGACTGCCACCGTCTGCGCCTTTCGCGGGCTCGCCTCTGGGTGCGCGGGCTTGACTTTGACCCGCGACAAGGCGTGTTGGGGCCCGAGCGAGGGGCTCGAAAACGTCGTCGGCTCGCTCGCGTCAGAGATTCGCCACCGGAGGCCAAATTTCGGTCGCGATTGGCTCGTCCCGAGCGGTACTGGACATTTGGGTGATGTGGGCGGGATGCGCCGGGAAAGCCATGCAGCTAGGTAGGTGAGCTGATTCGCTTGCCCCCCCATGTTATCCCCCCCTTCAATCCGATTCAGTTCTGGGAGAGGAAGGGCGGATGGGAGCTCGGCTGCGGTTTCTGCCAGGCTTTGACGGGCGGGCCAGGGAGGTGGAATTGGGGTTGTCTAGGAAAAGGAGGATGGGAGAGGGAGGGGAGGGGAGGGAGACTGGGCTGGGTCATCAATGATCGATGTGTCTGGACGCTGTGTGCCCTTGTTTCGAGGCGGCCTCCGCAGAGCTCAGGAAACTTCCAGAGGACGGAGGACAGGGAGGTTGAGGAAAGGATGAGGGAGGGATGAAGAAAGAGCAGGTAGTGAGTGAGCGAGGCAGAACAAGAGAAGGAACTGGGGAAGGAGGGAGCAGGAGGATGAGATGGAGGAGGAGGAAGAGGGAGGAGGAGGGAGGGAGGGAAGGAGGGCACGAGAAAAAAACGGATGAGGGTGGAGAATGTGGGATAGCCTGTGTGGATTGATGTTTGACCGTTTCTTTGTTGATCGCGTCGGCGCAGGTGAGTTTGTCGCGGCGCTCTGGACAGATTGGGAGCCTGCTATCCATCCACCCGCACGCTGTTAATGCATCCGTCCGCACAAGCAGGGACCGGATGGTTAAAGATCCGGCCAAATTCTACCAGAACCACTGTCACCTATTCAAGAGAGAATGTGGAGGGGAAGGGGGAGGAGGAGTAGGACACATGGAGAAAGAGGAGGAGGCGGAGAAGGAGGTGGGGACAGGGAGGAGAAGACAAGGAGGAGGAGGAGGAGGAGGAGGACACCCATGCGCCATGCATCGGCACTGCAAGATGCACGGCGCGGGGGCTGAACCTGGGGCTGGGGCTGCGGGGCAGTTGCGAGAGGAGAGAGAGGTGTGGGAAGGAGGGGCAGGAGCAGGATGGTAAGGACACTGAGGCCAAGGATGATGATGATGATGATGATGATGATGATGATGATGATGATGATGATGATGATGATGATGATGATGATGATGACGATGCTGCTGATGATGATGATGATGATGCTGATAATGGTGATGATGATGCTGATGATTATGATTATGATTATGATGATGATTATGATTATGATGATGCAGATGATGATGCTGATGCTGCTGATTATGACGAGGATGAGGATGACGATGATGATACTGATGGTGATGGTGATGGTAATGGTGATGGTTATGTTGCTGATGCTGATGCTGATGATGATGATGATGATGATGGTGGTGGTGGTGGTGATGATACTGCTGCTGCTGCTGCTGCTGCTGATGATGATGATGATGATGATTGCAATGTGGATGATGATACTGATGCTGCTGATGATGATGCTTATGATGGTGATGATTAGGATGCTGATGAGGATTGCCATGGTGATGATGTTGATGACAGTGGCGGTGACGATACTGATGATAACGATGGTGATGGTGGTGCTGGTGATGATGACGATGCTGATGATTATGCTGATGCTGATGATGCTGCTGATGATGATGGTGATGCTGATAATGATGATGATGATGATGCTGATGATGATGATGATGATGATGATGCTGAAGATGCTGATGATGCTGATGATTACGATGATGATGATGATGATGCTGCTGCTGATGATGATGCTGATGCTGATGCTGATGATGGTGATGATGATGGTGATGAGGATGAGGATGAGGATGAGGATGAGGATGAGGATGAGGATGAGGATGATGATGCTGCTGATGATGATAATGATTATGGTGAGGATGATGCTGCTGATGTTGCCGATGACGATGATGATGCTGATGCTGGTGATGCTGATGCTGGTGATGCTGATGCTGATGCTGATGTTGATGCTGCTGATGACGACGATGATGCTGTTTCATGATGCCGATGCTGCTGCTGATGATGATGGTGTTCTGATGATGGTGGTGATGCTGATGCTGGTGAGATGGTAATGAGGAGGAGGAGGAGGAGGAGGAGGAGGAGGAGGAGGAGGAGGAGGAGGAGAAGGAAGAGGAGGAAGAGGAGGAACAGCAGGAGGATGATGAGGATGATGAACAGGAAGGGTGGAGCAGGAGGAGGAGGAGGAGGAAGAAGCGGAACATGCGGGGGGATGAGGGGGGTCCGTCCCTTACTCCTTGGTTCCTCACCCCCGCGCTTCTGCTCTCTTCCTCCTCCTCCTTCCCCCCACCTCCCCACTTTCCTCTTCCAGCCGTCCCTCTTCATCCTCCCCCCTCCTCCCTCCTCCCTGCTCAGCCCGGGCTCAGATCGCCTCCGCCGGAGGTCGCGAGCCCAAGCCAGGAGGCCCCCCGCCTCTGCCCTCCCCCTCTTCGCCCCCTTCCCCTTCCACTCAGCCCGCGCCATGTCCGTGCCTCCCTGGCGGGCGGCCCCGCGCCCACGGCGTGCGGCACCGGAGCGACGTGCCCAACGCCTGCGGGCCGAAGGCCGAGCCGTGCAGGTGCTCCTTCGCTGCTTCGACGAGCTCGGGCGGCATCGTGGAGGTTGTCCCTCCCGGCTGGGGGCGGCGCTGGCCACAGCCCTTCGTCCACCGCGGGCGGAGCCAGCCAGCGTCCGGAGTTCTGGTCAGCTTCAGGCGCTCCAACAAGTTTTTGCCCAGCCAACCGCAGGAGTTCCAGCCTCAGGAGTACCAGCAGCGGGAGTACCCGCAGGAGGGGTACCAGCAGCAGGTGTACAGCCAGACCGGTCCCCTGCCGCCGCTGGAGTATCTGCAGCTGGCGTACCAACAGGCGGAGTTCTTGCAGCAGAAGTGCAGCCAGTCCGATCCCCTGCAGCCGCAGGAGTTCCAGAAGCAGGAGTTCCAGCTGGAGGAGTTTCAGTCCGGTCCCCTGCCGCTGCAGGAGTACCAGCAGCGGGTGTACCAGCAGGCGGAGTTCTTGCAGCAGGGGTGCAGCCAATCCGGTCCCCTGCAGCCGCAGGAGTACCAGCAGCAGGAGTACCAGCAGATGTACCAGCCCGGCCCCCTGCCGCCGCAGGAGTACACGCAGCAGGAGTTCAGCCAGCCGCAGGAGCTCCACTTCAAGCTGTAGCGCCCTCTTTTTTGCCCCACAGTCCTGCTGTGGCTCCAGGCCACACACACGTCACCTCCAGTCTTCTTCCTGGCCAGTCCTCTGGGCTTTTTCGCCCCGTCGTAGCGGCCGC
>CAUYUJ010003011.1:0-15000 GCA_963575745.1 Prorocentrum cordatum | reverse complement strand
GGAGGAGGAGGAGCAGGAGGAGGAGGAGGAGGAGGAGGAGGAGGAGGCGGAGGAGGCGGAGGAGGCGGAGGAGGAGGAGCAGGAGGGGGAGGCGTGCTGCAGCCGGTCGTGTCAACACCACTGTTGCCCCGGTGTGATAGGGCCCCGCGCGCGTGCGTCGACCGCTGGGAGCAACGCCAGCGTGAGCTCCGCCTTCGTCCCTCGCGGTCCTGCATCCCGCAGCGGGTAAGGACCCGCCTGCGATGTGCTGTTTCTCTCCTGTATTTACCAGTTTGAAGCATATCCCTATCCCTATGTTTTGACATCACCTCACCTCGATGCCGATCTTAAGGATTCCCTCAGTTTCTGAGGAGGGCCTATCCCTAAGATTGTCCTCGCCTTTTGCTCGCCCATCTTAGGGATAGGGATCTGTTCCAGGCTGGTCATGTGTCGCCGTGCGCTCCGTCGGCGAGCTGTGTCGCCGTGCGCGCCGTCGGCGAACTTTTGCCTCTTCGGCCCAGCCTGGGCCGCCTGCCGCCCAGCTGGCGGGTCCTCCACCCTCTCCTCTCTTCCGCCACGGGGGCAGCTGGGGCAAGCAGAGGCGCTGCGATTCTGTTCTTGGCCTGAGTTCGCTCTGTCCTGAGGAGGTCGGTTAACGGGGAGGAAGCGTGCTGCGAAATAAGTTCCAGGTGTCGAAACAATGCTTGAAACATGTTTTAACTATGTAAAGACATGGTTGAAACGTGTTTAGAACATGTTCTACACATGTTGAAGACATCTGTAATTCAATGTTAGGATTGTTAGAGTGCCCATCGTCATGGCATCCACACGCTTTGTCGACCAGGTCAAGTCGCCGGGCATAGGTCATGGTCGGGCACCGTGTCGTGCACACGGGGCGCGCGGCACTCGCCGCCTGTCCCGGGAACCTCTCGTGCCCCGGGTCCGCTCCTCGGGTTCCCTCTCGCTGCTCCAGCTGCCGCGCTGCGAGGAGGACGAGGCGGCCCGTCCCGAGGCGCGCCCCTGTCGAGCGCCCGGCAGGGCCGCCTGCGATCCGACACGCTGCGCTTCGATTCGCCAGCTGAGCTTGAGATGGCGAGCGGGAGTAAGATCGAACATGAGGAGAAAAATATTAGAGCTCTAACGAATGTTCGAATTTCGAGAAATCGAACTTAAACCGAGCAAAATTATGCAAAACTTCGCTCGAGATTTTTTGTCAACTAGCCTCCCAGCGCGCCGGGTTCCGCCTCGATTCGCAGGCATCGGCCAGGGCCAGCTGGAACCGGGCGCTGCGATCCGGCCTCGATGCGCTGCTCGGGACGATCCGTTGGCGGTGCGATGCTTTCAGGAGGGAAAGAAACACACACACACAATCAATCGTCGACTCCCAGGAAATATGCGAAGATATGGGAAGTGGGGGGGAAGACAAAAACCCCCCAAAATATGGAAAATATGAGCAATCTTTTTATTTGTGTGTGTTCATTTGTGTGTCCTGGGGCCCCTTCATACTTGTCCGCGCCGATCCGATCCTCCTGGAGCCGATGCACCCCGAGAGATCCGATGTCGCGAGCACGCTGCAGCAGCGCAGGAAGTCGCGTCCAAAGTCTTCGGGTGTTCCTTCACTGACGCACCCCTGACGCACTGCATCTGAAACAAATCCTGGGCGGGCTCACTAAAAAATAGGGACCGGTGAATTCTTTATATATAGCCAGACCTACCGTTTCCCGATGTTTTTTGTTTTGTCCGAGGGGCGACGGATCCTGCTTACCTATCAACAAAAGGGGATCTGCGCATCGCAATCCACAGACCCCATCGTACTGGTGATCGTTTTTTGATTCGTCGTTTTGCTGATCGGCGCGGGCCCTCGCACCCCCCCTCCGCCCCCTCATGGAGTAGATCTTGGCTGTTTTTTGGCGCCTGTTTCGAGCAGGTGGGGTCTCTCCCATAGGACGCACTGGTGCAAACAGTCGCACTGAGCAGAGGTCCGGAGCCAGACCCCACCCTCCCCTCCCCTCCCCTTCCGCCTGATGTCGAAACGCCCAATGAAAAAACGCTCACCTGCGCCACTCCTCGAGGCGGACCGACCAGCTCGGGCCTGCCTGCCTGCAGAAGCGAGTCCCGTCCGAGAGCGAGGCGGCAGAGCAGCGGCCGAACAGTGGCAGCGAGGGCAGCGGGCCCGCCCCGGCAGCGCGGCAGGCTGCCGCGGCGCCTCGAGGCGCAGGCTGCTGCCCTGTCCGCCGCAGAGGCGCCCGCGGCGCCGCGAGCGCTGCACCAGGAGACCCTCGAAGTGCTCCTGCTGCTCCTGCTGCTCCTGCTGCTCCTGCTGCTCCTCCTCCTCCTCCTCCTCCTCCTCCTTCTCCTTCTCCTCCTCCTCCTCCTCCTCCTCCTCCTCCTCCTCCACCTCCTCCTCCTCCTCCTCCTCCTCCTCCTCCTCCTCCTCTTTCTCCTCCTGCAGCAGCGAGATGCCCTCAAAGCGGCATTAGCCGAAATGCCAAACAATTGCTCGATTCTGCCCCCTCCGCCCAACGCGGCTAGGCCATACAGGTGGCTCAGGCCAAGGCGTCGAGGTCGAGTCGTTGACGAACTCTGCGGCAGGTACTGGCGCTCCTCCTCCTCCGCCTCCGCCTCCTCCTCCTCCTCTCCTCCTCCTCCTCCTGCTGCTCCTGCTCCTCCTCCTCCTCCACCTCCTGCTCCTCCTCCTCCTCCTCCTCCCCCTCCTCCTCCTCCTCCTCCTCCCTCCTCCTCCTCCTCCTCCTCCTCCTCCTCCTCCTCCTCCTCCTCCTCCTCCTGCCTCCTCCTCCTCCTCCTCCTCCTCCTCCTCCTCCTCCTCCTCCTCCTCCTCCTCCTCCTCCCCCTCCCCCTCCCCCTCCCCCTCCCCCTCCCCCTCCCCCTCTCGGGCGGGGGTGGACGGACGGGGCAGAGTGGGTGGCTATGGGAGCCGTCTGGGGGTCTGATGGGGGCCCAGCGCTGTGTTCCGGCCAGCAGGCAGGGCGGGCAGGTTCGAAAGGTCGCTTGCCTTTTTTGCAGTCTCTGGGGGGGGACCGCTTTCGGACCCAAGGGCCGTGAAATGTTCATCCAGGGTGAAATGCTGCACCAGATGGCCCCCAGGAGGGGTGCGGGGACCGATTTGGAGCGGATTTGGCTTCAGTTCCTTTGTTTTCATCGAGAACAAAACAACCCCTAAACACGATGAAGGCGTGGCCTCACTGAGGTTCCCGTCTTTGCAGCAGGGATCTTAAATCTGGACGGCCTGGTTCCATACATCTGCAGAGAAGACCCCCCCATTCCTGATTTTTTGGCCCTCCAAACTCAGGTTCCCTCTCAAACGGTTAGGGGTCTTTTTTTGGTCACTCACCCCTGACCGATGTCCCAACCAGCTCAGACCCCCAGCCGCCTCCAGATGGGGGCGGACGGACAGGGCGGAGCGGGTGGCTGCTTCGGTCGCGCGCCCAAGGGACGACGGCAGAGGGAGCGGGCATTCCTCAAAGGGCCTGGAGGGCCTCGGGCTGGCTTTCTGAGAAGCTTTCGGAGCCCTCTCTGAAGACAGAGGCTCTGGGCCTCCCAGATGGGGTCCTAGCATACGGGGTCGATGAATCACTCCGCATCGCCGATGCATCGGCGATGCGGCTCGATGCGGAGCCCGATGTTCTTCACGCCGACGCCCCTCGCGCATCGCCGACGTCGCCGATACATCGTCGATGCATCGTCGACGCATTGGTGATGTATTGGCGATGCGGCGCGATCCTCCGACCCCGTCTACCTGGACCCCATCAAGGAGGCCTCTTGAGGCGGCTCCTCAGAAGGCCCCAGGGCTTCTAAGAAACTCCGCCGCCTTCTGGAGGTCCGCGCCCACTCCCTTGTTCCCCCTGGGCGCGCCGCCGACTGGTGTCTGCGACCACCTGCGAACCCTACTTGGGGTCCAATCGACGCTGGGGTATCGGGTTCTCCCGTTGGGCTGGGGTGCATGCGGCTGCACCCATCTTTCAACTTCTGATCCCCCTGGCGTTTCTCACAGATCTTAACAGCAGGGGTACTTGGGGTTCACACGTGGTTGCTCATGATGCGGGGGGAGTTGGTGCCCCATGAGGGGAGAACGGGGGGGGGGACCGGAGTGCACGTCCACTGACGTCCACAGGAGGGGAGTGTGGGGGGCGGGGGCTGGGGAGAGCCCCACAATGAACATCCGTGCCCACGCGCGAGTCTCCCCCCGCAGCTGCTGGCAGAAGAGCCCGCAGACCATGCCCCGCAGGGCGTCTGGCCGCAAGCCACCTCCTCCTCCTTCTCCTCCATTCCTTTTTCCTTTTTCCCTTCGAATAGTTCATCCCTGTCGCACCCCGAGGCCGGTCGATTGGGCGGGCCGGGCGGGTTGCTTGAGACTTCCTCACCATGTCTGATCCTGAAGCTTAAAAGTTGGTAGTCGTTTCACAGATGAAGGGCGGTTGGTTTTCAAAGTGTGGCTCTCGCCTTAGCGCCGCGCACGCTCGGGCCGTTTTCCAAAGGTGACTCTCGCCTTAGCACCGCGCACATTCGTCGCAAACATGTGCGAAAGTTTCGCAGATTGACAGCGGTTCCTTTTCAACATGTGGCACTCGCCTTAGCGCCGCGCACATTGGTTTATCAACAATTACTAGAGTTTCAAGGGTTCACATGAGTAACGTACCAGAAACTGCGTTTCGGAACGATTCAGGATTGCCACGGCGCAACAGTTACGTTGATTCGCGGTGTTGAAATGCCAGGATTGGTGTTCTGGCACGAACTATCAAGACGCATCAGTCAGTTTGATTCGGGGCGTTGGAGTCCTGAGAGTGGTGTTTTGGCACGTTTCAGGATCTTCAAGCGGCTGTCTCCCCACGGTGCATCTTCCTCTGTGGAAGTAATTTTTGTAGGGGCCTATAAAGAAGGAGCTTGGAGGGAGGACTTATTCCAACATCAGCGATGCGTCTTGGGTTTACACTGGTCCTCCCGCTCCTCCCCTCCCTCCTCTTTCTCCTCCTCCTCGTCCTCGTCGTCGTCCTCTTCCTCCTCCTCCTCCTCCCCCTCCTCCTCCTCCTCCTCCTCCTCCTCCTCCTCCTCCTCGTCCTCCTCCTCCTCGTCCTCCTCCTCCTCCTCCTCCTCCTCCTCCTCCTCCTCCTCCTCCTCCTCCTCCTCCTCCCCCTCCTCCTCCTCCTCCTCCTTGTCCTCCGTAGCCAATTTTGGCGGTGGCTCGGCCAGGCTGTAGGGCCCACGCCCCGTTGCTTCTTCTGCCGCTGCCGTGTCCCTGGCAAGGCGGCGGCCCCTCGCCTCGTCATCTTCGACCTTCATGGTGATCTGCGGCGATTTGGGGGAGTGGCGCTGGGCAGACACCAGCAGTGCTTTGCTCAAGCGGCCTGCTTCCTTGGGCGTCGCGGTCTGATTACGAGCAGCACGGTCGCCAAGACTCTGGCACAGGACACCGACCTCGGAGCAGGACTTGTTCTCTGCAACGGCTTGCGAGTTCAGTGCCAGGAAGCATGTAAAGTGATGATCAACGGCATTGTCCAGCATGGCCTCCGCCCTGTCTTTTGTGAGTGGCTGCCACTGAGATTTGCGACATGGTCGCACCGCTCCAGGAAGCCAACGGCGCCCTGAATGCGAAGCTCGCCAAGCTGGAGGCCCAGCTTCGTCCTTCAATCAGCCGCATTGCCACCCCAACGGTGAAGGAACACCCTGACAAACAGGAGGAGGAGGAGAAGTGGACGGAGGCGATGGAGGACGCTGCCTCGGAGGAGGTTGTTGCCGCCCTCGATGCTGCGATCCAACGCCATGTCGAAGTCCAAGAAGGACAACAAGGAAAGGGCGGATCAGAAGGACAAGACGGATACTACGGAGTCTGCCCCCCATCTGTTCTCCCTTGCCATTTTCCTCCTGTCATTTTGTCTGCTCGTTCTGCTCTGTAGAGCGCTCGTGGTTTGCCTCGCTGTCTGTTGTCGGGCATAGTCCTCTTGAAGGGCCGCGGACCTCATCTTCCCAATTGTTTTTCTTTGTCCTCAGCCATTTTGGTTCAAAGCGCGGGACAGCGATACATCGGGGAGATTTTCGCCCGGATCGCAGGGAGAAGCGCCGACTAGGGGAGTAGCTTTCCGAGCGCGGCGGCTGTTGGGAAGCGATGGTGGTGTTCACCCTCATGGCGACCATCGACTCTGTCACTCCTGCCGGCCGTGACTGGACTGCTGTTCTCAGCCTGCGGGTCGCTGAAGAGCATCGCCGACCTAGTGCATGACATTGTAAATTCGCCCGAATTCCTGCAGAGCATGGGCCGAACGCTGATGGCTGAGTACGGCTTTTCGTTTCTGGGCAAGCCGTGGACGTTTCATGTACAGTACGCTTGGATTGTCATCAAGACCCTCCCGTTGATCAACGAGATGGAGGTATACAATAATAAGGCTTATAGCTATCACCGAAAATGGCACATGGTGGGACGATGTTTGTACCTCCCTTGCTGGTTTGTGTATGTTGCGCACGCCATGACGGCCGTCGTGGACATCCGCGTACACGGCATCTCGCCGTCCTCATCCTCTGAACCCCCATTCATTATTATACTTCTGCTCCTCCGTCTTGATCTCCTCCGACTTAGCAGTCTCTCGCCTCACAGCGCTGAAGCGCAGCCAGTACGGCCTGCCCATGCCTGAGGCCGTTGGATGGCCCATGCCTCTTGATGACGCTGCATTCGCCTCGACGCTCGTTGCCAGCACTGTATCGTAAGAGTTTGTTTTATTCAGCGAGGATCACAAACCCAGAAACGCCAATAAGCATGAACAGCCAACAGACACACCTTCTCAACTGTTGTTTTCCTCTGGCCTTCTCTTTTTCTGATCCTCTCTCTTCCCCTGTCCGCCCTTCTCTTGCTGGCCAGTCTCGCTCCTCCTCCTCCTCCTCCTCCTCCTCCTCCTCCTCCTCCTCCTCCTCCTCCTCCTCCCCCTCCTCCTCCTCCTCCTCCTCCTCCTCCTGCCTCCTCCTCCTCCTCCTCCTCCTCCTCCTCCTCCTCCTCCTCGGCCCCCTCTCCCTCGGCCCCTCCTCGGCTCCCTCCTCGCGCCCGCGCGCCTCCTCCCCTCGCCCCGCCTCCCCCCCCCCACCGCGGCGAGCAGCCCCCCCAGTCCGCCCCGCCTCCCGCGCGACCGTCCCCCCACGAGTGCGCCTCGCCCGCCCGCGAGCGCTCGCGACCCTCCCCCGCCCGCCGCGCTGCCCCCCCACCCCACCCCACCCCGCGGCGCTCCGCCCTGCCCTGCCCGCTCTTCGTGCGCGCGAGGGCTCCGCAGCCCCGCGCGCGCGACGGGGCTCTCCCCCGCTTCTGCTCTTGCCGTGGCCGAGGCGCCTTTTTTTTGCGCTCTCTCTCGTGGGCCCCTGGCGCGCTCTCTCTTCTGCTCGTGCCGTGGCCGAGGCGCCCTTTTTTTGCTCTCTCTCTCTCTCTCTCTCTCTCGTGGGGCCCTTGCGCGCTCTCTCTTCTGCTCGTGCCGTGGCCGAGGCGCTTTTTTTTTTTTTTTTTCTCTCTCTCTCTCTCTCTCGTGGGCCCCTTGCGCGCTCTCTCTTCTGCCGTGGTCAGCGGGCGGCTGCCGTGCACGGCATCGCGCTGGCGTCTCCGAGGGCGCCGTCGAGGCGCGCGACCCAGGCGCGGTGCGGACGCAGCACGGGTGCTCGGCCCCCAGGGCCGACGAACTGCGCATGGCACCGCGTTGGCGCGGGGCCTCGAGCGGAGCCCGAGCGCGGTGCGGCCCACGGGCGCCGCTCCTGCGCGTGGGGCCGCAGGGTGGGGGGGCCGGCGAGGCCTCGCTGCCGAGGATCCGGCCGCGGCGCGCGCCTCTCCCGGAGAGCCGACGCCCCGGAAACGTCGAGGCATCGGGAAGAAGCACGACTGCAGCCCCGGGCGCCCCCATCCTGCTGCGCCATTCTCGTTCGAGCCGGATCCGCTCGTGAGCGGGCCCCGGGGCCCGAAGACTCTGGGCGCCCACGCCCAGCTCGCAAGAGTGGAGGCGCTGGGATCTCGGGGCCGTGTCATCACCACCCACCAAACCACGGGGGGGGGGTAGGGAAACATCGAAAAAACACATGTGGAACACTTACCCCCCCAACCCGAAATTCGGGTCTTCGGGTTGGGTTGGGGTGGTCTGGTAGGTAGTCATGTCAGCAGGCCCCGCGCTCGCCTGGGCCCTGGCAGTGCGCCCCGCGCGACGCGCGCAGGGGGCCGCAGAGCACCCTCGCCGCGGGGGCAGTGGCCCCCCGCCCGCGCCCGAGGGCGGAGCGGGGCCGCTGGGCCTCCGGGGCCCGCGGGTCGGGCCCCTGCCCGCCCACGGGAGGCGGCCTGGCCGGGCAGCGCACGCGTCCGCCGCCCGGCCCGGCCCTGCCGGCCGAGGCCTCTTCCTCCTCCTCCTCCTCCTCCTCCTCCTCCTCCTCCTCCTCCTCCTCCTCCCCTCCACCTACCTACCTCCCCTCTCCGACTCACATCCCCTCCTCCTCCTCCTCCTCCTCCTCCTCCTCCTCCTCCTCCTCCTCCTCCTCCTCCCTAACGCCTCCCCTCCTCCCTCTCCTCCTCCTCCTCCTCCTCCCTCCCCCTCCTCCGCCTCCCCTCCTCATACTCCTCACTCCTCCTCCTCCTACCTTCACTCCGCCTCCTCCTCCATCCTTCTCCTCCTCCTCCTCCTCACCCTCCTCCGCTCCTCCTCCTCCTAAAATGTTGTTTGGTGTGTGTGTACACCCAAATATATATAAACAAACACCCACCCCCAAAAAAAAAAAAAAATTTTTTTTATAAGAAAGAAGAAGAAAAAAGAATAAGAAAGAATAAGAGAGTGAATAAGAAGAAGAAAAGAGATATGGAGAGGGGTGGGGAAAGGAGGAAGGAGCTAGCCATTAGTTCGCACTTTTCGTACTCAGGATGCACACCCATATTGTTGCAAGAACAAACTCAGAATGATTGTTGCTGTGTGTGGTGGTAGTGATGACGGAGGGCGGTGAGTCTGTGCGGAGTCTGGCTGTCGTCTGTCTTCGTGGCGGTCGGGCGGCGCCGGGGATGGAATGGCGTCGTCTTCTTCTGTCCTGTCTTCTGCTTCTGTCCTGGCTGCTGTGTGGGTGGGTGGGGGGTGTGCGTGCGTGCGTGCGTGCGTGCGTGCGTGTGTGTGCGTGTGTGTGTGTGTGTGTGTGTTGTGAGCGGAGCGCCTCGAGCATCGTGCACGAGTGCATGGAATGGGTCCCTTCGGGGCGTCCCTCACGGAAGGCATGTGTACACGTAGAAGTGTTGGGTTTCTTCGCCGAGCGGTGATCCGAGTTTGCCGTCTAGATCGCCCCCGCGAGGACTGGATTAGTGTAGTTGTCAGGAGGAGCATATTACGTACATGAAGAGGCCCAGGCTTGGACGAGCCACATGCACGTTCCGCATGACCGCGCGCAGAACGATCAGGGCTGGCGGCAGTGGAAGTAGCGAGGAAGTGAGGGAGTTACCGGGGATTTCATCTCACGTAGCCCCATGTTCTTCATCCTCTTCGTCATTCCTCTGCTCCGCGGCGTTTCGGGCACAGGGCATCGGCCGCATCGCTCTTACTACTCTCTACATTGCGTGCAGTGTGGCCCACCACTGCGAGCGCTGGCAATGAAGAAGGCGATCCCCCCATCCGATGACTGCTCTTTTATGCTAGCAGTGTTGATGATACGTTCGGTTGGGAGCTCATGTGATAAAGTGAATTATTGGGAGGATGAGGACGATGATGGTGATGACGAAATTGAGATGTCGATGAACCTGATTGTGATAGTGATGATGAGTGTGATGATGTTAAACATGAGGCGGTGATGTTCAATATGACGAGGATGGTGAGGAGGAGGAAGACGAGGATGACAAGGGGGAGGAGGGTGAGAATGGGGAGGAGGAGGAGGAGGATGAGGAGGAGGAGGAGGAGGAGGAGGAGGAGGAGGAGAAGGAGAAATGAGAGGAACATAAGGGTGAGCGTGTGCGACGGCACCCTGTTAACCCCTGCTGCGACTTCTGTCTCGTGAGCCTGATGCTGGCATGCACAAGATGGGGAGGATGAGCTTGATTATCTGCTCAGCCCAGCACAGTTTTGCTGACTCATGATTTGCAGGTGAACGTTCAGGGTTCTTGCGAACCCTGGGTGGGACAAACATATCGATAAGATAGGAGGCTACCACTCCTTCACGGATGTTGCAAGGCGAATGTCTCACCTGTGGGTGTTCTTATTTTCTTTTTTGGGGGTGCATCATTTGCATTATGCCGTGTCGATCGTGTGGTGTAATTTTTCATGTGATAGTTTTGAGATGTTAGTTGAAATGAATGTCGTTGATATTTTGGAAATGTCGAGTTGTTCCCAAACCCTCCTGTACTGGTAGGCGCCGTTTTCTTTCCGCAGTGCCGGGCCCCATGTCCTTGTCCTCCTCCCTTCCCCACCTCCTGCCATTGCTGCTGCGCGCCTGCTGCGCACCCTCATTGTTCGCCGCCCAGTTCGGCACACCCCTTACGTGTATCGTGCACCCCTATGGAGCTCCGTTTATGGCCTCAGTGGGGGAACTCGCATACGGCCTACCGCCCAGCTCGGCACACCACTCACGCCACGCGGATCTTGCCCCCGTCCACCCCTCAGGCGGATCTTGCCCTCATAGGCAGCTTCAAACTACGGTCCTTGCGGTGAAATTGTCATGCGAGCCCACCGCCCAGTTCAGCACACCCCTCACGCGGACTGTGCCCCGATGGATTGTTTCACCCTCGGCCCCTTGGTGGGGTGCGCGCATGCGGGATTTCGCCGACTTCTGCGGCCCCAAGACCATGCCGGCACACCCCTTGCACGGATCGTGACACATACGTTGGGGGCTCAGTACGCTTCTGAGGAGGAGGAGGAGGAGGAGGAGGAGGAGGAGGAGGAGGAGGAGGCGCGCCTGTTTCGCGGCCTTCACCTGTCCTGCTCTGGACGCCAGCTCTTCCGCGGCGCGCAGTGTACGATGACAGAGGGCCACGCCCTAAGGACGGCGCGCAGGTGCCTGGTGTCGGGAACTTCACCAGGCGAAGTTTGACTGAGCGGGTTGAGAGCGAGGATGCATATGTTGGCGGCGCGCACAAAGGGGTAGGGGGAAGGGGCAAGGCTTTTCTTCGAAGCACCCCTGCTTCTTGGAAGACGCGGGCCTTCTCTGCAGATGTAGAGCCGCCACCTTCTAAGAAGCAGCCTCCTTCTAAGAAGCCTTCCCCCCTCCCCCTGCCCCTTTGTGCGCGCCGCCAAAGATGGGCATGGGAAGGGTGAGGTGGGGCAAGCAGATGAAGAGGACGGGGGGGAGGGAGGGTACAGCTCAGCGGTGATGTCCCGTTGTTCCGTCACCGCGCTTGTGGGTATAAGGCAGGATGCATCCAGCGATTGTGGAGCTGTCTGGTCTCCTCGTTATCTTGCTCTCGCTTGTGTGTGTGTGTGTGTGTGTGCGTGTGCGTGTGCGTGTGCGGGTGCGGGTGCGGGTGCGGGTGCGTGTGCGTGCGTGTATGTGTATGTGTGTGTGTGTGCGTGTGCGTGTGCGTGTGTGTGTGTGTTTATGTGTATGTGTATGTATGTGTGTGTGGGTGGTGGGGGGAGAAGGGGCACTGGAAGCTGTGGGCAAGCGGCTCCAGAGCCTCCCCCTTGCCGCCGCGTTGCCTGCCGCCTGCCGCCCCTGCCATGCCGCTTGGCTGGTGCCCTCTGGCCCACGCCAGGGAGCCTGCGCCGCCGCGCCCCCTCTACGCCTGTGCCTGGCACTGCCTTGTCCGCGCCTCGACGTGCCTCCCTGAGCCGCCGCGTCTCGGCCGGCTGTTCCCCCCCTCCCCCAGCCCAAGACGTCGCTCGGGGGTGGACAGAACCTCCAACAGTGACACGTCGATGAGTGAATTGTCCGTTTTGGGTTCTCGAGAGGGCGCCGCGGCCGTTATTTTCCAGGCTTGCGCCCGCCAGGTTTGGGCCTCAGGTCGTTTTCACTAAACCACGTTTTGCTAAAGGGAGGTCTGTCCATCCCCGAGTCGCGCGCGGCCGCGGCTCCGGGCCTGGCTGAGCTTCGTCGAGCGCCTGCCGCTCGCGGGCGAGGGCAGGGGAAGCGGAGGCTCCTCCGACAGGGCCTTCCGGGGCGAGTGTTGAGGGCGCCGGGGCCCGCTTCGCCGGGGCCCGCTTCGGGTGGCTCGCGAGTCGAGAGGTGGGCAGGCAGCGGCAGCAGTCTCTGCAGTTCGATGCTTGTGGCCTGACGCGCTGCTGTCGGCCGTGAGGTGCACCTTGCATGGTCCAGCTGCGTCACGTCTGGCGGCTGCTCCCCCGCGATGGCCCACCTTCGAGGCGACCTTCGCTCGGGGGGCCGCTCTCAGCCTGCCAGCGGAGCCCGACCATCATGGGTCCCGCTTGCTGCCCCCCGTGAGCCTAGGACTCCCAGCTGGGGTGGTCGGAGGGTTGCGCAGCACCGCCGATACATCGGCGATGCTGCTCGATGTGGGGCCCGCTTTTCGCCACGCCGATGTGGGCGATGAGGCGTGATCCTCCGACACCATCTGCTCGGACCCCACGTGGGAGGTCTCTCGTAAACTTCAGGGCGCGAGCGGTGCACCTGTCTTCCCCCCCCCCCGATGGATCGCTCCCCGACTGCGCAGCGCCCGAGACCATCGTGGCCCCCCCGTGCTGCCCCCACGAGGCTGCGATGCCGATGCTGGTGGCCGCCTGCGCGGCGCGTCTGGACATGGCGCGTCGCCGCGCGCGAGCGCCCGCCAAGCAGGAGCAGGTGCAGCGGGCTCGGCGTGTCGGCGGCGAGCTGCGCCACGCCCGCGACTGCAAGAAGCACGATGTCGAGAGTCGTTAGCTGGGTTCGTTTTGGGGGGCCTTCCCATGGGCCGCCCAACGGCTCGGTTCGATCCTGCTCCGAGCCCAGTTCGACTCTACCTCGGCTCCAGCTCGGCTCAAGTCCGACTCAAGTTCGAGGCAGGCAGACGGGCGTTCGACGCAGCACCGACGCACGAGCAGAGTCCGTGGCGCCAGGAAGGTCCCCAGAACGAGCAGCTAACAGTCACCACCTGCTCGTGCAGCACCACGGCCAGGACCACCAGCACATCCGCCGGTGGGCCAGAGCGGCTCGCCGCCCCACGTGGGGAGGGGGACCTCGCCTGGAGCCGCTGCGAGGGCGGCGCGCGGGGCGGACAAAAAATGCACAGGTGGGCCGAGGGGGGCACGCCCCGCAGAGAGCGGCCCGCTCGGCGGAGGTCAGCAAGGTTCTCCACGACTACGACCTCCTCGGCCCGCGCCTGGCGCGTTAGGCAGGCCAGCCCATGACGCTCGAGCAGGCGGCGGCGGCCGCGGACCTGAGCACGGAGGAGGCGCCGCTGACGGAGTTCGTTGGCCAGACAGCGGGCGAGGAGCAGATGGCAGAAGAGGGTGAGGGCGCTCCATGGCTGCCAGGCACGGGCCATGCTGGAGGGCGCCGCGGCAAGCCGCGAGGCGGTGGTCGACCGAGAGGGTGCACGAGGTCCCACCGCCGCGGGATGCCCGCGCGACGGCGGGGCCAGCTTCGCGCGGAGGTGCCGCGCTGCGGCGGAGGAGAGCCGCCGAGAGCTGAACGCGCGAAAGGAGGCTCGATGGGAACCTGCCCAGATCAAGCTACGGGACGCCGAGTGGGGAGCTCCCTCGCTGGAGACGGCGCGATCCTGCCGGGACCCGCAGCTCGCGAAGGATGGCATCACGGGCCTCGCGCGCATCGGCGCGGAGAGGGCGCACGTGCGTGCGGTGCAAACGATGCGCGGATTACATACTCTTGCGCGCCCACGGCGTCCCAGGGCCCAAGACGATCGCGCACCTCATCGACCGCGCCCGCGCCAGGGCTGCCGAGCTGCGCGGCTGACAGTGCCCAACCAGGCGCCTCGCGCCGTGTTGGAGACACGACGCGTGGCAGGCCTGGACCCGAACACCAAGCTTTCTGCTCGGCCAGAGGCCCAGCAGGTGGTCGCGAATGTGGAGACGCTCCTCGGCGCCGGCGGTGCTGGCCAAGGCCGGCCGAGGAGCCCCCCTTCAAGGAGGTGGGCGCGAGCGCGAGCAGCGGCGCGGCTCCGCGCGACACTTCGGGGCGGGAGCCCAGTCCGCACGCTGGCGAGTCGCCCCCCCCGCGACAGCGCGCCTGGCCAGGAGGCGGCCAGCTGGGCCGCGCCAGGATCGCCGAGGAATGCAGCGCGGAGGACCACAGCCGCCGGCGACGAGAACACCCCGTGGACGAAAGGAAGCCAGAGGTCAGCCAATGCGGTCAAACAAGGCGCGGCCGACTGGCGGCGTCCACGACAACTGCTCGACGGCAGGGTCGGTGGCTCCGGAGGAGGGCGCGAACGGCAAGAGGCGGCGGGCGCACTGCGCCACGCGCGGCCGCAGTGGATGGTCGGACCCGGTACAGGAACTGTCAGATGCATTGAGGTCGGGGGGAAGAGCTACCTCCGGAGCCACTACAGGGTCCGGCACGAGGACCTCGTCTCGTTCGTCACCGACGCCACAGCTCACGCTGAGTCTCATCGAGACCCGCGGGTAGGAGAGGGCCGCACTAGCTGGCGAACTCGGGGACGTGACGCACGGCAACTTCGTCAGCACCACAGCGTCGTCGACGCCTTGGAGTCGCAGCTCGTCCACACTGGCGACCCAGAGGCGACCGGCTCTAAGCGACACGAGAGGCTGGCTGCCCCTCATCGGAAGCATCCTCGCTGACAGCTCCGGCTCCCTAGCGCGGAGGACCAAGATGTGGGACACTGGCGACCCAGAGGCGACCGGCTCTAAGCGACACGAGAGGCTGGCTGCCCCTCATCGGAAGCATCCTCGCTGACAGCTCCGGCTCCCTAGCGCGGAGGACCAAGATGTGGGACGGCCTCGAGTCGGGCGGCCGCGGCCCCCGCTGCGACGACGTCACCCACGCCGGGCGCCGCGCGGAGGTGAGGCAGCTCGGTGGCCAACTGGCGCCTGGAGCGCGGGGGGCGAGGTGGCGACGGGGCGGGGGCGCCCAGGCGTAGCGGAGACGGCCCTGTCGGGGATCTACCGCCCCCGGGGC